>OY720461.1:20675995-20828495 GCA_963082715.1 Harpalus rubripes
AGTACTTTTCACGCACGGTTGTAGGAAAAAGAGTTTATTAAACAGAATAAAAAAAGTGCTAAAGTCATATCTTACAGACAGGTATTTCCAGATCATGTGCAACCAGGAATACTCTAATTTACACCAAATAAAATCACAAGGGAGTGTTCTTGGACCAATTCTGTACCTAATATATACAGACGATCTACCAACATCACCAAAAACTACAGTAGCAACCTTCGCAGACGACACCGCAGTTCTGGCATCACATACAAACTCAGAAGAAGCGTCCGTCGCGTTACACGAACACCTATCTGAGATACAGAACTGACTAAACTCCTGGAAAATAAAAGTTAACGAATCAAAATCAACGCACGTTACATTTACAACTCTCCGAAAAACATGTCCCTCAGTTCACCTAAATAACTCACCACTACCACAAGAAGATCCGTTACCTAGGACTACACCTCGACAGATGTGGTAACTAGGATAAACACATCAAAGCAAAAAGACTGCAGTTAGGAATAAAATATAGAAGCTGTACTAGATGCTAGGGAAAAATTCAAAACTAACCACAGATAATAAATTACTTATTTAGAAAACTATGATCAAACCTACATGGGCATACGGATCAGTGTCAAATATCTAAACAGACTTGAAAATCACCCAAACAACATCGCAGTGAACTTATATATATATATATATATATATATATATATATATATATATATATATATATATATATATATATATATATATAACCCAGGGTTAGGTCCATAAATAAAAATGCGTGCTGTTGTGTTTTTAAAATTAAAACAAACATGCATCGTTTGCCGAAAGATAAAATAGAAAGTTATGGTTAGACGAATTAAAATTAAAAAAATATGCTCCAAACTTGCCATTTGTTTGTTCCCAGCATTTTGAGAAAATAGATTTCCTCACAGAAAGTTATGATACTGGTAAGATTTTCGTGAAACTTATAAATATCTAAAACTTGTTTATGTTAATTATTTGTAATTCAAATTTTCAGGAATACGTAATACGAGGAGAATTTTGAGAGAAGGTGCAGTCCCAATAATATTTTCTCCGAAGTACAAAACAAAAAAAATCAATTAAATTTCACCTTACATAGTCAAAACAAAATTACCTGCCTCTAAATTAAATTACTTTTTCTCCCTCGTACACTCGCACCACGGCATCTTCATTTCAGTTTTCAGCGTTTCTAATTTCCAAAAATTATAATTATCTTTATCCGACATTCTCAAATTTTTTAAATAACCTCACAACAAAAGTTTGTACATAAACAAACGAAGGTGCAAAATGAACTATTACAAACTAATTAAAGTGAAAAGATAATATTCAATAATAATATATATTGAATAGTTCACATGTTATAAAGTTGTAACTTTGATGATACCAATTCAAATATTCCCGGGCGTCGTACGCTAGTCTGTTGCTGCCATCTACGATAAGCTTTGCCCAAACGCTCACATTGTCTTGTAATGATGATTTTACACATCACTGATCTCTATACATAACTGGATTTCGTATCGTATCCCATGTTAAATTCTTGTGACTAATTTAACGTCGCCATATTGGAAAAAATCCAAACTAAATATATATAAACGTATGTATATTTTTAAAGATGAAGATGAAAACGTAAATTTTGATAAACATTGTGATAGTTTAGTTAATTTTTATTATTCTTAACGCGAAAAATCTACTGAAATGCTAACAGTGTTACTTTTAATGCTATTTAACATTATTTATAAATCATTCAAGTAGTATGTTATAATTATATGCATTTTCACTTAAATTAATAATACAGTAACGTGTGAGCCCCGCTGCTACGCTGAACAAGCGTCTAAGTATAGTGATGACGCAATTGCGCTAGCAGCCGAGCTACGTAAACAAACAGGTCGCGACGTATTTAATTACATCGGGAGTTAGTTAGTTATATGGAGATACATATAGAGACATTCACATAGAGTGTTAGTGAAGCACAGCAGTATCGTGGTGAGCGTATGCAGTATAAGTGTAGAGTGGAGGACTCGGGAATTTACTGGTTAATTGGGATAACTATGGATGTGAAAACTCGGAAGTGTTGACAAGTATTGGGAAGATATAGTGTACAAGAACAGTAACGGCGAGTCGGGAAGTTACTTATATACCGGGATAGCTGTGGAAGTGAATACTTGATAGGGTTGACGAGTATTGTGAAGCTAGGCATACAAGGACAGTAACAGCGAGTTGGAGTGGATACTCGGCATTGGTGTTGAAGAATGGTGGCGTACGGATAGTCGGTGATACTGAGTCTATAGAAGAGAGAGAGTTACATAAATAGACACCAGTGAGATGAAAGGTGTAACTTCTGTCCGAGCAGTTAAATATACAGACGCTGTTAAGTCAGTTGAGTATATAGACGTTGTGGAGGTCGGTAGGCAGACAGTTGAACGAGATATTAGTACATAGTAATATAAATCTGTAAATTTGTAAATAATGAACAAAATCGCAACGAAACCTGCACTCTTATGTATAATTTTATATTAATCAACAAAAATTGATGCGTTTTTGTTGGGATTTTACAGATCTGTAAGACTTATAGATGTGAACAGAATCGGCCCATAAGATTGGAACGTGTAGTGAAATAAATAATTAGTAATGTCGTAGTATTAATTGATTAAATAAATAAATAGTGTTAGTGTTATTTAGTTAATTATAGTTTTAGTGGTAATTAGTTTTTAATAATTGTCTAATATTTACACTTCGCCCAAATAAATTAAAAACGTTACAATACTTTTTGTTTCACGAAAATACTTCGTTTGTTGGTATACTCGATGTACTTAAAAGAACAATGCTTAATCACAATAGATTTACAATTAACTTACATTTGAAAACTGAGGTTCTCGGGCCATATTTTCTTCCCAAAAAAAAAAACGCATTTTACAACCATTGTTACTTTCAAAACAACCAACACATTTGAAACGCGAGCCACAACTGCTGCCGAGAGCCTGGACTTTTTCCAATATAGCGGCGCTCAATTAGTCACATGACGGCCTACCCCTTACCCCTTAGACCAGGAATAGAGGGGGGACAGGGCATGCTATGTATTTCGCCGTAAGATGACTTTCCAAATCATTCTAGCAATTTTCGACCTTATTGCACTGTCAGAATCAGCTGCAAAAGGCTAGTCGACCAGATGTACGTATACAGTCTAACGAATAAGTTTTCATTGTCAACAAGCGTCACCTATCGTTTTAACCTGTCCTTTATTTACATTAGGGTTTTTACGCATATTCTTTCGTATTTATTTTAGTTTTATAAAACAAAATCAAGATAATTTGTAGTTATGGATAATCAAGTATTTGTTTAGATTTGGCCAACTGTAACATAGCAATATTTAACTGGTCGACTAGCCTTTTGCGACTGATTCTGACATTGCAATAAGGTTCAAAATCGCTCAGACAATTTGGAAACATAAGGTACGCATAGGGCACGGAAGATCACGTGACCTATCATATGTTTTGTCCCTTTCTCACTTCAGACTCGATCTTCAGCTCTGTCCCATACTAACTTCAGACTATACTTGCGACGCAGTACGCATGCGTCAGTTTGAATAGCTGTCACATTTCTAGCAAGATATCAAATGAGAATAAAATGAAGACAATAAGAATCAAATAGGTTTTTATTGAATTCTTCAATAAAATAATATAATGGAAGATAACAATGTGATCATATGTATATTCATAAGTATTACGATCAGGATGTTCTTAGTCTTCATTCTTGTTTAAAAAGAAAATATTACCAACAGTAATTGACAATTTATAAATTTAGAGCTTCATCAACGACCTACTATCAAATCTGAGTAATCGATAATATGTCAGCAAGTGATATTTTCATAAACATAAACGGCCACGAGCCACAGACGACGTCTCTCTTGTTTTTCACATGTAACCTACCTACCACACCTACCCTACCTATACAAATTGTCACTTGTTACTTATGTTCAAATATTATTAGGTTTTAAATATTACATCGATAATCGGTGCTTGATGGGATAGCAAACAGATTTATATTATAGTCCGACGACAAACTTGCACCCAACAACGCACTGGCATTGTTTGAAAAAGAATAACAACACTCACAAACAACAATAAAAGAAATAACAACAAACAAGATAACAAAAAAAAACAAATAATAAAACACTACAATGAATAACAATAACACAATCAATCGATATATGCACAAGAACCGCCAAATAACAAAATGGCAACAAATTCCACGATTGCGCAACTTCATTTTTAAAATTTGCCGCTAGAAAAATATGACAACTATTCAAACTGACGTATGCGCACTGCGTCGAAAATGCAGTCTGAAGTTAGCATGGGACAGAGCTGAAGATCGAGTCTGAAGTGAGAAAGGGACAAAACATATGATAGGTCACGTGATCTTCCGTGCCCTATAGGGTACGTTCCACTTGGCGACCACAACGCTCTCAAATGCGTTCCAATTATAGCCGCGGTCGCCGATAGTTATGCCACTATGCCTTGCCTCCCCTCTATAAGGCGGGGACAAACAGCTGTTTTAAGTGTCCTTGAAAACATATGTGCTGGAGCCCCACTTGTCAAAGTGACAGTACATCCATTTTGTTGTGTGTTGTGGTGTCGTTTGTGTTGCATTTTTCTAGAATCTCACTGTTTATTGTAAAACACCACAACACACAACAAAATGGTTGTACTGTCACTTTGACAAGTGGGGCTCCAGCTCATATGTTTTCAAGGACTCTTAAAACAGCTGTTTGCCCGCGCCCTACGCAATCCAGTTATGTATAGAGATCAGTTGTTTGTGTAAAACAAGCTTTATACTGCAGTGCCGTCTATGATACAAATTGTAATATTAACATACTCTAACCTCATATGTTGTAATGAAATATTATTGACGTTAGAAATTGCATTGCAATGTATAAGATTTTGCATATATGTATAACTTTGTTTATAATTTTTCTATTTTATTAATATTGCGACAATATTTCCAGAAGTGGATTGTCTGAAAGTTATATTATACTCGAAACTAGTATTGTTTATTTGTTTCTACATTTTCAATCGTTCATTTCTTCCATTCCACCATATTTTCATCATTCAACTTTCGTTTAAGAAGACAAAGAAGTTCTTATGGACGTCATCTTTATTTAGAAAACTATAAACCGCGTATATTGTAAGTATATTTAGTTCGCAAATCGGAAGTGTTGTGATATTCAAAAAGTTCACTGAAATATTCAATTTTTTACATGTGTTGCAATAATCTGCTAATAATACGATATCATTAATAGCGTATTCCGTAATTGAACCAAGCTAACCGCGGTTACTTTTTCAGTAACCAGTTGTGTTTTCGGATCGGAACGCGGTTACTTAAAACTGGTATAAAAATAACTTTTCTGTAACCGCGCTAGATCGGCGGTTGTGGTGCGGTTAATTTTTGGTGCATGACAAATGAGCTTTTAACTAATTTAAATTTGTCAAAATGAGGTAAGATGTTAGCTGGTCCATTTTTCTAGTCTGATGTCGGTAACATTGTAACCGCGGTTAAACCGTAACCATTTTCAGTGGTTACCGTGGTTTAATTTCGGAATAAACTATAACTCATATCGAAATATCTTATGATTTCAAAATTAAGAAGTTTATATTCGCTGTCATTTGTTATACACATCATGTTATTCGATCAGTTGTTGTATTTAGCAATAACAATATTAATTTAAATTGTTTTTCGTAGGATTCATGTTTTAGTTATAAATATGTTGTAGTATCTATAGGTGAATAAACGGCGTATCCCAATGCATTACGAAGAATTGCTAACTAACTGGGCTAGTTCATAGTGTGCCGCTAAATGTCAGGTTTTGTTGGGACCAGGTTTTTACACAAAATATTTAAAATATTAAATTATTCATGTACGAGTACAACGCATAATATTCTACCTATATTTCCAATACATTACCTTTTATCCTTTGTCAGTTCTATGAATGTATTTTGTACAAATTTCATACAAAAGATTTCTATATAAATTAAATTTACATTTGTTTATATTGGTTAAAATTTATAGCAACGTTGCTAAGACTCTACAACTTCCTTACAAAATAGGACTAACAGCCCTATTTTGTAAAAAAGTTGTTATTTCTTAGCAACGTTGTTATAGCAAATAACCAATAATAATTGCTAACACTGAATAAAACATGAAAATGACAGGCTTTACATTTGTTTCTATTGGTTAAAATTTATAGCAACGTTGCTAAGACTTAACAACTTCCTTACAAAATAGGGGTGTAAATATGTTTGTTTTATAATTTAATTTATATAGAAATCTTTTGTATGAAATTTGTACAAAATACATTCATAGAACTGACAAAGGATAAAACGTAATGTATTGGAAATATAGGTAGAATATTATGCGTTATATATGAAAAATTTAATATTTTATATATTTTGTTGGGACCCGGTTTTTACACAAAATATTTAAAATATTAAATTTTTCATATATAACGCATAATATTCTACCTATATTTCCAATACATTACCTTTTATCCTTTGTCAGTTCTATGAATGTATTTTGTACAAATTTCATACAAAAGATTTCTATATAAATTAAATTATAAAACAAACATATTTAGCCCTATTTTGTAAGGAAGTTGTAGAGTCTTAGCAACGTTGCTATAAATTTTAACCAATAGAAACAAATGTAAAGCCTGTCACTTTCATGTTTTATTCTGTGTTTGCAATTATTATTGGTTATTTACTATAACAACGTTGCTAAGACATAACAACTTTCTTACAAAATAGGGCTGATTATGCTAAATGCACTTGACACTGACATCTTTCAATTAGAATTTTGTTAATCTTAGTACATGCTCATATGGTTATAGCATAGCTGGCTGCCGCAAAATCACACATTTTGGCACATTAAAAAGACTATATTTCTCTTTATTTGATCCATACCCTGTTGTGCATCTTGTAGCAAACCATTTTCTATTTAAACGCGAACTCATTTTAACCTGTAACCACAACCGGCACACCAACTATCAAACACCTATCAATTGGTAACGGGTCGCGTTTGCGCCATTTTGTTTCCCAATTACTTAGCCATGCCAACGCATCCCTTGCTTTGACCTATAAATACTACACCGTGGTTATAAATCATTGAGTGCATTTATTGGAGAAAAATAAAGTTTAGAAGTAATTTCAAAATGAAAAAAACGACCAAATTCAGTTTTACGCCATTATCTAGAAAGCTATAAGAATATTTGGTAAAACAAAAGCACATATAATATTGCCCTCCACAGTCGTATCTCCTAATTCCGAGATCCCATTGGTAACTTTCGAAATCCGTACAGCCTGTATATAGGGTGTTTCTGGAATATGGAATGGGGATTATTTTCTTTATTATGAGAATAGAACCAAAACATTCAAATAAAAGATGCAATAGATCGAGGGGGACATTCGCTTATTAAAAAAAAAAATTATTACAACTATAAAAAAATTATATATTTTTTAAATGGAGTGATTTTTGCTGCAATTCTGAACAAATCTGTAAATCTTATAAGACTGTATACAGATCTGTAAATCTGTAAAAAATGACAAAAACGCATCTATTTTTGTTGATCAATATAAAATTATACATAAGAGTGGCAGTTTTCGTTACGATTTTGTTCATTATTTACAGATCTGTAACAGTTAGATTTGTTCAGAATTTGAGCATTTATATCATTACATAACAATAATATTGAGAAATTGCAATTGAAATTTAAATAAATTTTATTTTTATAATTATTTTTCAGCAGGCTATGCATGAAAAAAAGAACTTTAATTAAAACCAAACAAATATTTGTTTATAACTTTATAAAAAATAGCAAGAGTTCTGTAAATAATGAACAAAGTCGCAACGAAAACTGCCACTCTTATGTATAATTTTATATTTATCACCAAAAATAGATGCGTTTTTGTCAGGTTTTTACAAATCTGTAAGACTTTTCAGATTTGTTCAGAATTGCAGTCCAAATAATTCAAATTGACAGATAGCAGTTTTTGTTTTGTATACATAGCCAACTAAAAAATAAATATAAACATAAAATTTATTCCAGTTGAATATTTCTCAATATTTTTGTTATTTAAGGATATAAACTGATTAACACGATTCCATTTATATATACTTTATGTTGTTATAATTTGAAAACCAAAAACTTTTATGTGAATGATTTTTTCCTATTTCCGATAATAAAGAAAAGAATCGAGGAGCCCCGTATCTCAGGAACACCCTGTATACTGAATAAATTTCTGACAGATTCACATCGTCATAAGTTGATAAAGTTATATTTTATTTATTAATATGTATTTTATTTGTAGCCCGTTTCGTTCATAGTAGTTATATCAGTTTAAAATGCATATGGTGTTTTTATATTACAATTTAATATTTACAGCTAATTCCTTTAATAATCCTAAACTACATATAAAAATTAGAATTCTATTTTTATAAATTCATTTACTTACTTTTCTATAAGACTGTCATGAGAGTTCCACCTTAAATCTACTATATTAACCTTATGTATTTAAAAGGGTTCGGTGTTATTTGAAGAATATTTTGACTGATTTTAGTTGCAACAAAAATAAATCATAATTTAAGAATAGAAACAAGGAACCATTGTCATTTGAAACAAAATAAAATATAAATATCTCGTAATAAAGAAAATTTTTGTTTCAGACAATAGTCTATCAAGTTGAGGAGATTTATTGTGTAGATCAGTTCCATTTGTGAAACAAACCTGTACTCGTTAATTCATTAATCAAGAATCAGTTATGGAGAGCAAAAGCGAGACTAGCGAAATTTTTATTAAGGAAGAACCACTGGACCGAGAATTCTATGGAAATGTTTTGAAAAGTATAAAGAAAGAAGAATGTACAACTGATAATAATAAGCAGATTGACAACAAATACGAAAATCCAATTACGATAAAAAAAGATATCCAGAAAACTATAAATATGAATTATCAAAAATTTGAAGAAATTTATATTAAAGAAGAAAATCCCCAGGATGGAGAGTTTTATGAAAATGTTTTGCAAAGTATAAAGAAGGAAGAATGTTCAACTGATAATGATAGACAGATTGACAGAGTATATGACGACAACCCAATTATGATAAATAACGATAATCAGGAAACTAAAAATATTAATTCAAACAATTTTTGTTGTAAAATATGTAATAAGAGTTTTACGGAGAAATCCACCTTGACAAGACATATGAAGATTCACAGTGGAAAAAAAGAATTTCTCTGCCATATCTGTAACAAATATTTTCAACAAAACAGTGCCTTACAAGTTCATTTGAAAATTCACAATGAAATTAAGGAATATGAGTGTACTTTTTGTAAAAAATTATTTGTACGAAAGTGCCATTTAAACGAACATATGAAAATACATAGTGCAAAAAGAGACTACAAGTGCATAATATGCAATAAACTATTTACACAAAGTAGTAGTTTATACAAACATATGAAAAGTCATACTGAAACCAGAGCGTATAAGTGTCCCACATGTAATAAATTATTTAAACATAATTCTAATTTAAAAGATCATATGGCAAGTCATAGTGGAGTAAAAGGCTATAAGTGTACGATATGCCATAAACTATTTACACGCAACAGTAGTTTATCTAAACATATTAAGAAAATGCATAGTGGAACTAAGGAATGACAATGTTTCGAGTGTGAAATAGTTATTTATGTACCAAGAGCCTTAAGTGCAGTTTTGCGATCGAGAGAGCAATCAAGGCCCGTAGGGCCGAGGTACTGCAAGCCTCTCAGACCGAAAATTGCACTGTACGACTCGAGGTGCATATGAGATTTTTCGTCATATCACATATATGTATTATATTACAAGAAATTAAATTAAGTCCGATCATTACTTCAATTTTGTTCGATTCCAATCGAGCAATTGCTCATCTTTGCTTACATCATAATTTTCTTACTCTATGTTTTGCATAATAAGCACGTTTTAGGATCCGTAGAATACGATTTTACTAATTTTACGATGGTGTTTTTATGTGTGTAACAAAAATTTCTCCAATCGGATTTTTTAAATAAATTTTAATTGTGTAATTGTTGTACAGTGTGTCTACTGTAAGCGGGCCACCATTGCTAACTTTCTTATTTGAAGAGATAGAAAGACGATAAAATGGACAAAGTTGGGCGATATTATACGACAAATTTAACGGTGAAAAATACAAAACAATTGAACATCAAAAATTGAACATCAAATTCACGACTTATTCAACAAAACATTTTTTTAAATGGAATGCCATATTGAAAATAGTACCATTTAAAAGATTTTTATTATCTGAATATAAAAGTTCATTGTCACTATGCCTCTAATATTAAAAACAAAAGAGTTATTTCAAAGTTGAAATTTAAATATTTTATTTCATATTTTGATACAAATACAATATTGTTGCTATGGAAAGAACAAAAACAAATAACGAAATTGATTATTAACTAGTAAACTTAAAAAAATTGTTCAAAATGTTGACCATTTCTTTCACGACAAATGTTTGCTCTTTTTATCGCAGACTTCATTGTTTTAGTCAACATCCTTTTTGATATTAAAGCACAGGCAGCAGTATTTCTGTTTTTTAATTCATCAACCGTATTCACTGGTCTTTGATATACTTTATCTTTTATAAAACCCCAGACAAAAAATCCAAGGGCGTAAGGTCAGGTGACCGTGCTGGCCACGGAACAGGGCCATATGTGCCAATCCATTTTTGAGGGAATCTATCATTCAAATAGTGCCTCACTGCTAGCGCATTGTGTGCTGGAGCACCATCCTGTTGAAAGAACTTCATATTTCGTGCAACGTTTAATGGCATATTATCAAGATAGTTCTCGAAAGTATCTTGAAGAAAATGTAAATATACTTCTTGAGTCAAACTTCTTTCAAGAAAATAAGGGCCAAACAAATATGTATCTAATACATCTAACCAAATGTTAACACCGAAATGACCTTGAAAACTTGTCTGTTGGGTCCAAAAATTATTTTGATCACTCCACCGATAATGAATATTACTGTTAAAGAAGCCATTTTGCGAAAAATGAGATTCATCGGACCATCATATTTGATGGCTAATTCTATAATCCCGTCGATGCTCGTTTAATATCCATTGGCAAAATTCAAGCCTTCTTTCAAAATCACGATCTTGTAAATGATGAATTTTACGACATTTATATGGTTTGAATTTATTTTTCTTCAAAATTTTTCTTACCGATTCTTTATTAACGTTAGTATTAGTTTCAATTTCTCATAATGATACTTCTTCAATATTTTCCATTTTGTGGTAAGTATGCGCCAAAACATTTTCTTCGTTTCCTGTCACTTGATCCCGTTTTCTTTTTTCTTCACGTAATTTAGCGGTTTCTCTTAAGAGGATTTCAATTTTCCTAAAATATGTTCTATTGGGTTGAGGTCTATCGGGATATAGTTCTAAATACTTTTGCGCATTGGCTACAGAATTTTTATTACTCTTTGCATAAACAAAAAGCATATCAACTAATTCATCATTAGTATATTTTTCCATTTTGTTGACAGCATCTATCAATAAAATTTC
The DNA here is from genome assembly GCA_963082715.1 of Harpalus rubripes. Lineage (NCBI taxonomy): Eukaryota > Metazoa > Arthropoda > Insecta > Coleoptera > Carabidae > Harpalus > Harpalus rubripes. Next base: position 20,687,615 of record OY720461.1, read on the forward strand.
AATTGTTCTTTGTTTAATGTTAGTTTCTGTTGTTTCCATAGCAACAATGATATATGTGTATTAAAATTTGAAATAAAATATTTAAATTTCAACTTTAAATAACTCTTTTGTTTTTAATTTTAGAGGCATAGTGATAATGAACTTTTATATTCAGATAAAAAAATATTTTTTTCTACAAACACTATTAAAAATTGAATTTTTAACACGGCATACTTCAATTAAAAATGCGATATTTTAATTCTAGTGTTAAAAGTAAATTACCTTGGTAATGACGAATGGAACAACAAATCGACATTTTTGACATATGTAAAAAAAAAATTACAAATACAAATTTAAATGAAATAAATGTGTTTGTAGAAAAAATAGTGTATGATATACATGTTAAAAGTGATTTTATTTTGTTCGAAGTTTTGGATCACTCCGCTTCGCGTCGTGTTCCAAACTTCCTTCTCACAAAATAAAATGTCACTTTTAACACTTATATCATAAATAACTATAAATGGTACCATTTTCAATATGGCATTCCATTAAAAAAAATGTACGCGAAAAATTTAAATTTGGTTAATTATCCATTTAATTAAGATTAAAAGCAAGGGTAATTTAGCTTTTCCTTCTAAGGGTGTTATTAACGTGTACACAAAATGTGAAATAACATCCCGACAAAAATTACAAGAAGACGATAGGAAAATATATCACACAAAAAATGCTATACTTCATATGTCTTTAATGTTTTAAAAAAGTTTATACAAACATTTTTTTTCTGTAGCTTGAACATGGGCCCCTGGAAAATCATATAGTTCACTTAATTAAATGTATATGTAATAATTATTTTAAAGTTAAGATGCATTTTTTAGTAAAAATACATATTAATAAATCCCAAAATATTAAAAATTGGAATAACAAAATGACATTATTTACAAGTTACTAGAAGGCTGTTTTTTTATAATAAAAAATGATCTAATCACAAATTTGTTTATTTTTCAATATATCCCCGTACCTTTCATTATTCCATTTTATTTAGAAGTAACACGATTTATATAGCTTAATTTTTACCTTCCGTCATATTTTTAAGACTCCAAACGTAATATGTTCGCGATATAAATTTACTAGAAATACAAGACTATGGGATTTGTATAAAATAGATAAAATAATGTCTAGTATATAATTTGAGGCAACATTTTATTGTTTAATATTTGCAAATTGTTTTAAATTTGTTTTCATAAGAAATATAATTATCCGTAATTCATTAGAAAAAATGTTATGATATTGTTTCAAATTTTCGCATTTCATACCTCAAAAATACCGCGAGATCCCCACTCTAGTTTGGGGCCAATACATGTATGCATCCGTCCCCACTAGTCTTCATACCCCTCGCCGATAGTATCAATTTACACTCCCCCCATATTTGTTCCTACTTCAATGGTCTATGCCACATCTATGTCTACGACCAGGAAGCCATCTACCAGCGCATAACTAAAAGTTGATTGCTACCCTGCTGCCATCTAGTTATACGAAACATGGCCGCCATGATGTTTTTTTAACAATGAACAATATGATGCATTCCATTTTCGGTGTTTGAGCATTTTGATGAAGAATGGTTTGGTGTTGCTGTTGCGCGCGTTCTCGAAATACACAAGTATTGATATGTCTGTTGCCTAAGTTACACTAGAGTAAAGCTATTTTTTACTACATTTCTAATTTTTAATACAATTTTACTCGAAATAATTGTTATACAACCCTATACAATATTTATATCATTAAAATCAGAAAAAATCTCTATCTAACAAAAAATATTATGTAGGGTACAATTTAAAAAAATACAATTTTGTTCTACCTTTTTAGACCCACTGGTTGGCTTTTCAGTTTGTTATTACTGTTAAACTAGCCCCTTCTTTATCATTTTTCTCTAAAGCATTTATTTCCTTAACAACTGAATTAAATTCCTTAATTTTAATTATCTACCTAAAATTGTACTCATTTCCGCACCACCCATGAGGTAGAATACAGTAGTACATTTTTTTTAAACGTGGTATCGCCAAGAGCCCTAATCCACAATAAATCAGTAGAATAATGGACAAGCATAAAAGAAAAACAACAAACGGATATGAGAAACATCCATGTTGTTTTCTTCCTCCTCCCCCCGGGACAGGAAGAGTAGCATCATACGTCACCCCCGCTAAACGAAAGAACTCTTCAGTTCTGTTTAACTTGAGCTCCGCACATTTCTTGTAGAAGATATACCTGGCTAAATTGCCAGGTATATGTGCCTTCTCATTTGTTAAATAAAGCTTTCTTTTTATTATGGACATTTTTATTACAATTTTACTCGAAATAATTGTTGTACAATCCTATACAATTTTTATATCGTTGAGATGAGAAGAAATCTCTATCTAATGGACGAAAAAAAAATTATGTAGGGTACCATTTTAAAAAATACAATTTTGTTCTACCGTTTGAGAACAACTGGTTGGATTTTCGGTTTGTTATTACTGTTAAATTAGCCCCTTCTTCTTTATAATTTTTCTCTAAATTATTTATTTTATTAACAACTGAATTAAATTACTTAATTTTTATTATCTACCTAAAATTGTACTCATTTCCACACCACCCATGAGGTAGAATACAGTAGTGCGTTTTTTTTTAAACGTGGTATCGCCAGGAGCCCTAATCCACAATAAAGCAGTAGAATAATGGACAAGCATAAAAGAAAAACAACAAACGGATATACTTGTAAGAAACTTAGAAATCTAAGTCTTCCACATCCATGTCGTTTTCTTCCTCCTCCCCCGGGACAGGAAGAGTAGCATCATACGTCGCCCCCGCTAAACGATAGAACTCTTCAGTTCTGTTTAACTTGAGCTCCGCACATTTCTTGTAGAAGATATACCTGGCTAAATTGCCAGGTATATGTGCCTTCTTCCGTCCCGAAGATGTCGTTATCGCTTTGGCAGCCCTCCACGAAGACTCGATGCTGCTGGTGTTAGCATCGGTGTCAGGATCCTTGAAGATCACCGAATGGTTTACCTTCAACTGGAGGTACCCACGCCTACCCAGGCAGTTGTGGGCTCTCCAAAAATCCGACACTATCGTGGTGCCCGGTTCGATCCATTCCTCAATTAGTGGAATGAGGGTATCCGTCCCACTGAAATAAAACAATACATTTATGAATTTTACCAATCAAATTTTTATACGATTTTATTTTTTACTACGTTATTTACGAATTAAATACTTGTCGAGTATAATCTTATTATACGGGCACTGAAAATAACTCACAAATCATGACATTTTAATGTATCAAATCGACCCTCCAGAATTCGTATTGTACGGGGTTAAAATATAAATTGACTCGCGGCACTCGGATTACCAAAAAAGATTATTGTATGGTCATAATTGATAATATATCGTTATAGTACGATATATAATTTAATAGAACAGCTGCACACCAAATTCGAAGCACACAGCTAGTTTAAAAACACGTACGTACCGATCGTCAACCGGAACCATGAAAACTCTGCCGGTTCCTCGCTCGTAGCCGCCAAATACCCACTGACCATCGACACGTCGACCCCTGTGGTATTTGCGCTTTCCAAATTTGGACTCTTCGATCTCAACTACTTGCCCTGAAATATGCAGAAATTTAAGATGGTGATAATAAAATAATTTAATTAAGAAATATACCTGGTCCCCCTAGCTTCGTCTTTCTGTCCACGAAATGCGTTAGCAACACCTCGCGACAGAAAGAAGCCCAGTCCACGCAAGTGACATGGCCAAGCTCTAACTGCTCTTGGATTAGAAGAAGCGTCGCATTTCCAACCCAAAGGTTCACAAAGGCTAGAACCTTGAAAACGGGAAGTTTAGAACGGGCAAAAAAAGTGCCAGTTCTAAAACTTATCGCATTACCGCAGTTTTTCTTCTTTTGCTTCTTTTGGGCAGTCTTGTTCCGACATTTCCACCTCCAGCCGTCAATGCGAGATTGATCTTCGCACAATGTTAGGCTGCCCCCACATTTGCGACATTGCAGGCTACGCGGGATCAAATTCCACTCTTGTAACTTACGCAGCAGAGCAAACTTATCCTCACACAAGTTGTACAGCCAAATGATGTAAACATTTGAACCAGTATATTTAGATTTCCGATTATCATTATTTATAGAAACCGGGTTGTCACATTCTTTATCAATCTGGTTATCATTATCAGTTATACATTCCTCCTTTACACTGTGCAGAACATTTTCGTATGATTCACAGTCTTGGGAAATATCCTCCAACGGTTCTTCTTTAATATAAATTTCTTCTAAATTTTGATAATTTGTTGTTGTTGTAACCTTGTCCTCTGTATTATTAGCACCAACCGCGTTTTGTTGAGCGTCCATGTATGCTTCTTGATAATAAACAAGTGAAGATTCGTTTCTCACATGGAACAGAATCACACAATAATTCTTTCCAAATTGATAACTGTCTGAAACAAATATTATTTTCGTTCAAATTATTTTGAAGGAGGTTAGAATGTATTATACATACACAAACACGTATGAAAAGTAATGCACACTTCTTCAATTCTTAAAGATGCACTGTTGCAATATTTATTAGGTGCTTCTTGGTTTATTATAATAACGTTTTCAAGAACCAAACCATAGATCACAATATTCTACTGATTCCCTGTAGTACTGCATGTATAGTTGTTTTTTTACATTCTTTTTCAAACAGTATTACAATTTTTGTCATAGATCCATAGATGGCACTGTAGCATAAAGCTTAATTTACACAATTTCTACTTTTAATAAAAGCAAGCGAGCAGAGCTTAACGTAGATGGCAGCATCATAGCCCTGTACTGGCGCCTTGGATAATTTCAAATGACTTTATTGACAGTGACAACTAAAAGTAGAATGGAGTATGTGACCAATTTTTTATTTTTACTTAATATATTATACTAGACAAAAAATAAAATACACGTATTGTTTTAATCGATTAATTATTCGTACTTTACTAGAAAATAATTATTAAAAATTTGGGGAAGGGAACAGAATAGTGTAGAAGGCATCACCTTTTGCTACTTTATCCAGTCTAGTGATGAAGAGCTACTAAACGAAACGAGATTACAAGGAATAACAGAAGTACGCTGACTAAACACTTTCAGAAACGGTGAAAAAAAAACATAATGGAATATTTGTGTTCACATTTGACAAACAAAGCTTACCTCGCGATGTAAAGGTGGCTATGTATGATATATATATATACAGGGTGTCTTGGAAATAGGGGGACATGGCTTAACCACAGATTCCTGAGGCTAAAATAAGATAATTTAACTAAACTTACCCTTATCCGAACTTATACCGTTTAGCCAGTATTCTGCTTCAAAGTTCTTCTAAAAAAAATAATTTTGCTTATAATAACAGAACGGTTGGTTCGATTTGGATGAAATTTGGTATGACACTTCATATGGATATAAGTCATCTTTTAAGATGATATTTGCTATTATTAGTGAACCGCTAATGCAAGAAACTTGAATGTCACGACATTGATGAGACAGTAACTTTTTAATGGCAACGCCGATAACGTAAAATTATTTTTTTTTTCATAAAGATACATTCAATAGTAAACTTTTCTCTCTCTGTTTAATTTGTGATATCTGTCACGGTTCACGCAGAAAAAAATAAAACCTGAGTGACTGCACCCTGAAAATTTTCAATTAAATTTTATCTAGCAATCTGACAAACAATTAAAAAACAAGTAGCAAATAGATTTATTAAAACATTTACAATAAATGTTCAATGTGACCACCATTTTCTAGTATGCAAAGATTAATTCTACGTAAAAAATTGTACTGTACTCTCTGCAACATTTCTGCATTGTTCACAATAGAGCGCGAAACGTCTTGTATCCTGTCCCATAGTTCATTTTCTGCATTTATAGGCGAAGAATACACTTTGCTCTTTAATGTTCCCCAAAAAAACGAATCGCAAATATTTAAATCTGGTGACCGTGGAGGCCACTTTGCTGGAACGTAAGCTCCTCTACCTATCCATTTATTAGGAAATTGTAAATTTAAGTGGTTCTGAACATTAACAGTAAAGTGAGGCGGTGCTCCGTCATGAAGAAACCACATGTCGCGTCTGAGGGCTAACGGCAAATGTTCCAATAAATCAGGTAAAACATTTTGAAGAAATTCGAAGTATCTCTCTCCATTCAAACGATTTGGTAGAATTACAGGACCTATAATGAAACTGTTGATAATTCCTTCCCAAACATTGATTCTAAACTCGTGCTGAAAGTGGCGTTGCTTGCTGATATGCGGATTTTCTTCGGCATACACATGTTCATTGTGCAAGTTCGTAATGCCTCTCCTTGTGAAACACGCCTCATCCGTGAAGAGAATTGTTTTATGAAAATTATTATTTTCAACTCTTTTTTCTTGGATGAAGCGGCAAAACTCTAGGCGCTTATTGAGATCGGCTGGTAAAAGTTCTTGCACAGTTTGAATGTGATATGGATATAACAGTTGTTCTTTGAGAACCATATGCGCTACATCCTTGGAAACTTCTACTTCTAGTGCCAAACATCGACAACTAATACTGGGATCTTGTTCTACAATTTCCAAAATTTCTTCTTCTACGCCAGGAGTGCGAATTATAGGAGCACGTCCACGATCAGCGGTTACTGGTGTAAAACTTCCTCTTTCCCGAAGACGCCTTTCAACACGTGCAAAAGTTTTATGATTCGGCACGCGACGATTTGGAAACCTTTCGGCGTATACTCTAACGCATCTGCGACAATTTTCTTCGCAATATCCTAAGACTAGTAACATGTCCGTTTGTTCCGCATAAGAATAAGCCATGATTATTATTATTGTTATTATTATTATTATGGTTAGAAGATTAGTAATCTTATCTTACTCCTAAGCAACTTGGCAGGATTGACAACTTATAAACAATTGTTACTGCTATGAAAATGAGATATTTGTCAAATAAATGGACTGCTAGATAAAATTTAATTGAAAATTTTCAGGGTGCAGTCACTCAGGTTTTATTTTTTTCTGCGTGAACCGTGACAGATATCACAAATTAAACAGAGAGAGAAAAGTTTACTATTGAATGTATCTTTATGAAAAAAAAATAATTTTACGTTATCGGCGTTGCCATTAAAAAGTTACTGTCTCATCAATGTCGTGACATTCAAGTTTCTTGCACTAGCGGTTCACTAATAATAGCAAATATCATCTTAAAAGATGACTTATATCCATATGAAGTGTCATACCAAATTTCATCCAAATCGAACCAACCGTTCTGTTATTATAAGCAAAATTATTTTTTTTAGAAGAACTTTGAAGCAGAATACTGGCTAAACGGTATAAGTTCGGATAAAGGTAAGTTTAGTTAAATTATCTTATTTTAGCCTCAGGAATCTGTGGTTAAGCCATGTCCCCCTATTTCCAAGACACCCTGTATATATATATATATATATATATATATATATATATATATATGTATATATATATATATATATATATATATATATATATATATATATATATATATATATATATATATATATATATATATATATATATATATATATATATATATATATATATATATATATATATATATATATATATATATATATATATATATATATATATATATATATATATATATATATATATATATATATATATATATATATATATATATATATATATATATATATATATATATATATATATATATATATATATATATATATATATATATATATATATATATATATATATATATATATAGTCACGTCGCAGATGGATGCAATAATGAAACTATTTGTATTTGCAGTCAAATTCCTCACAAAGGTCAGCTTTGCAACAGAGAAAGTGTTGCATGTCCAAATTGTAATGGTCCTCACCTCGCATCTGCCAAATCTTGTTCACTGTTCGTTTATGAGAAATCAATTAATGAGTACAAGATCAAAAACCAATGCACGTATCAACAGGCACGCAAATTTATTGAACAGACCTCCACACATCCATTGTCATACAACTATGCCAAAGTAATGGCGTCCAATGCACAAAATCAACAACATAATATAAACGCAAACGATAACAAAAAAACACAGGAATTAATAAATCAATCTATTAATCAGTTAATTCCAATTTTTAAAGAAATGATTAATCAAGCTCTTAGTGACATCAAAAATTCATTACAAAATATGGAAACAACGAACACTGAAAAACAACACACGACACCAATGGAACCAATAGATATCTCAATTTTACAATTTCCTGAAACTCCTAAAAATGTAGACTACCAAGTAATATCATTTGCCGACTGCGATATTACTCCTGAAGCAGGAACAGATCGTACGACAACTACTATGGATTGCAATATATCGTCGTGCACTTCAATAATTAGTGAAGCTGCTGGATCAAATCAGGGCACTTACATTCCGAAAATTAAAAAAAAAATATCTCAAATTAATATTAAAATTTAACCAAATTCAAATTTAAAAAACAATCAAGTAAATGAAATTAAATATAAAATTATAACCTTAACTTGCTTAATACAATCAATTATTATACAACAACAATTAATATTAAATTATTCATAATGGTTATTCCGCAATGGAACTTAAACTTTTTAGCGTCTCATTTGAATGAGTTAAGGTTACTCATTAAAGATATTCTAGCCAAAAATTTATGCTTAAAAGAAACGCATCTCTTACTTAATAAAAATTTTATGCGACGACAACACTTAGTAGCCATCTCCTTTAACCTCGCAAAGACCTATGACACGACAGGGAGGCATGGAATAGTTGGAAAACTACATGAATGGTGTATACGAAGCAATATGCTCTACTTTTCTTTCCAAATGAACTCTGCAAGTCAAAATTGGACAAAGTTTTACGCATAAGTTCCCAGTAGACAATGGAGCCCCGCAGGAATCAACAATTAGCGTAATCCTTTTCCTAATTGCAGTAAATTCGCTTCTCGATATATAGAGAAATAAAACACTACTTTTATGTAGACGATCTCCTTCCTAATCTACACCAAAGGAGAAACCTTACGTTCAATACGTCTAAGTTACAAAGAGCAGTTAACACTATCGCAAGAAACGCATCAAACAACAATTGTTTCTGTCGAAAAGTTTAAGGCAATCGAGTTTTGCAAACTAAGAAGACCACATAATTGCCTAGTATTCTACATATACAAGCAAATAATACCAACAGTAGATTAAATAAAATTTTTGGGCATGAAGAAATTGATTTGGAAACCCCATATTGAAACTGTAACCGCTAAATATAGAACTACTCTGAATGTCGTTAAGGTTCTTGCCCACACTACCACTCCTGGACGTTCTTGAAACAATTTATCGCTCACTAATAATGTCACGAATTGATTACGGCCTAAATGCATATGGATCAACACGGAAAAGTAATTTGAAAAGATTAAATGCCGTTCAACATCAAGGAATGAGATTAGTGACAGGAGCCTTTAGGACGAGCCCAATAGCTTCCTTGTACGTGGAGTCTGGTCAGAGTGTGTCTAGCTAGCATACGAGAAAGGCGTGTCGCATCGTCGTTCGCGAGAGTGGTTTTCCACCATTTTGCATAAACTTTTTGATTTTCATATGGTCAGCAAAGTAATTTGTTGTTTAATTATCGTTTGCGTAGCTTGATTAGCCTAGCACGACTAATTCAAGGAGTTATCGTTCGGTTTTCATTTAATTTTGTACTTTATAGTCCGTGAATACTTTACGGCGCAATTTTATGCAGCTAATAGACACACCTCAGGAATCAATTGTAAAACCGAATTATACAATTTGATTTCTCACGGGAACTCGTGTTGTTAGGGATTTGATTCATACTTCCCTGGGTGAAATTATTATTATTTCTTTGTAAACCTACTTGCACGATCACGTTCGAGTGACGTCATCCACAGCACCTCTGCTGTTATTGTCTCGTAGGTACAGTCAATGCAACAAGTTTTGCATTCTAGTTGGTTATTATTAAGTTCATTTAGGGTTCTTAGTATTGTTTAACTAAATTTGTTTGGTCATACACTTATTAAATGATTTAGTTAATTTCTACAAATATCGTATTTGTTTTATCTTTGGTTTATTATAGTTTATGTCACTTGTATTCAATAAGTTATCACATATCTATCAGAATTGTTTTTTAGTTGTTTGTTATTTTGTTGCAATTATACTTAGCACGTTTGTTAGTTCGTAAAACTAGCTGGTCCTTCGTTCGTTGTTAATTAGTACGTTTCACAAATTAATATTATCCCGTGTATTGGCCAAGTCCAGTGATGTGAACCAGCTATCGAAGGTTGTAATTAATTTGGTTTACATATAGTTTTGTTTTGTTCATTGAATTTAACATCAAACACATTGTTGGTGCTTCTAGGCCGGATTCGCTGATCTAGAGACATCACATTTGGGCTTGCGGGTAGGATCAAAACATTTGGTTCTTCTAGGCCGGATTCGCTGGTTTAGGGATTGAACATTTGGTCCTTCGAGCCACTAGGTCCTTAATATTTGGTCCTTCGCACCGGAGGGACGTAACATTTGGTCCTTCGAGCCGGATTTGGCGGTATTCGGAGATAATTATTGTTTCTAGTTACTTTGGTGTTAGTAATTGCATTTAATAACACACTGTAAAATGGCTGAACTACTGCACGAACAATTAGAGGTTGTGACAGAAGACATTCGTCGTCTATCAGTCTATTCTTCAGAGACTGATGAAAAAAGTAAAGTGAAATTTGAAGTAACTTTTCCGTCTCTCGCAGCTTGGGAACAGGAATTCAATCGTACTTATTGTGAATATTCTTCAAAGTTAAAACAAACCAAAAATCCCGACGAGGATATGTTGGCAGAAATTTCCCGAGTTAAAAAGTTGTTTAATGAAATAAAAGAACTCATTTGCGACATACGTGTCAATTACAAGCTTAAGTCCAATAAAGACACCGGATCACAGGCAGGGTCCCACAGAGCTAAATCAGAATCACATTCGATTCAATCAGCACAATCTTTGCGATATATGCAACCCAGCTTGCCTAAATTGAATCCCCCAACATTCGATGGGGAGAAAACAACTTTTATGAATTTTTACGATTTATTCACACAGTTGGTGATAAATCGGGACAGTTTGTCAGATATTGAACGACTTCAATATCTCAAGTTATCTTTAAAAGGGGAAGCCGCTAGGCTTATTACAAATATCCCCGTCAAAGCTGATAGTTTTGATATTGCATGGAACGCCATCACAGATGAATATTATCGTCCTAGGTTGTTGAGGTCGGTACATCTGAATGTACTCCAAGAGGTGCAAAAGGTCAAGCAGGCAGACGCTCCTGCACTAAAATCATTGTTGAACACAGCACGCGAAAACATCGCTGCTCTGAAAAACTTAGAGGTTGATGTTGACTCATGTGGGGTCATTTTGGAAAACATGATTTGTCGTAAGCTAGATTCGGCTACTAGACGACAGTGGGAACTAACATTGGATTCTGACTCCAAGCCCACTCATGTAGAGTTAATTGCGTTCTTGACTAAGCAAGTTTCAAGTTTAGAGGTTGAGCCAGCCAAACCAGTCAAAACTCACGAGCCAATCAAACAATTCAAAAGGCACAAGCCAGCATCTCGAGCGATGACATTGGCAACTGATACGAATTGTCCGTATTGCAGAAAGTCTCACTACATCAGTCAGTGTGAAGGGTTTATTGCTCTTAAACCTAAAGGAAGACATGATGCTGCAATCAAACACAAGTTGTGCATCAACTGTCTTAGAATGGGACACATACGCCCGAACTGTCCTAGTACAGCCACATGCAGAACGTGCAACAAAACTCACCATACGCTGCTGCATTTTGGTGAAAGGTCGAACAAGTCGTTATCACCCAAACGTGATAAAAAATCTGAGCAAACCAATCGTCCGTCATCACCCAAGAGAGATGCAAACTCTCAAGCCAGTAGTAGTAATTCTGAAACTACTACGTCAATGTCTGCTAGGACTTATTCACTGAGTCAACACAAAAAACATACTTCGGTATTACTACCCACTGCAAAGCTGCATATATTTGACAGTGCAGGAAAGGTACATGTTGTCCGTGCCTTATTGGATACAGGATCGCAGAAATCCTACATCACAAGTCGTTGTGTCCACAATTAGAATCTGTCTATTGAAGCATGTCAAACAAAGATTATGTCAATCAGTGACACCCACGTCAAGGACACTAGTGGTATTATACATACCAAAATCAAACCATGTCGTAGAGAAATTCCAGTTCTCGGTTTGAGTTGCATTGTAATCGACAACATTACAGGCAGAATCCCAGATTATCCAATATCTCGGGATACCTTTGATCAATTTGGGAATATCCAACTTTCGGATCCCGAATGCTATAAATCTCAACGAATAGACATGCTGTTAGGAGCTGACATTTGGGGTCAGGTCATTCGTAACGGAGTTAAGAAAGGAGTCGATGGTACACTTACCGCCATCAAAACAATCTTTGGTTGGGTGGTTATGGGATAATATACCAGCAAGCAAACGAGCAATGCTGTGGTGTCCTATCATACATACACACAAGAAGATACACACGAACTGTTGTCTAAATTTTGGGAATTGGAAAATGTTCCAACTCCATCGGTTGTCACTAAACCCGAGGATAAAATTGTGGAAGACCATTTTGTCAATACTACCCAAAGAGACTCCGAGGGAAAATACACGGTTTCTTTACCTTTTAAACAGTACCCACCAGTACTAGGCAATTCATACAAGAAAGCTTTGTCCATTTGTCACGCACAGCTGACTCGCTTGAGTAAAGACCCAGAGTTACTCAAGGCTTATGATGCAATATTCGAAGAATATTTGCAAAAGGGTATGTCACAAGACTTGATATGCAACCCTATTTGAATGATCAGGGTTCGTACTATATTCCACACCATGCAGTGGTTAAACCTGATAGTGCGACGACACCGGTACGCATTGTGTTTAATGCTTCAAAGCCATCGTCTAATGGAAAGTCGATTAATGACTACTTGTGTCCTGGTCCGGTACTACAGAAGAGTATCTTCACTCTTTATTTGCGAAATAGATTTTATCCTATTTTAATCACGGTGGACTTAAAACAGATGTTCCTACAAATTAGAGTTGTACGCGAGCATCAACGATTTCTAAGGTTCATTTGGAAACCTGCGGATGCCACACATCCTATTGTGTACCAATTCAACACTATCTGCTTTGGTTTGAATTGTTCGCCGTTCTTGGCGTTGCGTACAGTTGAGCAGTTGGCTCAAGACGAAGGGAATCAATATCCCTTAGCAGCTAAAGTCCTGCAAAATGATGTCTATATGGACGATGTTGTGACTGGAGCTGAAGATATTCAGTCAGCACTGACACTGCGCCGTGAACTCACGGATATATTCGAAAAGGGAGGATTCACCCTCCGAAAATGGGCCAGTAATTTTCAAACAATACTGGATGAACTACCAGACAATGCACGCGCAGTGAAAGATGTCCACTTCACTGACGACGAGTCAGTGAAATTGCTAGGTGTCAAATGGGTTTGCAAGTCAGACTGCTACGAGTATACGGTCTCAAAACCCGACGATTTGTGCACCAAAAGAAACATTTTGTCCTGCATTGCAAGGATCTATGATCCATTAGGCATTATGTCCCCATTGGTGATGTTTCTTAAACTCATCATGCAAGAGCTTTGGAAATCAAAGGTAGAACAGGATGAATTATCACAACTACAACGAGGGAAAGTTTGTCGATCCCCAATTAAGTCGTTAGTCCCGTTTATTGATACTGAAGGTATAATTCGGGTCGGTGGCCGGCTGGAGCATGCTAATTTAGAATACGCCCAGAAACACCCCATTCTGTTGCCGTCACAACACCCATTTACAAAGGCCCTCATTAAACACTTTCATGATAAGCATATACATGTTGGTGCGCAAGGTCTAGAGTCTCTATTAGGACAACAATATTGGATCATTTCAGGCAGACGAACTATCCGTTCTATGCTGAAAGGTTGTGTCCATTGTTTTCGGTTTCGACCGACAACCGACTACCCTCTCATGGGACAATTACCAAAGGACAGGGTTAACATTGCCAAACCCTTCCTTAATTCCGGACGCCGGACCGTATAACATCTCCTGGAGCAGGAGACGAGGAACGTCCTCACACAAGGCATATATATATATATATATATATATATATATATATATATATATATAACAAGAAGATATCGGGTAAATCAGCCATGTGAATAAAGCAGCTGTAGACACGTGTTTCGCTCTGTTAGAGCTCATCAGTACAGCACAGCCAAAGATGTAGAATGACTGAGGTGGTAAACAACAAATTCAAACAAACGGGCCACCGCCAGAAGGCCAACCACACATTTGTGGCTTCAGCCACATTGCTTCACGATTTGAAGCTAAAGATGACGTCGCCACGGAGATGGATAAAACCTTCTGCGTGGACTACCGTAACCCAGGTATATATTAAAATCAAAACGATGATACTCGGCTGCAAGAGGATAAATAACAAGAAGATATCGGGTAAATCAGCCATGTGAATAAAGCAGCTGTAGACACGTGTTTCGCTCTGTTAGAGCTCATCAGTACAGCACAGCCAAAGATGTAGAATGACTGAGGTGGTAAACAACAAATTCAAACAAACGGGCCACCGCCAGAAGGCCAACCACACATTTGTGGCTTCAGCCACATTGCTTCACGATTTGAAGCTAAAGATGACGTCGCCACGGAGATGGATAAAACCTTCTGCGTGGACTACCGTAACCCAGGTATATATTAAAATCAAAACGATGATACTCGGCTGCAAGAGGATAAATAACAAGAAGATATCGGGTAAATCAGCCATGTGAATAAAGCAGCTGTAGACACGTGTTTCGCTCTGTTAGAGCTCATCAGTACAGCACAGCCAAAGATGTAGAATGACTGAGGTGGTAAACAACAAATTCAAACAAACGGGCCACCGCCAGAAGGCCAACCACACATTTGTGGCTTCAGCCACATTGCTTCACGATTTGAAGCTAAAGATGACGTCGCCACGGAGATGGATAAAACCTTCTGCGTGGACTACCGTAACCCAGGTATATATTAAAATCAAAACGATGATACTCGGTTGCAAGAGGATAAATAACAAGAAGATATCGGGTAAATCAGCCATGTGAATAAAGCAGCTGTAGACACGTGTTTCGCTCTGTTAGAGCTCATCAGTACAGCACAGCCAAAGATGTAGAATGACTGAGGTGGTAAACAACAAATTCAAACAAACGGGCCACCGCCAGAAGGCCAACCACACATTTGTGGCTTCAGCCACATTGCTTCACGATTTGAAGCTAAAGATGACGTCGCCACGGAGATGGATAAAACCTTCTGCGTGGACTACCGTAACCCAGGTATATATTAAAATCAAAACGATGATACTCGGCTGCAAGAGGATAAATAACAAGAAGATATCGGGTAAATCAGCCATGTGAATAAAGCAGCTGTAGACACGTGTTTCGCTCTGTTAGAGCTCATCAGTACAGCACAGCCAAAGATGTAGAATGACTGAGGTGGTAAACAACAAATTCAAACAAACGGGCCACCGCCAGAAGGCCAACCACACATTTGTGGCTTCAGCCACATTGCTTCACGATTTGAAGCTAAAGATGACGTCGCCACGGAGATGGATAAAACCTTCTGCGTGGACTACCGTAACCCAGGTATATATTAAAATCAAAACGATGATACTCGGCTGCAAGAGGATAAATAACAAGAAGATATCGGGTAAATCAGCCATGTGAATAAAGCAGCTGTAGACACGTGTTTCGCTCTGTTAGAGCTCATCAGTACAGCACAGCCAAAGATGTAGAATGACTGAGGTGGTAAACAACAAATTCAAACAAACGGGCCACCGCCAGAAGGCCAACCACACATTTGTGGCTTCAGCCACATTGCTTCACGATTTGAAGCTAAAGATGACGTCGCCACGGAGATGGATAAAACCTTCTGCGTGGACTACCGTAACCCAGGTATATATTAAAATCAAAACGATGATACTCGGCTGCAAGAGGATAAATAACAAGAAGATATCGGGTAAATCAGCCATGTGAATAAAGCAGCTGTAGACACGTGTTTCGCTCTGTTAGAGCTCATCAGTACAGCACAGCCAAAGATGTAGAATGACTGAGGTGGTAAACAACAAATTCAAACAAACGGGCCACCGCCAGAAGGCCAACCACACATTTGTGGCTTCAGCCACATTGCTTCACGATTTGAAGCTAAAGATGACGTCGCCACGGAGATGGATAAAACCTTCTGCGTGGACTACCGTAACCCAGGTATATATTAAAATCAAAACGATGATACTCGGCTGCAAGAGGATAAATAACAAGAAGATATCGGGTAAATCAGCCATGTGAATAAAGCAGCTGTAGACACGTGTTTCGCTCTGTTAGAGCTCATCAGTACAGCACAGCCAAAGATGTAGAATGACTGAGGTGGTAAACAACAAATTCAAACAAACGGGCCACCGCCAGAAGGCCAACCACACATTTGTGGCTTCAGCCACATTGCTTCACGATTTGAAGCTAAAGATGACGTCGCCACGGAGATGGATAAAACCTTCTGCGTGGACTACCGTAACCCAGGTATATATTAAAATCAAAACGATGATACTCGGCTGCAAGAGGATAAATAACAAGAAGATATCGGGTAAATCAGCCATGTGAATAAAGCAGCTGTAGACACGTGTTTCGCTCTGTTAGAGCTCATCAGTACAGCACAGCCAAAGATGTAGAATGACTGAGGTGGTAAACAACAAATTCAAACAAACGGGCCACCGCCAGAAGGCCAACCACACATTTGTGGCTTCAGCCACATTGCTTCACGATTTGAAGCTAAAGATGACGTCGCCACGGAGATGGATAAAACCTTCTGCGTGGACTACCGTAACCCAGGTATATATTAAAATCAAAACGATGATACTCGGCTGCAAGAGGATAAATAACAAGAAGATATCGGGTAAATCAGCCATGTGAATAAAGCAGCTGTAGACACGTGTTTCGCTCTGTTAGAGCTCATCAGTACAGCACAGCCAAAGATGTAGAATGACTGAGGTGGTAAACAACAAATTCAAACAAACGGGCCACCGCCAGAAGGCCAACCACACATTTGTGGCTTCAGCCACATTGCTTCACGATTTGAAGCTAAAGATGACGTCGCCACGGAGATGGATAAAACCTTCTGCGTGGACTACCGTAACCCAGGTATATATTAAAATCAAAACGATGATACTCGGCTGCAAGAGGATAAATAACAAGAAGATATCGGGTAAATCAGCCATGTGAATAAAGCAGCTGTAGACACGTGTTTCGCTCTGTTAGAGCTCATCAGTACAGCACAGCCAAAGATGTAGAATGACTGAGGTGGTAAACAACAAATTCAAACAAACGGGCCACCGCCAGAAGGCCAACCACACATTTGTGGCTTCAGCCACATTGCTTCACGATTTGAAGCTAAAGATGACGTCGCCACGGAGATGGATAAAACCTTCTGCGTGGACTACCGTAACCCAGGTATATATTAAAATCAAAACGATGATACTCGGCTGCAAGAGGATAAATAACAAGAAGATATCGGGTAAATCAGCCATGTGAATAAAGCAGCTGTAGACACGTGTTTCGCTCTGTTAGAGCTCATCAGTACAGCACAGCCAAAGATGTAGAATGACTGAGGTGGTAAACAACAAATTCAAACAAACGGGCCACCGCCAGAAGGCCAACCACACATTTGTGGCTTCAGCCACATTGCTTCACGATTTGAAGCTAAAGATGACGTCGCCACGGAGATGGATAAAACCTTCTGCGTGGACTACCGTAACCCAGGTATATATTAAAATCAAAACGATGATACTCGGCTGCAAGAGGATAAATAACAAGAAGATATCGGGTAAATCAGCCATGTGAATAAAGCAGCTGTAGACACGTGTTTCGCTCTGTTAGAGCTCATCAGTACAGCACAGCCAAAGATGTAGAATGACTGAGGTGGTAAACAACAAATTCAAACAAACGGGCCACCGCCAGAAGGCCAACCACACATTTGTGGCTTCAGCCACATTGCTTCACGATTTGAAGCTAAAGATGACGTCGCCACGGAGATGGATAAAACCTTCTGCGTGGACTACCGTAACCCAGGTATATATTAAAATCAAAACGATGATACTCGGCTGCAAGAGGATTCTGGCGGTGGCCCGTTTGTTTGAATTTGTTGTTTACCACCTCAGTCATTCTACATCTTTGGCTGTGCTGTACTGATGAGCTCTAACAGAGCGAAACACGTGTCTACAGCTGCTTTATTCACATGGCTGATTTACCCGATATCTTCTTGTTATTTATCCTCTTGCAGCCGAGTATCATCGTTTTGATTTTAATATATACCTGGGTTACGGTAGTCCACGCAGAAGGTTTTATCCATCTCCGTGGCGACGTCATCTTTAGCTTCAAATCGTGAAGCAATGTGGCTGAAGCCACAAATGTGTGGTTGGCCTTCTGGCGGTGGCCCGTTTGTTTGAATTTGTTGTTTACCACCTCAGTCATTCTACATCTTTGGCTGTGCTGTACTGATGAGCTCTAACAGAGCGAAACACGTGTCTACAGCTGCTTTATTCACATGGCTGATTTACCCGATATCTTCTTGTTATTTATCCTCTTGCAGCCGAGTATCATCGTTTTGATTTTAATATATACCTGGGTTACGGTAGTCCACGCAGAAGGTTTTATCCATCTCCGTGGCGACGTCATCTTTAGCTTCAAATCGTGAAGCAATGTGGCTGAAGCCACAAATGTGTGGTTGGCCTTCTGGCGGTGGCCCGTTTGTTTGAATTTGTTGTTTACCACCTCAGTCATTCTACATCTTTGGCTGTGCTGTACTGATGAGCTCTAACAGAGCGAAACACGTGTCTACAGCTGCTTTATTCACATGGCTGATTTACCCGATATCTTCTTGTTATTTATCCTCTTGCAGCCGAGTATCATCGTTTTGATTTTAATATATACCTGGGTTACGGTAGTCCACGCAGAAGGTTTTATCCATCTCCGTGGCGACGTCATCTTTAGCTTCAAATCGTGAAGCAATGTGGCTGAAGCCACAAATGTGTGGTTGGCCTTCTGGCGGTGGCCCGTTTGTTTGAATTTGTTGTTTACCACCTCAGTCATTCTACATCTTTGGCTGTGCTGTACTGATGAGCTCTAACAGAGCGAAACACGTGTCTACAGCTGCTTTATTCACATGGCTGATTTACCCGATATCTTCTTGTTATTTATCCTCTTGCAGCCGAGTATCATCGTTTTGATTTTAATATATACCTGGGTTACGGTAGTCCACGCAGAAGGTTTTATCCATCTCCGTGGCGACGTCATCTTTAGCTTCAAATCGTGAAGCAATGTGGCTGAAGCCACAAATGTGTGGTTGGCCTTCTGGCGGTGGCCCGTTTGTTTGAATTTGTTGTTTACCACCTCAGTCATTCTACATCTTTGGCTGTGCTGTACTGATGAGCTCTAACAGAGCGAAACACGTGTCTACAGCTGCTTTATTCACATGGCTGATTTACCCGATATCTTCTTCTTATTTATCCTCTTGCAGCCGAGTATCATCGTTTTGATTTATATATATATATATATATATATATATATATATATATATATATATATATATATATATATATATATATAAATTATATTATTAAACAATTTATATTGTTTTTAAAAAAGTTTATTTGTTGCGGATACAGAGTTATACAAGCTTGTTTTCAGCTGGAGAGCTGCCTTAAGACTGACTATTCTGTCTATTTATCTTACGCTTTACTTTGTGGAAAGTATATAACTTTACCCTTAGTCAGCATTTCTAAGAGTAGTCGTATTACTTAATTCCTCCCTGACAAGTTTAAACTTTACACAAATTTTATAAATTTTCGGTTATCTTCTCTAAGTTCCTTAATTCCCTATTATTTTTTAACTGCTTAGATTTATAATTCTTATAATATTGATATACAATTTTTATAATTATAGTAAATATTATTACAACAAGTATAATATAAATTATATAATAATGATGAATGTTACTTTCGTGATTTTGAATTTCTTTTATTTTTTGTAATTGTGGGAATGAAATATTTAATTCTTGTAATGGTTTTAAATTAATTTTATTTATTTTTGTATCAAAATTTTGGAGTTCAACATTATTTAATTCTAGTTCTTTGTAAGCTGTTGATATTCCATTAAATGTCCATTGGTTGACTTTACAATTTCCATCGTTGATGAGTCTAAAGATTCCCTGAAAGTTTTTCTTTATATTTTTGTTTGTGCAATTTATAACTAATTCTTGGTTAACAGGAGAAGTAATTATTATATTATTAGTATATGGGATTTGTATTACATTGTTTTTTGTGTATTTTTCAATTATTTCACAGTCATCATTATTTTCACTTAATACTATATTATTAATACAATTATTTACTTCTATGCCTTTTGTTTGACAATAGTTTATATTGTTAGATTCTCTTTTGAATCTTTCTATTAATATGTTCTTATGGTGTTTATTTATATAATGTGGGTGGTTCTGTTAATTCATATAATTTTTTATGATGAATGAAGGGAATTGGGTATAATTGATATAGAGGATAGGAGTTTTGTGATAGTTCTGGTTCTATTAGCAATGTATGGATTTGTTCGTTCTCTAGACTACAATAATGTGGTTATCTTATCTACTTGTAACGAGATATCCTTGTCGCCTGTGATTTGAATTAAATCGTCATGGTTTATAATAGTGGTGTCTAGTTTATTTAATGAACAAATTACCAACATTAGTTCTATATGTTTGCAAAATTCCGATAGATTTTGAATAATTATTAATAATTTATTAATTTTTACTTCCGTGTCAATTAAACTTTGCCACGTTTGTTTTTTATTTAAGATGTCTATTACGACATTAAGGCTTTCTGATAATTTGTTTTCGTTTAACTTTATTTGTTCTAATTTTGAATTGAATTTGTCTGTTAAGTGTTTTTCGTTTTTTTATTATTTGTTCGTTTTGGTCTTGAAGAATCTTTTGATTATCTTTTAGTTTGTCTATTAAGTTATCATATTTTTCCGCGTCACTTTGGTCTAGGTTACCTGTAATTGATTTAATTATATTGCCTAATCCATTTATTAAGCCTCGTTTAGATCTTTTGTTAAAAAGCTTTTGAATTTGTTGTGTCAAGTCGTCAAGGAAATAAGATAATGCTTTATTTTGTTTCTCAAGGTGATAATGGGGTCATTTCAAAAAATAAAAATTGTTGTTTTTTTTATAAAATCGTGAAATTCGTCTCATTTAATAAATATAGTAATATAAAATAACACGAAATATGCGACTTTTCATTCATAAATTTACTAATAAACTTTCGCGCTGTAAAATTCGTGACGTCACGGGTTGTTACTTACACAAAGACATTCCTCTCACACACACATGTTTACGGTTCACGTGGTTTCCGTTTGCTGTTGTAACCTAAAATTGTGACAGGTGACAGCAGAGTTAATAGTAAAGGTATGTAAATAAAATATTCTTTAAAATAAATATCAATAGTTGTATGAAATATGTTTTTAGTTAAGGCCAGTCACTAGCCAGGCCAGTCTTTGCACGCCCTTAAATTTTGGCAGCTGTCTATCACGACTTTCAACGCCTAAGGGGGAGTAATAAACATCATGGAAATAATTTACAGCCCCGATCGGCAAGGTTTATAAGCGCCGGACTGGTTTCAACGATTTAGAGTAGGTAGTATTTCGTATTTCGGTATACGAGAAAGCAGTTGAACACCGATATCTGCCGTCTTATTTCTATGTACTGTTAGCGTGATTGAAATTACATGTGAAATATTTTTTTAATCGTAAAAATATGTATAATTATAAATTAAAATGTAATTGAAAGTTAAAATTATGTTCCCATTTATTTATAATTAATTATATATCATGGAACTCTTGTGACATCACAAGTGACTTATGCGCATGCATAGAACGGATGGCGAGATCTGACTTTTTGCACGTAAATCGTAGCTTGACGCATACACACTTCCAGCTTTTTAGCTTGAAGTGAATTCTATTTTGTTTTTCAAACTATTCTACAATACTTAATAATGGATAAAGATACTCACCTTTAGGAAGTTAATTAATTTTCTTGAAATATTTGCACTAATAAACTTTTTCCCTAACAATCAATATTCAATAATTAAAGTCCACACAAATGAATACAATAATACACAAATGAAATAAATAGAACCAGTCGTTTGCACAAAAAGAACAACATGCAGAACTATAATATTCACAACACAGACTGTCACTGCTTATAAATGTCAAAACCTGTGGATGTAATTTTTACTATACGTCATTATTAGAAAATTTCATTTTTTGAGAAATTTAGGTATCTTTGAGTTTTTACGAAACCGAATAGTAAATTATGTATTGAAATTTTTCATAAAGTTTTCATGGACCACATGGGGGGCATGTATCTCCGTATATCGCTGGATTCGGCGCCAATTTTGCAACAATACAATAAATTGTAATTCAATAACACAATATTTCTTTCATTATATTTATAAATTGCGTTAGAGAAAAGTTTATAAAATAAAGTAGGGATACATTCTTAAATTTTAATTATAATTTCACAATTTTCGTAGTGGGTTGCGAGAGCAGCAATCGACTGCTGTCGCCGTCAGTATCACCCCTCACCGTCTCACATTCTTTTCTAGACCCTGTTTAGTAAATGTTTCTTTAGGTACATTTTAAGTGCAGATGTATAGTCTGTCTAGAATTCTACCGTTATTACCCTCTCAGCAGGTCTATTGTTAGGGATTTAAGCTTGATTTATAGCGGGGAAAGGACAGGTACGTATTAAATGTTTTCCTGTTTTATTTTACTTTATTTTGTAATAATGAAACAAATCTTTTTATTTTTTTAAATAATAATGGAACAAACAATACATAAAAAACAAAATTAAATACATAATATAGTAAAAAAAAAAACGAAAATTCTTACTTAAAATTATACACTGCGGAGCAGTTTGTCATTTAATAATGAAACAAATCTTTTTAATTTTTTTAAATAATAATGGAACAAACAATACATAAAAAACAAAATTGAATACATAATATAGTAAAAAAAAAACGAAAATTCTTACTTAAAATTATACACTGCGGAGCAGTTTGTCATTTAATAATGAAACAAATCTTTTTATTTTTTTAAATAATAATGGAGCAAAGAATACATAAAAAACAAAATTGAATACATAATATAGTAAAAAAAAACGAAAATTCTTACTTAAAATTATACACTGCGGAGCAGTTTGTCATTTAATAATGAAACAAATCTTCTTTCGCTTCTAGCGGCAAACACGTACGTTTAAGTTTTGCACAGCGATCTTCTTCAACGGGTAAACTATCATTATCATCTTCAAATGGTCGCCACATAGTAAGTGTCTATATAATTGCTCTCAGTACGAAAAGTAAAGTAATACTGATTTTAAAATTTTGAAAACTCATTTATATACGTTTGGTACGTCATTGCTAATCTTATTTTCCCTAATTTTAATCTATGGTCACAGCATGTTTCAACAAATCTTATTTGTTCCTAATTTGTAACAATGGTCAAATACGTAATTTGATTCTGTGAATTCATTAGCTAACAATTTTGAAATTTCGTAATGCATAACAAAGATTAGCAAATTTAAATTTTTCGGAGTCCGACCCTTACGCCAGGTAGTGCTACATCCCGCTGTGCCTGGTCTACCACAGGCTTAGTAAGTCAAAGCAATAACGGTAGAATTCTAGACAGACTATACTCGTATAGCCTGTTCGAAGATATTTCGTTATGGCTTTAACTTACTAAGCCTGTGGTGAACCGCACACAGCAGGAGATTGTACCTGTTGGCGCTCAGGGTAGGATTGCAAAATATTTAAATTCGGAAATCCCTAATCTCTGTGCACATTACGTATTTCAGATTTACTTGAAATAACAATGAATTCACAAAATTAAACTAAGTCTTTGACTATTATTAGAAATATAAGATGAGAAGAATCGTCCTTGACTGGTATAAATACATATTAGGGAAAATACGATACCAAAGGCATAGCTAGTGAGTAGGTATATAAATGAGTTTTCAAAAATTTATCCAATTGAATTAATTTTGGGGGCAATTAAAATGCAATATAAGACGGAACAATACATCACCGACTGTAAGTGACGATGTTACCGATCTAATAATAAATGAAATGAACAATATAACACCAGAAATTTGGGTTGTGTGCGTCATGTGATTGATATAGAAAATCAATATATTGATATTAATAATATTAGCAAAGATTTTATTATAAATATTCAAGACTTATGTGACGATATTGAAATGGATTGAGATTGTGACAATGATATTGTCGAATAATTACATATGTATATCAATGTAATATATATTTATTTTTATGTATGGCACTATTGTTTAATTGCATTATTTAATTAAATGATGAATTTTTTTTTTGCTTCATTATCATTAATAATATTTGTACAAAATTCTCTGTTTCATTATTAAAAATAAAATTAAATTGGGAAATATTGAATACATACCTGTACTTCCACTCCTATAAATCAAGCTTAAATCCCTAACAATAGACCCGCTGAGAGGGCCATAACGAAATATCTTCGAACATAGCATACATGACTCAGAAAACCCCGAGGAAAACCCTCATTATATGCAGGTCAAAATGAATATACAGTTTTACGATGTTTGGGGGTAAGCGATGATGCCCTGTTATAAATCTTAAAAATTTACTTAGTTTATTCGTCAGAAATCTTTAAAAGCTAATAACTCTTTTATTTAATATTTTTTTCCAGCGGAGTTTTCGGCATTGTTCTCAAAATACTGAAATCTATGTCCTAACTGGAGTATATAATTAATTGCTTTTATAGATAACGGTATATAGTAAAAGTAGATTCCTCGACAGAAACATAATTTTTATTTAAATATAATAATAAATTATTACAAAATATATAAACTTGTTAAGACCTAGAAAAAGGTGTGGACACCTTAAATTTAAAATTTCAAATCAATATCACTTTTAATAATCGAGAAATTACATGTTGAAAATGCATTGAAAGTCCCATAAGAGCTGTAGGTAGGGACTGGCCTTAACAATATGGTTGTGAAGTATTGTGACGTGCCTTGCTGTGATAAAACCTCTTTGAAAACATCGAAAAAAATATTCATTCGGATACCAAGCAGAAAATACTAATTGAACAAAAAATTTATAGGAACTACCTTTTGCTTTCACAAAATCAAACTGACAAGTGACAGCCCAGAAAATCATAGTTCCAAACTAAACCGGTAGAGCTCGACTGTTGTGTCCGGCAAACCGTGACGTCAGCGGCCAAATATTTGAAATTAAAGACAACTTTTAAAAAATCATATCTCTGATTCTAAAGACTTGTAAGGGGTAAAACATGCAATTACATATTTAATTTGACCTATTCTTTCAAAAAATAAATAAATTAGAAAATGTGAAATGACCCCATTATTTTGAATTTGTTTCATAGTATTAATTGTAATATTATGTAATTTTGAATATTCTTCATAAAGAGGGGTAATATTATAATTGAAATAATGTATTATTTCTCCTTCTTTTAATTTACAATCACCTATTCCGAATAAAAGGAATCCATTATTATTTGAAATGTCCACTAGTTGAGCGGTGGTAAAGGCCCTCGAATCAAAATTTAATTTTATCTAATTTGAATTTTCTAATATGTCTTTTATTTTTTATTTCTACTGTTCCTAATATAGGGTTATAATTTTCTACTGTAACTCTTTTAAATATGGGTTTTTTATATTTGTGCATCAGTCTATTATTTTGTTTAACATAGACTTTATCCGGTAATTTTAAAGGTAATTCGTTTTCTTTTGTTCTCTTTGTCTTATCTTTATCGATTATTTTATTTATTATTTTATTTGTTTCTGATTTATTGATAAAATAGTCATTTATAACTTCTTCGGATCTTTGTTTTTGAAAATATTTGTTTTGTTCATTTTGTCCGAAAAGTATTTCACAAGGGGCCATTCTTGTTATTGAGTGTTTGGTATTATTGTACGCTGTTATTGCTTTGTTTATGATATATTGTAAATCTTTATTTTTATTTGTTGAATGTAATATCCGAAGATGTTCTATCAATGTAGAGTGAAATCTCTCTACAGCATTTGATTTTGGATTTGCTATACTAATCAAGTGTAATTTTATATCGTGATTATTACAATAATTTTTTACTAGAGCGTTATTAAATTCTAGGCCATGATCAGCGATGATCATGTTTGGTTTTTTGTAAGTTTTAATGAATTCCTCAATTATTAACATTGTTTCTTTTCCTGTCTTATTGAAAGTAGGGTGAATAAATCCAAATTTAGAAAATTGGTCGAATATAGTGACGAAGTATTCTTTATTTAATGTTAGAAGATCTATATTTATAATTTCAAAAGGGGTTTTTGGTGTAGGGGTTAAATTATCATTTAATTGTATAGGGTGTCGATCATATTTATTTTCTTTGCATATTCTACATTGATTAATAATTTCTGTAATATCTTTAATCATATTGGGCCAAAAGTATTTTTCTTTGAGTTCATGATAAGTTGCCATTATTCCTCTATGATTTAAATAGCCGTTATGATTGTCAAAAATTATTTGGGTCTGTTTTTCTTCGTTCTCGACATCCTCTACAAATTTATTACATTTTATTAAATTTATCATGTTTGCTTCAAATTTCTTTTGAATTATTTCATTCAATGTTTGTTCGTATTGTTTAGGAATTAATATCAAGTATTTGATTTTTGGCACTATGTAATTTTTTAGAAATTCTAATAATTGTTCTTCTTTTTTGTTTATATGGATGTTTACTATAAATCTTTGTTTTTGATGATCAAATAATTTTTTACTTCTATTTCAAATGGTTTATTAGAAAAATGAAATATAATTTGATTGTTTGCTGTATTTATTCTGTTGTCTACGAATTTTAATCCGCTAATTGGGTTTTCATTTGAACTATGAATTGTATTATCTGATTCTGATTTATTTGCAACAATACTTTGTTGTTCGTTTCTGTCATCGTTGTAAATGGTATTTAATGTTTCGTTTACTATTTGATCTATTTCCTCCGTTTCCAAACTAAAATTTTGCGGTTGTTCATATTCATATAAGTTTATTTGTATTTGCGTGTTATCGAAGATGTGTTCTAAAATTTTTATTAGTTCTGATTTTTCTAGTTTATCCAATCCACATGATAAATAAGGAATATTGATTTCGTATATGTCGTTCTTTATTAGATAATCGCGTAACTCGGTAAGTGTTTTTTTGAAATATTTTCTATTTACGTTTTCTAAATAAATATTTTTTGTAATTAAATGGAAAATTGTTTGATTTCCCGTATTCTGAATTATAATGTTTTTGTTGTCGATGTTTTTTTCACAATAAATTTTACTGTAAAATTTTAAATCTATTTGTCTGGCGAGACCTTTTGAAAATTTTAAATCTTTTGATATGCAATGTGCGAAGATATTAGTATTTGTTACATCACCTGAATTTTTTATAATTTTAAATTTATCTCTTTGTCTTGATAAAAAGTCTGCGATTTTATTTGTTTTTCCTGGTAAGTATTCGATGTCAAAATTATATTCGTCCAGTTCTATTTTCCATCGCATAAGTTTTTGGTTTGCGTTTTTCATAGAAAATAACCACGTGAGGGGTTTATGATCGGTGCGAATCGTAAATTTTCTGCCATATAGGTACGTATTGAAATTATTTATTGACCAAACTATTGATTTTAATTCCTTTTTTTGTGCTATAATTTTGTTCTGCAGAATTAAATGTTTTTGAAGCATACGCGACTGGTTTTTCTTGTCCATTTATAACTTGTGAGATTACTGAACCCATTGCGTAATCTGACGCGTCCGTAGTGAGGATAAATTTTTTTGAGAAATCAGGGAATTCTAAAATTGGTGGGTTACTTATCAATTCTTTGGCGGTTTTAAATGAGTCTTGATATTCTTTATTAGTTATGTCTATTTGTTTATTCTTTTTTAAACATTCTGTAAAAGGTTTGGTGAGTTTCGAGAAATTTGGAATAAAACGCCTATACCAAGAGAGTTTACCTAGAAAGGATTTTATTTCTTTTACTGTTTTGGGGATCATTATCTTTTCAATTGCTTCGATTTTGTTTTTATTGGGTTTAAGTCCTTCTTGTGATATTATAAAACCTAAGTATTCTGTTTCAGTTTTTAGAAATTCTGACTTGTCTATCTGTATTTTAAGATTTGCGTCTTGTAATTTTGAAAAGATCTTTTCTATGTTTTGTAGATGTTCTTCTAGTGAGTTTCCGAGTATAATAATATCGTCCATGTAGACTAGGCAAATTTTGTTAATATATTCTGAAAGTACTTCGTTCATCATTCTTTGAAATGATGCCGGTGCATTAATTAATCCGAAAGGCATACGGACGAATTCGTAATGCCCTGAGGACGTAGAAAAGGCAGTTTTTTCTCTATCATTTCTATCCATTAGTATCTGGTGAAAACCAGAATGCAAATCTAATGTTGTAAAAAATTTTGGTTTCCCGATATGGTCTAATAGTGTGTCGATATTGGGCAAAGGGAATTTATCTTCGATCGTTTTTTGGTTTAATTTTCTAAAATCTATCACTAATCTTGTTTTACGCTTTCCTGATGCGTCCATTTTTTTGGCACTATCCATATGGGAGAATTATATGGGCTATTTGACTTTTGAATTACTTTAGTTTTTAATAAATTTTGAATATGTTCTTCAATATCTCTCTCATAAATTTGTGGGAGTCTATAGTTTTTTTGAAAAACTGGTATATCATCTGTTGTCCTGATTTTATGAGTAGTGACATTTGTAGCGGATAGTTCTTCATCGGGTTTTGGAAATAAATTCGAATATTTTTCTAATAAGTTCTTTACTTTTTCTTTTTGGTCATAAGTGAGGTGTTCGTGTCTAAATTTTATAAATGAGTTGTTTAATGTTTGTGAAGATATTAATTTGAATTTTCTATTCCCGAGCATTATAGTTTTATTTTTAAAATCCATTAAAGCATTACAATGTTCTAAAATTTTTACGCCAAATAACATGTTACTTTCTTTATGAAAATCGTGTACAAAAAATTCGAAATTTTTATTTTGGATTTTTATTTCAACGCAATTTTTACATTTCACTTTTCCTTGGGCTGTTTTGAAAGTAATTGGTTTCTGAATAATTTTTAAATTTCTTTGTTTAACGATATTTGGTGAGATTAAATTTATATCGGAGCCGGAATCAATTAAAATAAAATAGTCATTAAATCTTATTAAAGGAATCGATTTTAGTTTTGAGGTCATTACGTATTTTGTTCTGTTGTTTCTAGGGTCTCTTCTAAAAAAGGATTGGTGTCGTTATTATCGTAATTTTCTTCTTCATATTCCTCGGTACTTTGTTCGTCAACTGCGATATTTTCGTTTTCAATTTCATTGTTGTAATTTTGTTTAATTGTCGATGTGGACATGGGTTGAGTACTTCGTGTCTGTAAAGACATTGGTTGAGGTGGTAGTTTGCGCGTTTCTAAGCTGTTTACTAAATTTTGTCTTTTGAACCTGTTAGGGCCTGGAGTTGGCGATTTGTAAATGTTGACTGGATTTGAAGGAAAATATTGTCCGGGGAATTTTTTAGGTGCAGGGTTAAAGGTAAAATTTTTTGGAGTATTTACATTTTGTTTTTGATCATTTCGTGTTAATGGGCTATTATGTATGGAATTGGCATAGCTAAATTCATTTTTTAATAATGATTCGCATTGTTCTAATGTCGAAGGTTGTTTCACAATAAAAGATCCTTTTATTATGGGTGGTAACAATGATATAAATTTGTTTACAATTGCTTTCTGATTTTCTTGGAGAATAGCATTTTTCTCTTCTAAGGTGTAAGTTTTTGCAAGTATTTTTGATTTATATATTTCATATTTGTCTAACATTGTTTTTAATGTGACTTCTGTATTTTGTTTATATTTGGTTTCAAATAATTCTCCTAACAATGTCTCAGGTGTTGTTTTATCTGAGAAATTAGAATTTAGAAATAACTTTAAATCTTCCCAATTTGTGAATTTTTTTTGTGAAACAATCTTTTTTGCGTTATTTGTTAATCTACTTTTAATTAGATTAAAAGCAAACACTTTTTGTGCTGCTGACAATGTTAATGTGTTAAAAATAACATATGTTTCGTCCACAGTTTCTATAAAATTATTGAGTGTCGTTATGTCCCCTTCATATGTTGGGATCATTTCGACGTAACTTTTAATGTCTTGCAAAGAAGTCATATTGTTTTCTGTTAAGTTTAATCTAGCTGGATTTAATATAATTCGCCTAATATTATTTTGAGCGATATTTACAAATTCTTCGTTTTCAGAATCTGACATAGATTTTGATATGATTGCCTTGTGACGGGGCTCGTACTCTTTATTACTAGTACTAGTTAGAGAGTACCCTGTGTATTACAATAATTTTTACTTACAAGAATAGACTAATGGCTATGGGTTTCATTGTAAGGAGTCTTCTATGGGTTTTCGAACTGTTTCTCGTAGACAGGAGTAAACGAGATGTGAAGTTCTTGAAGCTTGTCGTCTGGGTTCTTGTGGTCAATTGGACAGCAAGAAGGATCCCTTGGATGGTCTGATGGGACGTATGAATAGTCCTTGATGGGCACTGTTTAGCCGTGAGATGGACTGACGAATAAGGTCTTATTGATATAGCCTTATATATTTCAAATCGTTGCACTTTTAAAGTTGTTCTGGATAGCCAATTATCATTTGTAATTGAGTAACTTTTTGTGTTTTTCACTGTTACAAACTTATTGTTGGCTATCCTACCGACTGCGCCAATTATATTATTAAACAATTTATATTGTTTTTAAAAAAGTTTATTTGTTGCGGATACAGAGTTATACAAGCTTGTTTTCAGCTGGAGAGCTGCCTTAAGACTGACTATTCTATGTCTATCTATCTTACGCTTTACTTTGTGGAAAGTTTATAACTTTACCCTTAGTCAGCATTTCTAAGAGTAGTCGTATTACTTAACTTATATATATATATATATATATATATATATATATATATATATATATATATATATATATGCCTATTTGTCTGTTTTGCCACAAAAGCCGTGCATATTGAACTTGTCACAGATATGTCCACGGACACCTTTTTGGCAGCACTAAGACGCTTTGTAGCACGCCGAGGTCGTGTTGCAAACCTATACAGCGATTGTGGCACGAATTTCATAGGTGCAAATCGCAAGCTCTCTGAATTACAAAAATTCTTGAGCTCTGAGGAATTCAATACTCAGGTGTCAAATCATGTGTACCAAGAAGGGATCACATGGCATTTCAATCCACCGTCCACGCCACACTTTGGCGGACTTTGGGAGACTGCGATAAAGTCTACAAAGAGACTATTATCACGAGTACTCACAGAAAAGCTTCTGACTTACGAAAAGTTCTCTACCTTGTAGACGGAAGTGAAGGCGATGCTGAATTCCAGGCCTCTGTTCCCGAAGTCATCGGATCCTTCCGATCCGACACCCGTAACACCAGGAATTTCTTAGTTACAGAACCCACTGTAACATTGCCATCTCTAGATCACACTGAGACTCCCACAAATCGTTTGTCCTCATGGGAAATGTTGTCCAAGTTGCAACAACAATTTTGGGCACGCTGGCAACAAACATATCTTCGTTCCTTACAAGAACGGTACAAATGGAAGGAGGATACCGATCCATTGACAATGGATACTATTGTCTTAGTCAACGATCATCCAATGCCACCTACTGCATGGCGTTTGGCTAGAGTCATCAAATTGATTCCCGGATCAGATGGAATCAATAGAGTTGCCGTATTAAAAACCACCAAAGGTGAAATCACTCGCCCTATAGCAAAACTGTGTCCTTTGCCAACAGCCTAAGTTTGTCTTTAGGGAGACCCTAAGGTGGCCGGTATGTTTAAGACTAATATGTCTTAAATGAGAGGAATTGGAAAATGTTAACCCCTTTGAGGTAGCAACCCGTTGCACATGGGAATAGAACGGGTAACCTGCCCTGACTATTTAAATAAGTCAATAAATAAATAGAAATAACTGTTTCTGTTACTTGAAAAAATTAGTTATATATTTTCTATCTGTTTAAGTTTAATTTTAGAATTGTTTGAAATAGCTATAGTATCTTAAACTATTTATTAACATTAATATACGACTGCGACTAGTTTCACGTCGAGTGCGAGCGCACCCCCCCCCCCCGCCAAGCGCAGTCCATGTACAGTATTGATCGACCGCGGAGAGCTCAGAGTGTGTCTAGCTAGCATACGAGAAAGACGTGTCGCATCGTCGTTCGCGAGAGTGGTTTTCCACCATTTTGCATAAACTTTCTGATTTTCATATGGTCAGCAAAGTAATTTGTTGTTTAATTATCGTTCGCGTAGCTTGATTAGCCTAGCACGACTAATTCAAGGAGTTATCGTTCGGTTTTCATTTAATTTTGTACTTTATAGTCCGTGAATACTTTACGGCGCAATTTTATGCAGCTAATAGACACACCTCAGGAATCAATTGTAAAACCGAATTATGCAATTTGATTTCTCACGGGAACTCGTGTTGTTAGGGATTTGATTCATATTTCCCTGGGTGAAATTATTATTATTTCTTTGTAAACCTACTTGCACGATCACGTTCGAGTGACGTCATCCACAACACATCTGCTGTTATTGTCGCTTAGGTACAGTCAATGCAACAAGTTTTGCATTCTAGTTGGTTATTATTAAGTTCATTTAGGGTTCTTAGTACTGTTTAACTAAATTTGTTTGGTCATACACTTATTAAATGATTTAGTTAATTTCTACAAATATCGTATTTGTTCTATCTTTGGTTTATTTTAGTTTATGTCACTTGTATTCAATACGCTATCACATATCTATCAGAATTGTTTTTCAGTTGTTTGTTATTTTGTTGCAATTATACTTAGCACGTTTGTTAGTTCGTAAAACTAGCTGGTCCTTCGTTCGTTGTTAATTAGTACGTTTCACAAATTAATATTATCCCGTGTATTGGCCAAGTCCAGTGATGTGAACCAGCTATCGAAGGTTGTAATTAACTTGGTTTACATATTGTAACGTTCAATTTTTTTTATTATAATATGGTTTTATTATTTTTGATACTTAGCGTTTGTCAATATATTTAATACGCCCCTGGCATATACGTCACTTAATTAAACGTACGCGTGCGGAGTAGATTTGCAAAATTCGAGGCTTTTAGTTTTCTGCCGTGCAACGAAACGGTTGTCTCGTGGCGATTCTCACGCGCCCTATTTAAAGTCTTGTGCCACTAGTAGTGCAGTTAAATTTAATTAAGTTGAGTCTCGTCGAATTTAGATACTACCAAAAGGGTATAGTATTCTTATCTCAGCTTAAAGTTCTCCGTGAGTGAGGAGTTGAAGTTTTGCGCTCGTGGTAACAGTATTATCTGTATGCGCCCTTTAAGAAGCCCTTTAGTGAAGTTTTAGTATCGGGCATACAGACTTTTCCCGTATTGTGGGGAGTTAGTAGACTTTTAGTGCCGTGAGACTAGTGATTTTCGTGTTGCACCAACGAGCACCACGCCGAGTCCAGCCGATCGTAGGCCGCCATCCAGTTCTATCGCCGCCGCCAATCGTGTTGGGTTTGGTCAACTTCTACGTGGTCATCACCTTCACAGATGAGTACAACTACTTCTTATTTGATACGCTAATTCCACCCTCGAACTAATTTCATCATTTTTTCCCCGTACATTTTGTGTTGTGCGCGTGCGCGTTAAGCTGTGGTCAGTGACGAACTTTTACAGTGTGGCATGCAGATATAGTTTATCTTTTGTTGAGCCTAAATTTTGTCATACAGTGCTCTTATTACGTTCAGTTTATCGTTGTTTGTTTAAATAATTTCTACAAGCTTATTTTATGGGGCCACTGTCTTGTAGCAGTGATATTTTGTTCTTTTCTTGGTTGGTGGTATGCCCTACGCCACTGAATTGTAATTAGAATAATAATTTCATGCGCACATTTCACCCCTCCCCCCATCATTTCATTTATCATTAGGTTATAAGGTTAGGCATTGTTATGTCAACTGTTGCAGTTTGCAATAGTTTATTTGCGGGTTTAAATAAATCAAATTTGTTAAGCTTTATGGACAGTCTTTTGGTATTTTGGTATTTTTCGTGAAGGGGTTCAGTGTTAAAATACCTGGCGCCCTAATACAAGTAAGTAACATACTATTTTCTTTTGATGTACTACCCCTCCCCCTCTCTGCTAGCTAGCCGGTGTCATAATTGGGAGGCCACATTTGTGGTAAGTGCTTCTGTAATTTGTTTTACCAGATGTTCTTTATTTTCAATCTTTTATTCGTATTTTTGGATAAAAGTACGTAGTAAATTTGGCGCCCCAACGTACAGGCCTTTTCATTTATGTTATTTTCACTATATAATTTTTGTATACTACACCAGCAAAGAGGGGACGATATACGTGTGAAGTTAGGTTCAAAATAATTTATTTGATTGTAATATTTATTTGTGTAAAGTTAAATTTTATCTGCATATTTTCTTTTCTACGTTATCGGCAAAAGAAAGTTTTTTCTGGATGGTTTGTTTAATTTACAAAGAGTTGGTAGTATTTGTACTCATTGCTACAGTGGTCATCATTGTTATATTTTTTATATTGGTATTATATAATTATCAGAATTATGGATCCTACCCGATTGGTACGCGATGAACTGGAATATGAACTTTCTGTGCGCGGGTATAATTCTTTAGTAGCTTTGTCTGTTGCTGACATGCGCAAAGCTTTGACCTCTGAACTCAAAAAGGAAAAATTGGGTACACTTAGAACTGAAACCGAAATCAATTCAGATGAAGAGTTGACTATTTGCACTCAAAAATTAGTTGAACTTGAGACTTTACAAGAGTCGATTCAAAGCCCTGCACAAGGTAATGAATTTAAGAAATTTTCAGCTAAAGTATCGCACATTTTAGGTCGATTAGCGCGAATCACTGCAACGAATGAGGATATAAGAAACTCGGTTACTATTTTACAAAAAAAATTAATGATTTAGAAATGAAAGCAATTGAAACTATTGAGACAGAAACGGTAGAAAATTCGGAACCTACAAATCTCTCCTCGTCGAGTAGAGTTAGCGCAAACGCACCGGCATCAGCACCTTTACAGTATTCTAATAATCATGTACCGGTAAATGGAATTTGTCATTTAGTGGAGACGGAAACGGTATGAGTATTAATGCTTTTTTAGAAAGAGTTGATGAGTATAGGATTTCGCGCAAAGTATCGAAGTCGGAACTTTTTGATTCAGCTATAGAATTATTAACCGGGCAAGCGAGAATTTGGTACCGATCAATTAGGTCAAAGGTCACAACTTGGGACGAGCTAGTCAAGTTAATGAAAGAAGAATTCGAACCATTCGGTTATGAATACGAATTATGGACAGAAATTAGATCGCGAACTCAAGGTCAATCCGAACGTGTCGGGGCATATTTCGCATGTATGATAAATTTATTTTCTAGATTACCTACGCCTCCTTCCGAGGACGAAAAACTCAGTATATTGCGTCGTAATATGTGTCCTTATTTTATACACCATACAGGCCTTTGTGATATAGCAACTATGGACGACCTAAAGATCTGTAAACGTTTGGAAAATAATAAATTTCTAGCTGAAAATAACCCGGTATCGCAACCAAAAAGGCGCAGTGTGATTGAACCAGATCTCGCGGCAAGTAATACAAAGTCTCGTACGTGCACAGTGAGTTCACCAACTAATAGTAGTACCCAACAATGTTGGAATTGTAACAAACTCGGTCACCGGTTTAATGATTGCGATAGTGACGCGAAAATTTTGCTATAAATGCGGAAATCCGAATTACACTACTAGAACATGTCCGAAATGTAAGTCAAAAAACGCTTAGGGACAAGAACCTCCTCGAGCCGTAAGTTCTTGCGCCCCAGTAAATCGGTTCAAGCTAATGATTGGGAAAACTGGTTATCTAAAGTTAGAGAAAATTATTTTAAACCACAAATTAATTCATTTCTATTATCATTACCGTTAGACAACAGACCGTATTTGAATATAAATATCTTTGGTATCACCTTCAAGGGATTGCTCGATTCGGGGGGCTTCTCATACTATATTAGGTCAAAAAGGGTGGGAACTATTAAAGAATTTTAAGCTTCCTCTAGAAAACACAATTAACGATTGTGTTGTGGCGAATAATAGTACATGTAAAAGTACAGGCTCGTTAACTGTACCTATATCGTTAGAGAATAAAAGTTGCATTTTGAAAATGTTAGTCGTGCCTTCAATCCCATATGAAATAATATTAGGCGTAGATTTTTGGCTAGCCATGAATATAGTCCCAAATTTAAGAGAAGGCTCTTGGTCATTCGCCACCAGTGTATCTGTGAAAAATTCAGAGACAGTTTCACTACCAACCCTTGACGAGTCCCAGACTGATACCCTAAATAAACTATTAATTAAGTATTCAGCTTTAACCAAAAAGAATATCGGTTGCACAAATGTAGTTCAACATGAGATAAAATGTGATGCGCCACCAATAAAACAAAGATACTACCCCGTGAACCCGAAAACACAAGTAATTTTTGACCGCGAACTAGATAAAATGTTAAAAGATGGGATAGTCGAACCGTCAAATAGTCCTTGGTCTAGTCCAGCTTTACTCGTTAAGAAAAAAGACAATACGTATAGATTTGTAATTGATTACCGCAAATTAAATTCGGTGACGAAAAAGGACGCGTACCCATTACCTTACGTAAACGCAATATTAGATAAACTAAGAGATGCTCGCTACTTAACTTCCATAGATTTAAAATCAGCGTACTGGCAGATTCCAATCGCTCCCGATAGTAAAGAATTTACAGCGTTTACAGTTCCTGGTCGCGGTCTTTTCCACTTTAATAGAATGCCTTTTGGGCTGCATAATTCCCCCGCCACATGGCAACGTTTCATGGATCGCTTATTTGGAGCTTCTTTTGAACCTTATGTTTTTGTCTACTTAGACGACATTATTGTAGTTACATCCACTTTTGAAAAACATGTAGAAGTTTTGGAGAAAATTTTTGAAAAACTTTTCAGTGCCGGATTAACAATAAATAAAGAAAAATGTAACTTTTGCCGCAGCGAGTTAAAATACTTAGGGTATGTAGTAGATGCAACCGGATTGCATGTAGATCCTGATAAAGTACGAGCGATACTAGACATTCCAAATCCAAAATCAGTAACCGAAGTTCGAAGATTCATAGGCGTCGCATCGTGGTATCGTCGATTTATCCCTTCATATTCTACTGTTCTTGCACCCCTTACCAAGTTATTACGTAAGAACCATCCATTTAGATGGGACGATGAATGTGAGAAATCATTTAAAATGGTTAAAGAAAAGTTAGTTTGTGCCCCTATTTTAAATTGTCCCGACTATAACTATCCATTTATTGTCCAAACGGACGCCTCAGGGTACGGGTTAGGTGCGGTATTGGTACAAAATGTAGGCGGTGTTGAGAGAATAATTTGTTATGCTAGTAGGACTTTGAATAAAAATGAACGCAATTTTACAACCACGGAGCGGGAGTGTTTAGCCGTTATCTTTGCTGTGGAAAAATTTAGGCTATAGAAAATACTAAATTCACCGTTGTTACTGACCATTACTCGTTGCTATGGCTAAATAATTTAAAGGACCCAATAGGTAGACTTGCCCGTTGGGCCTTGAGGCTTCAACAATATGACTACGACATAATTCACCGCAAGGGAAAAGATCATTTGTTACCCGATCTCCTTTCTCGCGCCCTTGACGTTAAAGTTAATTTAATACAAATTTCGAAGGATGTCATGGATCCTTGGTACCGTGAAATGAAAGAAGTTGTCCAGGCGGACCCTGACAATTTTACAAATTGGAAATTTTTTGATAATAATCTTTATAAACTGATTAGAGTTAACAAAAACTTTGAATGGAAATTAGTTATTCCTAAAGAACAACGTGACCAAGTGTTTAATGAATGTCACGACCGACCGACGGCAGGACATTTAGGTGTATACAAAACGTTTCACCTGATCAGTGCTTTATATTATTGGCCCAAAATGAAAGCCGACGTCATTGATTATGTTAGACGATGTACAGTATGTCAGGCTCAAAAACCCATGCAGAAACTACCGGCTGGACTTATGGGAAAACGCCCGAAAATATTTTGCCCTTGGCAAATGATTAGTTTAGACTTTATGGAGTTCCCAAAATCGACGCATGGTTATAATTATTTATTGGTCGTTGCTGATTATTTTTCAAAATTCGTTTTATTATTCCCAGTTCGTACAGCTACCGCAGCTAAATTATGCGAAATAGTTGAAGAAAAAGTATTCCTAGTATATGGCGTTTGTCAGTACCTATTGTATGATAATGGTAGGCAAATGATTAGTAAAGAATTCCGAAATTTGGCGAAGAAATATCAGGTTAAAATAATTTACAACCCACTGTATCATGCGCAAAGTAATCCCGCTGAACGTAGTAACAGAGTAATAAAAACTACGATTCGGTCGTATTTAACTAAAGAACATAAACGATGGGACGAGCATTTATCAGAAATTGCCCTTGCAATTAATACCGCCAAACATGAGGTAACGCAGCACACTCCGTTTTATCTTAATTTTGGTAGAGAGCATGTTTTGTCCGGTTATTATTTTGGTAAAGTTGAAGATGATAACACGCTTCCCCCGATTGATCGCTCACATATTCGTATTAATGATGAAATGATTAGAATATTTTCTGAAGTTAGAAAACATTTGGATAAGGCTTATCAGCGAAATAAACACTACTATGATCTTCGTAAACGTCCCGAAGAATTTGGCGTCGGTCAAGCGGTATGGCATAAAAATTATGTTCTTTCAGACGGATCGAAAGGTTTCTCGAGTAAACTTGCGCCCAAGTTTGTCGGTCCTTACGTGATTAAACGAAAACTGTCGGCTACAACCTACGAGTTGCAAGATGAAAATCAAGTAGCGAAAGGTATTTGGCATATCAAAGATTCGAAGTTAGCACAGGTTTAGTCCTTTTTTTTCTCGTTTTTTTTTTTTAAGTAAGGGTGGGATTTGTAACGTTCAATTTTTTTTATTATAATATGGTTTTATTATTTTTGATACTTAGCGTTTGTCAATATATTTAATACGCCCCTGGCATATACGTCACTTAATTAAACGTACGCGTGCGGAGTAGATTTGCAAAATTCGAGGCTTTTAGATTTCTGCCGTGCAACGAAACGGTTGTCTCGTGGCGATTCTCACGCGCCCTATTTAAAGTCTTGTGCCACTAGTAGTGCAGTTAAATTTAATTAAGTTGAGTCTCGTCGAATTTAGATACTACCAAAAGGGTATAGTATTCTTATCTCAGCTTAAAGTTCTCCGTGAGTGAGGAGTTGAAGTTTTGCGCTCGTGGTAACAGTATTATCTGTATGCGCCCTTTAAGAAGCCCTTTAGTGAAGTTTTAGTATCGGGCATACAGACTTTTCCCGTATTGTGGGGAGTTAGTAGACTTTTAGTGCCGTGAGACTAGTGATTTTCGTGTTGCACCAACGAGCACCACGCCGAGTCCAGCCGATCGTAGGCCGCCATCCAGTTCTATCGCCGCCGCCAATCGTGTTGGGTTTGGTCAACTTCTACGTGGTCATCACCTTCACAGATGAGTACAACTACTTCTTATTTGATACGCTAATTCCACCCTCGAACTAATTTCATCATTTTTTCCCCGTACATTTTGTGTTGTGCGCGTGCGCGTTAAGCTGTGGTCAGTGACGAACTTTTACAGTGTGGCATGCAGATATAGTTTATCTTTTGTTGAGCCTAAATTTTGTCATACAGTGCTCTTATTACGTTCAGTTTATCGTTGTTTGTTTAAATAATTTCTACAAGCTTATTTTATGGGGCCACTGTCTTGTAGCAGTGATATTTTGTTCTTTTCTTGGTTGGTGGTATGCCCTACGCCACTGAATTGTAATTAGAATAATAATTTCATGCGCACATTTCACCCCTCCCCCCATCATTTCATTTATCATTAGGTTATAAGGTTAGGCATTGTTATGTCAACTGTTGCAGTTTGCAATAGTTTATTTGCGGGTTTAAATAAATCAAATTTGTTAAGCTTTATGGACAGTCTTTTGGTATTTTGGTATTTTTCGTGAAGGGGTTCAGTGTTAAAATACCTGGCGCCCTAATACAAGTAAGTAACATACTATTTTCTTTTGATGTACTACCCCTCCCCCTCTCTGCTAGCTAGCCGGTGTCATAATTGGGAGGCCACATTTGTGGTAAGTGCTTCTGTAATTTGTTTTACCAGATGTTCTTTATTTTCAATCTTTTATTCGTATTTTTGAATAAAAGTACGTAGTAATATAGTTTTGTTTTGTTCATTGAATTTAACATCAAACACATTGTTGGTGCTTCTAGGCCGAATTCGCTGATCTAGAGACATCACATTTGGGCTTGCGAGCAGGAACAAAACATTTGGTTCTTCTAGGCCGGATTCGCTGGTTTAGGGATTGAGCATTTGGTCCTTCGAGCCACTAGGTCCTTAATATTTGGTCCTTCGCACCGGAGGGACGTAACACAATTTCACCCACTGTATTGCTCTTGTTGGACTAATTTATTCCCTCAAGGTATCATTTTCCTTAGTACGGTCCTGGATTATCAATTCATAGTAAACCATTTGTTCTTCAAATTTCTCATTCACTTTTTCAAACACTATTTCCACGAATTTAGAGATAAAGGGTTCACTATCAAGAGTCTTTTTGACTGCGAGTATTTGAACACATTTTAATTAATGCTTTGGACACCGTAAAAAGA
The DNA here is from genome assembly GCA_963082715.1 of Harpalus rubripes. Lineage (NCBI taxonomy): Eukaryota > Metazoa > Arthropoda > Insecta > Coleoptera > Carabidae > Harpalus > Harpalus rubripes. Next base: position 20,728,635 of record OY720461.1, read on the forward strand.
AGTTATATTTCGTGAGAGCTCAATGCGCACTTTTTTAAGATAAAAATAAAAGTCGGATGGCCACGACAAAACAAGTCTACTCTCTATGGCAGTACATCGTATAGATAATATTATTGTATAACAAAAGTAATTAACTTCTCACTTCACATAACACTAATACTGCCGATGAATTCAAATACTTTGAGATCTACATAATAGGTAATGGTACAAAAACTATAATCAAAATCGAAAACTTGCAGCAATATGACTATATTTGAAGAGCGGCGCGATCATTTACTTTACCAAAATTGGTGCGACCACTTAAGCGTTAACAGGGTTTACTTTATTTTGAAATAAACATGAGGAATAAAGCACCTATTTTGAATATTTGTCATATTGCCAATCTCAAAATAATTGTTCTATTTAACACAGTATTCTGGATATTTATTTCATTAATGAGACAATTTCAAACATTTCAGGTTACATTTAATAATGAGTTAGATTTAAATAAGATTTTATGAAACCAGGCAGTAAAAGTTTAAATATATATAATACATTTTTTTTACATTTACATCAAGTGGAATTATTTTCTCTGCGTGTTCATATGGTTTCAACTAAACGATTTTTCACACTTGGAATATTGGTATTCTTTACTAGATCCACTAGGAATTTTCATATGTATTGTTAAATTATAATTGCTACTAAATGATCTGTTACAAGTAGGACACTTATATGCTCTTATTTTAGTTTGAGTTATCATATGGTGTTTTAAAGGAGCACTTCGAGTAAATGATTTATCACACTATGGACATTTATGTGCTCTTATTCCAGTGTGAGTTATAATATGTGTGGATAAACTACCACTATGTGTAAATGATACATTGCATATTGTACATTTATAATTTTTTATTCCACTATGAATTGCCATATGGGCTTTTAATGGAAATTTGGAATAAATAATTTTTTTCATACGGAACACTCATATTTTTTAATTCCTTCGTGAAATTTCAAATGAACTTGTAAACCTTTCTTTAATCTAAAGTATTTATTACAGATATTGCAACGGAATTCTTTTTTTTTTCACTATGTATTTTCACATGCTTTCTCAGTGCCGCTTTCTGCATGAAACTTTTATTACATACAGCACAACAAAAACGTTTGGAATTTATATTTTTAGTTTCCTGAATATCATTAATTTCACTAATTGAATTCTCTGATTCCTTGTCAATCCGTTTACCATTATCAGTTGTACATTCTTCCTCCTTCTTTATACTATGCACTTCATTTCCATATAATTGTTGATCCTGGGATATTTCTTTCAGTTGTTCTTCTTTGATATAAACTTCAACATTTCCATCGTTTGTTATTGTTATAAATTCCCCAAACTCACTTCTGCTCTCCATAACTGATTATTGATCAATGAATTAAAGAATGAAGATTCGTTTCAGTAATATAGAACTGGTGCACATTAGAATTCTCCTCAACCTTATAGTTTATTGTCTGAAACAAATTTTCATTCTTATAAGACGTATCTATTTTATTTTGTTTAAATTATGATTTATGAAGTATTTTTCATATGATGCAATTAAAATCATGCACATTATTTAATTATGTATGGAATGATGTAGAATTTACACCGTATTTAAAATGGAACTATGAAGAAAATGTAGTATGTAATAATATAACAAGATATTGGTAAATAATATATAATATCTACGATTTTAAAACTTTTTTTACATGTTTTATATTATTGTTAGCTTATAGGCCAACGCGCACTTCAGCGACCGAAGCGAAGCGCGGCGAAGAGAAGTTTTTTCATTCAATGTATTCTTATAGGTATACGCGCACTCTGGAGCAGCGAAGTGCAGAGCAACGAGGCGACTATTCACATAAGAATACATTGAATGAAAAATCTTCTCTTCGCTTCGCGTCGCTCAAGTGCGTGGCGGCCTTATTTGGGTTTAGGGAATCAAAAATAACAGTTATACCTTCAACAACGTTTATTCTTTCCACTCGTATATAACTCTAACTCAATTATAATCATTAATTTCTTTATATAGACATTACACAACATGAAATAACACCCCACCAACGGAACCATTACGCCAACACGGTACGGTTACGCTAACATTCGGCCAGCCTGCGGAATTGTGTCCCTGCAATTTCAACTAATCTGTAACAAGCAGTTATAATGTATAATTATTATATAAACATTGAATTATTAGACCAAACGCTAATTAATAACTTTACCACCAATGTAGCCATCTTTATCTAGACGTCAGTATCATCTAAATGTAGAACAATCGTATTATCAATGTCGGTATTATCGCTTTAAGTAACGTCAGTATCGTTACTATCGTATACGTATGAGCAATGTCAGTATCATTGCTTTAAGTAACGTCAGTATCGTTACCGTATTCGTATAAGCAATGTCAGTATCATTGCTTTAAGTAACGTCCGTATCGTTACTATCGTATTCGTATGAGCAATGTCAGTATCATTGCTTTAATCGTATCGTTACTATCGTATTCGTACAACTCAGGATTCTAGAAGATCGATCAAATCGTCGGTGGTTTCAAACTTGTCATTTGCATCATTGTCGCTGCTATCGGACTCATCAAAGCATACAAACGGTTTTAGTCTATCGACTGAGACTATATTCTCGTATTTTCTCAGAGTTCTTTGCATACGCGGGATATCGCTAATGGGGGTTTCCACCGTAATCAAAATAGTGAAAAATAACACTATTACACTAAAATATATCATAAAACATTTCTGAAAACACTAATTAAATGGTTAAATATGTTTCCAATTTTTTAAAAATGAATGAAAACAATTTACTACGCTTGAAACGCGGCCAGCCAGTGACGTCACGGTCCGGATCGATTTTAGTTTCTATGTTATCCGGCAATATATGCGTGTGTGATGGGAGTAGTTTACAATATTCGATTTTACCTACATACATCAAATACATTCAATATCTTCCTATGTGATAATAGATGGCAGCACATTCAAATTAGAACATTATATTTAAAAAATATTGAAGGTTAGTCGATATTCTAAACTAGTTAAAATTGTGAATACAATACAATTATTATTGTTTGCCGTATGTTATATTGATAAAGTATTTTCTAAGGTATACGTATTTAATAGATTATTGTATTTCGTGGATTAAATATTTGTAAGGTATTTAGTAAATCTCCAACAGCGTATTCAAGGGATTACCAGAAGTTATGCCTTTGCCTATAGTTATTTACAACTTGAAACGGCCGTAAAAGAATATTTGTGGAAAAACCAGGATACAAATATTCCACGAAAGAAAGCCTTAATATTACCCAGATGTTCAGTCGACGAGGGATTTGGAATTGCAGTACAAACAGACACAATTTTTGAGTTGAATCACTGTGTAACACAGATCACAAACAAACAGTTTGAATGTTTGAAATAAAACATTGTTTGGTGAAAACTCCCATCCCCACCTCTATGCGTTGTTCAAGAAAACTGTAATAGGAGAGTGTTAGTACACCATCAATTGACAGATGACGCCACTACTGACTCTAGAGCACAGACCATCATACACCATCTGTTAAGCATTGGCTACATTAGCCGGGCATTTACGCGCTGCCGGGGCGGTAAAAATGGCCGTTCAAACGAGTTGCAAAAAATACTGTTTTCAATAATTTTTTTTACAGAAAACCTGTTACAATAAAAATGTTTTATTTATTCTAATAGATATAAGTTTTCATGAGGAATAACATATAAAAAAATAAAAAAATAGTGGAAACCCCTATTACGTATCACCTAATTTGTATTGTTTTGCGTCAACACGGTTTTTGTCGAAGTATGCCACACGTGATAATCCTACAGTTCACAAATCCTACACTTCACAAATGTCAGAGTTCCCAAATCCCACAAGTGATAAAGTTACCCCCACCACCGATGACGTAATGTTCAGAATTCACAATCCCACAAGTTATAAAACCTAGCAATGCCACAAGTGATAATCGCACAGTTCCCAAATCCCACAAGTGATAAAGTTACCCCCTCCACCTATGACGTAATGTTCAGAATGCATAATCCCACAAGTGATAAAGTGGGATGAATTGGGACAGGATGAATAGATTTTCAGTGTTAAATCTGTAATATTAAATACCACCACAGATCTCACAACTATCAGATCAGCCGATCTTATGGCGCGTTTAGAAAGCAACTTCATAATTTTCAAAGTAACCAATAGATGGCGGAAGTTGTAAGTTTTTGGTTTTATATTGGTTCGTGTCCAGGAACTGGTTTGTGTCTAAACTAGAGAAGGGAGAAGCATAGAAACGACAGAAACCAAAACTCGTCCGGTCGAGTCCAATCCGTGAAAGTAGGGGTGTTAAGTAGTTATACATTTGTTCCAAAAGACAGATGCGGCGAGTATGTAGTTTGGAAGTCAATATTTATATGTTCATGTTCGGTACTACAAATTTTACTACGCATATTATTCCCTCCCCTAATTGTGCGGTTATCGTTGATTGAGGTTGAGAATATATAATTATTCTTCAATAAACGTTGTCACTGAGAACAGATTGTATTAAAAAAGTGACTTTTTATAATTAAAATATTACCGTCAAAAAGTACCTAACTGAATTGCACACAATAACAATTATATAACAATAACTGTGACCAAAAAGTAATTATAATACTTTTAAAATAATTATTGCTAGAAAATAGTAATTCATTTATTAATTACATTTTTTGTATTTGTAATTAATTTTTTTCCTATTACATGAGTTGAAAAAAAATTTAAATGTTAATAAAATTTATATCTTTTTATTACATGATTATGTTTATGTGGTTGTTTTCTATAATAATTTTTGCAGCCTTTGTATTTGTCTGGGAAAATATATACATATATGGTTTATTGACGGTTAGGTAAAATAATATACTATAGAACGAAGCGGATATTAATGTTCTGACAGGCAGGCAACAGTAGTAGGGTATTCTAATATAGTAAAATTTAAGGTAAAAAATGTTATTACATTGTGGATTATGCTAAAAAATAACGGAATTATGTAATAAAATAAAAATTGAATTTTTGTAACATAAGTTTTCTTGCAATTTATTTTGGTTCTAAAAAGACATCACGTGGTCTGTAACGTACGAAGGATTGATGACATTTCTAACAAATTTTGTGCATAAAACACCATTAACAAGAAATACTTTTTATGCCATTGATGCGTCGTCAACTGTCTTGTTTGTGTTAGTTTTATTACGTTTTATGTTGTTATAAGTTTTCTATTTCTATAATATTTCTAAATGTCATCAGTTTCTCCTATCCGGTAAAATTCAGATTTTCATGTAATATTTAAAAATGGGGTATATGAATTCGAATTTCAATATATGTCATAATATATAAAAATGAATTCCAATATAAATATAGCAGTATAAGGAAAATTTAAGGATAATAAAGGTTTGAAAAACAATGCTACATATAAAATTTATATATTAACATCAAATGAAACCTAAATACATTGTGAACAGTAAAAAAAAAACTTACTGATATTTTTTGTGATAAGTATGAATACACGTATAAATATTATTTATTTGTTTTGCAATGTTCTAAGTTTACGGTTCATTTTAATACCTTCATTTTTCCTGGATGAAATAAATTCTATATTTTTACATTTTTGATAAATTTTGCAAATTACCAATTTATTTATTATAAATAATTTATGGTCCTCGCAGTCACTGATGCTATTGACCCAGTTCTTAATAACAGAATTATTTTTTATAAAAGAGAGCAAATTTTCTTTCAATTTTGTTTTATAATATAAGGCGTGAAATTCTTTTTCAAATATTTGTAAAATTAAATCAACAATATTGTTAAAATCAACGGAAGGTGCTTTGAGTCCTTTGCCAGGTATATCTGTATTTATGTTTTCAAAATTTCGATGCAAAATTAGTAGCTCATTCTTATTATTTAATAAATCGGAACTTAATAATTTCATTGAGCATTCTTCACATTTAAATTGATCTATACATTTCTTTGCTAAAAAGCCAGCAAAGTAACTAACCGCGCAATCTTCTAATTTTGTTGTATTAAATTTTAATATGTCAATATTTTCTATTTTAGAGTTTTCCGAAATATTTGTCAAAGAATTTAATTCACATATTTCATCATCAATTGAATCATGATTTAAACTCAATAATGTTTTATTCTCTTCATTATTTATATCCATAAACTGGTCATCATCAAATTCACAATTCGCAGAAGAAGGAGGTTTTATTAATGAATTAATAACGTTACTTCTAAACAAAGTACGTAAAGTTCTAGCAGTGGGGTTGTGATTATGTCCACCTTTTTGACGAAATACAGAAAATAAGTTTTCTAAAATGTCCTGATTAAGGCGATTTGTCAAAATAAATTTTACGGATGAAGAAGTTTTTTCTTGTTCATGCAGTTGTAAAATTGCTGTAATACTTTGCTGTAGTCCATTGAAACATGGAGGTCGCGACTGTGTTGTTTTATTTGGATCAAGTTTAACTAAATTTCGTAACATATTGAATCCTTCTTCAAGAGTATTTTTTACAGTATAATTTTCTTCGGATATCGCGCATCTATATGGATTTTTATCATATAAATTTCTACTATTTAAACAATCGAAAAGATTATTCATTTTCCCAATAAATAATGCTGTATTCCTCGCAGAAACTGTTTTTAATTGATTAGTTTCAATACATGTATTTATTGCAGCTGCCATTGAGTTACTAAGTACTTGCACAGCAAGTCTAACACTCATCTTTTGAAAAGATGTCGGATTAATATGTTTATTAGTAATTTTTGGTAAAGCTTTGCACTTTTCATTATTTTTGTCAATATTAACAGTAATTTTTATATCATCGAAACTTATTAAATTTCCATTCAAAGAAAAATTATGTTTCAACAAATTGTTTCTAAAACTTTTAAATAAGTGTGGTACGTCAAATAGAGCAAAAATTTTTTTGTTATTTAATTCAAAATAAGGTTTTTCAATTGAAATATTTAGTTTTCTATACAATGACTGATTTGATGTGGACTGATCACATACCACTGCTTTTATATTAAGACCAATATTAAAAAGTTTAGTTAATACCGTTATCAATATTTTTTCTAAATCTAAATATTTGACACCGGTGTGTGACAAATAATAAGCGACTGGTAATTTCCAAGGCATATACAATCCCCTAATCATAAATACCAAAACATATTTTGCTGGCAGGGGTTTCCTTCCTAATTCTCCAAGATCTTCCAAACCTTCTATAAGATCAGAATATTTTGAATATTCCCAGCAAGCCATGATACTCATTTCATCGAAACAAAGGACACATGCTTTCTCTTGTTCACTTGCCTCTCTAAATTTTCTTTCAATTTCTATAAAAAAATTATTATTTATTCCTGGATAGTGTTTAATAGATCCAAGCCATTTTCTAATAGTTGAAGGAGCGGGAAGAATTATTTTTAATGATCTCATAAAATTGTACATTGATGGAGATTTGTAGAAAAACATAAGAGATATTTTTCTTTCAGCGAGAGACCATCGTGTTCGATTTTTTCTTAATTGCATTTTTGTTAAAATTTTCGAATATAGTGAAGGAAATTGATGACTTTCAAGAATATTTTCAACCCTTGCTTTGTTTTTATATTTTGTAACACTTTTTTTTAAATTGATTATCTGACAATATTTTCTCTTTAACATTTTAGATTTATGCTCCACTGATTTTTTTAATTTTTTCTTTTTTGGAGTATCATCATTCGACACAGTAAATAATTTTCGTTTAACAGTTCTTTTCGCGGGGCTCGGCATATCAATTAATTTATTTACAAACATTTTATCTGCGTTTTCAATTGAATTACATGCACTTGGTGGTGAAATTCCTAAAAATTCACTGGATGGACGAGAATACGTAAATTTTGGAGTGAGTAGTTGTAATGGTGGTGATTCTGACTTTTTTGTAAAGGTACCTATTTCATCAGAAAGTGACAGATTACTTGCATAATGTACTGGCACTGCTTGTGGCATTAGTCTATCTTTCTTCTCATTCATAAAGCTATTTGCTGAGAAATGATTTTCACATATATACCTATTATGCAGTACTTTATCATCCAAGTCCATAAGTGCTACATTTCCTAAAAATTAAGATTGTATTGTTATTTTTCTTTTCTTATACAAAATTTCAAAATGGAAATTTTAAACCGAAAGAAATATTCAAATTCTGGAAATACCAACATCAATAATTTGTGCTGAATTTGCTATAATTTATTAAAAAACAATAGATGCGAGAAATTAGAAACTTTATATTTAGGACTGGTATTTTCATCTCCGGTTAAACAGTTTGTTAACTTAACTGTTAGTGGAAAGAAAAATATAGCATCCATATATTACAAATTGTAAGAATTATACATTTGTCAATTTTTTGAAGCCACATTGTTCTTATAACCGACAATTAAATTAACAGACACATTAACCAGAGTTGAAAATACCGGGCTGATACGAGCTGTTTTTTCGTGGCACACTGGTTTGAACCTGGTTCGTAGTGGTTCAAAAATTACATTTTCTCTATTGAATACGGTACAAACAATAATGACGTCACTCACGAACCATATTCAAACTTTCATAAAAAAGGAACTCATTGCTAAATTTAACATGTTAAATTTTGACATTTTATGTTAAATTGTTACAAATTAATAAATATTTTTAATATATATAAATCAATTACAGTGTGTGTATTGTATGCATACTTAACACAAATTTAATTTGATGTACTTACACCTACACCCAATTAAATTAATTTATATACGCTAAAAATATTTATAAATTTGTTATATGACAAAATTTAACACGTTCTTAAATTTAACAATGAGTTAACTTTAAACAAGCTTTTATGAAACCGGGCATTATTTGTTTCAAATATGTCTTTCCGTTAAAAATTTCGATAGTCACGTTAGGTGTCCCATTACACAGTTCATATTTCGGGTATTTACATAGAAGAAATTAAAAAATTTGTGATAATAAATTGGAACAAATTCAGCACAAATTATTTAACATATTATTTTTTGGTATTAACTGTTAATATTTAAATTATTGATCACAACAATAATAATTTAAATTTGCAATATTATTACGAAATGAAAATAATATATCGTGCCTAACGGCTTTTGTATTAAGTAATTTATTATGATTATTATTATTATTATTATTATTATTATTATTATTATTATTATTATTATTATTATTATTATTATTATTATTATTATTATTATTATTATTATTATTATTATTATTATTATTATTATTATTATTATTATTATTATTATTATTATTATTATTATTATTATTATTATTATTATTATTATTATTATTATTATTATTATTATTATTATTATTATTATTATTATTATTATTATTATTATTATTATTATTATTATTATTATTATTATTATTATTATTATTATTATTATTATTATTATTATTATTATTATTATTATTATTATTATTATTATTATTATTATTATTATTATTATTATTATTATTATATGATAATTAAAAAATGTGGTACATGCCTGCATTAAGAATCCAATTTTTCATTCGTTCTGTATCTTTTACAGGTATTCTGTACATTTTTTTTTCTGGATGGCATCTTTTATTTATTTTGCAGTTAGTATACACACACTTACTCCCAGACATAAGCAAAATAAACGAAAACGATAATAATTATTTAAAAATAAAATCGCAATATTTTTCACAATGTGAATGTAGTATCCGTAAAGCGCGTTCAGCTTCTTACGCAGTTTTTGTTTTGGGGAATAACTGAAGAGAGAGGTAGAGAGGGTGTACATACGCACCCGACATCTCTTGGTTGCGTCTAAAACTAAAATGACTCACTAGTGCCCTCTACTTTTGGCGTCCAAATAGTGGTTTAATTTTCGTAACACGTGTTCGAACGATCTGTTAGTTATGAGATCTGTGATACCACCTAATGTACCTAGTTCGTCTATTAGACTACAGATGGCGCTAGTTACATTAAACCGTGAAAAAATCAAAATTTAAACAGCACTCTAATCGGGAATCGCTAGAGTAAATTAACTTTAAATAATCATTGAGGTCTATGTATCTAGTTGCTCGTTGTTTTTATACTTTTTAATTAATCATTATGAGTATATCAATTATTGGATGTGGAAATATTTGTATTTACTTGAGAAAATAGAGTCAATCATAAAACAATATGTTGTATTTAAAGTTAAATACACTAACCGGCAAAAAAAAACCGGCCACTTTGAATTTTTTTACAAAGTCCCATTAACCAAATATTTTACAACTAAATAGGGAAATGAACTGATTGTTTTTAGTTAGTTATCACTTATTTACTATGCTTATTTCATTATAAAATATATACGGAATGCACAAATTAATTCAGAAATAAATTTAATTCACAAAAGTAACAGAAACAATTCAAATAATTTATTTTCTTAACTATAAAATAAAAATGGACCTGCTGGTATCGCCAATAGCTTGTATATCTTCTTCGATCTTCGAACCTGAATTACGTCATTTAACCGTCGTGGCATTGAGTTGATCAAATTTATTATGAAAATTTGGGGAATTGCGTCAAATTCTTCTTGAAGAGCCAATCGTAGCTTTTGAAGCGTCTCTGGTATGGCTGGACGACAACGAATCTGCCTATGGAGTGTTTCCTTTCCTAAATATATTCTATTGGATTAAAATATGTATCCATTCCCGATGAATGTTTTTGAAAAACCATGCTAACTTAGAACTTAAAAACGACCAAACGACGCCGGCGTCGCCACGACTACAATTGCTTGAAATCGGTATAACCGTTGATACCTACTTAAAATATAGTGGAGCTGGTAGCAGGAATGTAAAATTATAAATTACCGAATAAATTACAAAAATATATTACGCGCAGTTCCTTCTCCATTAGACGCTATGCAATGCACTGACTGCCTGCTATTAACTGCACTGACGGGACGGTCTATGAGCACATGAGAGGTATAAAGTTTTAAAGCAATAAATGCAAACATAATTTTATTTATAAATTTTATTAACTGAGAATCATGAAAAGCATACATATTGTATCAAGGGTCCGGTATTCATTACTCATTTTTTTTTCTGAAAGATTGAATAAAATAATGAATAGCGTTTGTTACACTTTCCAAATGTGTACTGGTTTTGAATTTTTTTTTATAAATAATTAATTTTGTGTGACGTCATACCTTTAATTTGACTTCTCCTACTGACTACTGGGGACCGATTCTAATGGAGTCCAATACCAATTTTTTAAAAATGTTTTTTCTGTAAGAATATGATGAACTAAGAATTATAGTGAGATGAATTTTTAAAGTTAAAAATTTGGTACCTGGCGTAGCAGGTACTTACAGTGGTCGACAAACTGTTAGTTCTAGAGAATACAATTATTTCATGTTCGCATAGCTGAAATATTTTTTATATATAAACTTATATGTTATATTCACGAAGAAATTATTATTATTAAGCTTAAATAACATAAATAAAATGCATTTTTTCCTAATAAATTATATAACATTGAAACAGTTTGACCATTGTGTGATAATTTTGTAATACAAACTATGGCAGCAGATGGCGCTAGTGTTAGTTCATTGTGTTCTCACGGTAGGTTGGCCTGACAAGCGCGCGAGTCTCGTTCTGAAATTCAGGGAACCAATCTAATAGGGGATTCCACAATTTTTTTATAATTTTATCTGAACGTATAAGTAAAGCCAATACTGTTGGTGAAAATCCGGTAAAAAATTCCTATTAATAAGCGAGTTATAGTCCTCCGTAATTTGAAAATATAGATGTGACGTCACGTATATAAGTTTTCATATCAAACTATTTTCTACGTGGACCTAAATGTTTTTGAAATATATGCTATTTCTAAATTATATTTATAAAAAATAAATGAATATTATTATACTGTACAAGTCGACATGATTTATAATTGGAAATGTATTTAAATTATTAAGTTTAATGCAAAATATTTATACTGTTTGAGAATTGCACTACTGGACTGATAATCACGCATCCGCTATTTGAATATCTCTACTTCCATAATGTATATGGATTTCATACGAGTGACGAGCTGCTAAAACAAAAACCCCCTTATTTCCGAAATATTTCAATTATATCATTTTATTTCTTTATTAATATCCATTATTAATCATATTTTCAGTATTTTTTATTAATTTCTCTTAATTTGATTGAGCTGTAATCCCCTATAGCAAAGACCTGAAACGACATCCTAATTATTAATCGACTTCAGTCACTTGTAGTTTGCGAACTAGTTACTATTTAAACAAAATTGTTTCACTAATACTCTTTAATTTACGTATATTTTCGCATTTTTATCTAAGATAATTAAAATATGACTATGGTGTACCGCATTCATTTTAGAGACTTGTCTCGAACATTTAGTCTCAGTTAATGATGGCAGATTTTAGGGATTCAATTTTTTAGGTTCGCATAAACAGAATGGAATAGGACAGGACAGGGATCGACCGATATGATTTTTTGTGGCCGATACCGATATCGGCCGATACCGATATACTCATCCGATATCGGCCGATACCGATATATCGGCCATAAAATTTTGTCGTAAGTGATATACTGTTACCGTTACACGCATTAACCATAAATAAATCACAAAAAAAATGCAGAGCAAATGCATGTTATAAATGACGATTAAATGTTAGCGCTGAAAATTAAAATATTAAAACACATTTATCACCCAAACCGGTATATACGGTATTAATACAAAAATAATAACAAATCTAGATGACCGTCGCCTGGCCGAACCCGGTCACGCGGAATCCTCCTTCACACCGTGATTATTTCTGTAAAAGAATTAACACATGAGAAATACTCAGTGAGGAGGCAATCATTTACAAAAGGTTCAGGCATTCACACACCGTACACACATGTTGGCAACTACGGGCAGTACCGCTAGTTACTACGGACCCTCTGCCGCTTCGGTGGTGATCCGGAGACATTCCTCTTAACCAACTGGATCAGATCACTACAGCCCTAACTGCTGCTGCCGTTGGCGACACCAGATGTGGGTCACTACAGCCTTCCCTGCTGCTACTCACACGCACACGCACAATCATACACATGCTAGATTAACTCTCTCACCTGAATCACTATAATATCGATGTTCTCACACTGAAATCTAGAAATAAACTGAAATAAAACACGTGAATACCAGTATCATTAAATGTAGCTCTTATCCAACAGCATCGGTTACGTACCTAAATAGCTAATTAGAGATAAAACATAATAAATTTAATAAAAATTATCTTACGCAAAATAATATCTGTGACAGTTCGGCCATCCTGAAAAGTTCCTCGTCCTCGAGGAATCAATCCCAAATTCCTGCAGCATCAGCATCAACATCCGAAGCGCTGTTGTCTTCCGACAGTTAACGTGTACTTAATGGTCCTTCATATGGATGGTGTGAAATGGAATCGGTAGTTTCTCAATTGTATTCAATAGTTCTGGCTGCTTTCTTATCTGTTGTTTATGGTAAAAACATCTGATACACAAGTCAGTGTACTTCGCGAATTTTCTCATTCCAGAAAAACAAGTAAATTCCAAAATGTCCAAACTCGTCAAGACAGGAACGTACTATTTGCAGCCGCTGTCCTCTAGGTACAATCCTCTAGATTCAGGACGCGGTAATTCGGTAAACCCGTTCGTCTCGTAAACCGTAAATTTTATAAATATTCCTTTCGTAGTTAGTTTCCGGTGGTTTACTTAAAATGTTCTTGATAATTTTCAATTTGTCATTTGTCCGGCGAGTATCCATTCAGCTTGTTATATGAAAAATTTCAAATTTTGCAGAAAGTCCTTCTCCTGGCACGGGGTTTCGACTTAGCGCATCGACGTGACCCATTCGTAATCCTGGGCGATATTCTATATCGAATGAATATTCCTGCAGTTCCAGCCAGCATTTTCCATTCCATTTACAATGTATTCCCAGCAGATATACTCTAAATTACTTTAAAGTTTCGACTACTGCTAAAGTCCCTAGATTATACGAATGATACTTCATTTCCGTTGGTGAAGTTTGGCGATTGAAATAAGCAACTGGGTGGAATTTACCTGTGTCCAATTTCTGCCGAAGGATTCCTCCTAATCCTAACTTGCTGGCGTTCATGTGCACCTCTGTTTCGGCTTTCGAATCGTATAGTCACAAAAGTGGTCGTTCCGTAAGCTTTTCCTTTAGGTCTTCAAATGTTTTCTGTTGTTTCGCTTCCCAACACCACCGTGTATCCTTTCACGTTAGATTAGTAATCGGTCGCACAATCTTAGCGTAATCTTTAATGATATGTCTAAAATAACTTGTAAGTCCTACAAGCTGTCTTACTTGATGCACATTCCTCGGTGCCTGAAATCCGATGACGGCTTTTATTTTTTCCTTTCCAGGTCGAACTCCATCTCGACCAATCTGAAATCCATAATAATTGATGCTGCTCTGAAAAAGAAACATTTCTTCATATCCAGTGTAAAGTTGTTTGCCCTAAACAAAATGTAAAATAATGTCGTCAGTCGCTGACTTCCCTCTGTAAATGATGATGGGCAGATGATGTCATCTAAGTAAGCCATGGCGATGGTGTTACGACATGATCCTAGAACTTTGTTGACCAGCCTCTGAAAAACTGATGGTCCATTAGATAATCTAAAAGGGAGACGATTAAACTCGTAATGTCCGTCCGGTATTACAAATGCAGTTTTGTACTTCGAGCTCTGCGCGATAGGCACCTGATAATATCCTGACGTCATATCTAAAGTTGTGAAGTACTTCGCTCCTTGCAATTGATCTAGTTGGTCATCAATTCTTGGAAAGGGGTATCGGTCGTTTACTGTTACTTTGTTTAAATGCCTGTAGTCTATACACATTCGCGCTTCTCCGTTCTTTTTCTTCACTAGAAGAATCGGTGCTGAAAAGGGTGAAGTAGATTCGCGTATAATGTCGCCATCAAGAAGCTCTTGTACTATTCCCTGAACGTGTTGTCTCTCTGGAATTGACAATCTTTACGGCCTGTAAGTAATGGGTGTATCATCAGTCAGTAAAATATCCACTCCGGTCGCGTTCGTGCATCGAATATCCTTCACATTTTTTGCAAAACAATCTCTGTATTCCTTCAGCAGACGTATCAGTTGTTCGCGTTGATCCTCCCTTATATCCATTCCCACGTGTAGTTCATCCTACGTAAAGTAAATTCCTTCATTTCTGCGCTTCTGTATCATCAGCTTGACACTGCCATCCTGTTGTTGTAATTTTATCTTTCTGAATTGTTAATTCCGCATCAGTTCAAGACTGGTAGAACACATTCCATATCTTTGTCTGCTCCTACATTGTTCGCGGGAATACGTGCTCGTTTCCTTCATAGTTAAGTCAGTGGACCCCATATCGACGTACGCTTAGACAATTACCGCTTACCTCCGCAGAAGTTGTTAAGATGTTCCTTTCTGACAGTTGTGGTTGTGGCTCTTGTTGACGTTGAACATGCTGATGTTGACGTTGTTGTGGTCGCTGGTTCCTACTTCCACTGAATTCGCCTCCATTTCGTTCTGCACAATTCGATACTCGTTGCCGTTTTTTGTCATAATGTGAGCGTGTATGTCCCAATTTTCCACAAATAAAACAACGAATGTTTACCATTCCATCGTTGTGTTGCTGCGTAGTATAGTAAGGCCGCTTGTTCTGAAAAGTACGATGTAAATCTCGTTTAATGGGAGTAAATAGGTTTCGTATCGCTAATTTATCTTCGATCGTCTTCAAAAATAATAAAAGAAACTGCGGCTTCTTGCATTCTCTGATAAGAGCAAGTGTTGAGTAGCGCCAGCTTCTCATAATAGTATTGCAACATGGGTTCATCCGGTTTCTTGTTGCGAGCAATCATTTCTTGAAGCAACTGAAAATAATTTTCCTGTGACGGAAATGCCTTCAACAACATAGCCTTCCATGTCTCCCAAGAATGATTTATTCCTTGCAGCGCTTTATACCATATTTCTGCATACCCTCTCCAGCGAGATCTCACATACATGATGGTAGTTATTTCGTCCCATTTATGCATAGCGCGTAAAGTGAACATGCATACTGAAATTGAGGACTGTTGTTCTGTAACGCTATGTTGCACTGCTGTTCCAGTTTCGTAATCCAGCTAAACATAAACGTAATCAATATCCGAACTGTTCCAAAAGCTGTGCTGGTGTGATCCCAAAAGCTGAAAGTTAAAATTGTTCTGATCCCACTTCTGAAATGTTATAAATGACGATTAAATGTTAGCGCTGAAAATTAAAATATTAAAACACATTTATCACCCAAACCGGTATATACAGTATTAATACAAAAATAATAACAAATCTAGATGACCGTCGCCTGGCCGAACCCGGTCACGCGGAATCCTCCTTCACACCGTGATTATTTCTGTAAAAGAATTAACACATGAGAAATACTCAGTGAGGAGGCAATCATTTACAAAAGGTTCAGGCATTCACACACCGTACACACATGTTGGCAACTACGGGCAGTACCGCTAGTTACTACGGACCCTCTGCCGCTTCGGTGGTGATCCGGAGACATTCCTCTTAACCAACTGGATCAGATCACTACAGCCCTAACTGCTGCTGCCGTTGGCGATACCAGATGTGGGTCACTACAGCCTTCCCTGCTGCTACGCTGGCGACCCTCGGGTTCACACGAGCGGCCACTACGGAACCACTGCCGCTTCGGTGGTGATCCGGAGACATTCCTCTTAACCAACTGGATCAGATCACTACAGCCCTAACTGCTGCTGCCGTTGGCGACACCAGATGTGGGTCATTACAGCCTTCCCTGCTGCTACGCTGGCGACCCTCGGGTTCACACGAGCGGCCACTACGGAACCACTGCCGCTTCGGTGGTGATCCGGAGACATTCCTCTTAACCAACGGGATCAGATCACTACTGCCCTAACTGCTGCTGCCGTTGGCGACACCAGATGTGGGTCACTACAGCCTTCCCTGCTGCTACGCTGGCGACCCTCGGGTTCACACGAGCGGCCACTACGGAACCGAAGTAGAAATAAAATAAATAAATATCCATAGAAACTACATAGAATTAACGAATAAAATGAAAAGTAGTGCGTTTGAAAAAAAAATTAATGTGTCATTCGGAATAAAAGTGTCTTTGTGTGCCTCGCATGCAATTGTCCGACTCGCTTCGCTCGTCGTGCAAACTTCCATGCTCGCCACACAAAGTATCACTTTTACTCCTAATAACACAATATACTATTGTTTAACTAAGTGTGTAACTTTACTTCTACATTTTTAATGACTTTTTTGCTAAATTTTGAACAAGAATAAACTTGATTTGTTTTTTATTTAGTATTTCTGTTTTAATTTCCTTTAAAAAATCCTTAGCAACTGAAATATTAAGCAATTTATATTTTTTAGGCCGATACCGATATAGGCCGATATCGTGGTTTACATATCGGCCGATACCGATATCGGCCAAGAAGACCGATATGGCCGATATACCGATACCGATATCGGTCGATCCCTAGACAGGACTTTATGTTTGTTATAATTTTATGAAGTTTGTTTCATTTAAAAGGTGAATGGAACAGTTTATGAACAAGAAATTGTCTTGTTAATAGTTATAGCAATAATAGTTTAATAGTTTTCGTATTTTTTCCCCCTATTTACATCTGCCAATGTCATTAATTCTGTCACATAAATTGATGTCAAGTTGGATTAACTAGTGACTGCTGTCACTTTTCGAAAACTATAGGGCGCGAGCAGACACGTGACTCGAGGGGCCTTGACGTGCTTAAAATCAGCTGATTTGTGTGCGCGTGTCATTTTGACAAGAACAATGTCATGTTGACAAGACCAATGTTTTGACTTATTTTGATTTTTAACTGCTAAAATGTTATTATTTTTAATTACAAGTTTTTTACTACCTAAAAATTGTAAAATTTTAACATTTTAGCGATTCAAAATCAAAATAAGTCAAAATATTGGTTTTGTCAAATTGACAATGTTCTTGTCAAAATGACATGCGCACATAAATCAGCTGATCACAAGCAAGTCAAGGTCGCTTGAGTCACGTGTCTGCACGTGCCCTATAGTTGTATTTTGTCAAAGGAAAAATCTGTTATAAAGATTTGAATAATATAAAATTGTATTCTATTCGCTTGGTTTGATAGACTGTAACAAAATCGAAGTTGTGACGGTTGTGATGACATATCTTTATAGGGCTAATAGTTTTTATTAAAATTATGAATGAAAAGTTTTATATTTTAAAAATATTTTGGTACAAAATCATTTCAAATAGGGGATTCCGATTAAGCGAATTTTTAGCGCCCCGTTGCGGTATTTTTGTGAACTATGTGGACAAACAAACTGTCATTGTGCTGTCAAGTTAATAGCCTTGTGAAATTTGTGTTTTATATTAAAAATATGGGTACTAGGTGCGCGTAAGAGTGATTACAGGAATAAATATAAAAAAATATACGAGAGGAGCTAATTTTATTCCATTTCCCAAGCCGCTCTCATGGTTTATCCGTAACTAAACTATATGGTTTCGTGGAAGTAGTGGTATTTGGGTCCGTAGTTAAATAGGTTTGATACATTTTGGGATAGAAAATAGCACAACTTTATAGTTACATCAACTACAACACACGTATTACATGAAACTGGCGCAGATACCCATTTACCACCATCAATGCTGGGTAATATATTATTACTGCGTTCTGCATTCATACAACTTTTAACTCTGAGAACGTTATAACATTTTGAGTTAGTATAAATACCCAGTAACCAACCTGAACTAACCTTAAAATAAGATCGCTCTTTTTCTGCATTTTTTCAGACCACAACACTTTAATCATCTTTTTTGTTCATTCACCGAATGATTTTCAATATTTTTCTTTTTAAATTTCGCCCCTGGCACTAACTATGCACTTAAAAAAATCATTTTCAACACTAACCGGGCATATGTCAACAGAAAATGTCTGTTTGTCCACATAGTTCAAGATTTTACCGCAAGTGGCGCACGTTGTGACGTCACGATCGGAATTCCCTTTGGTGTGAAGATAGATGCAGATTGATCTTGTTTAATGGAGGGAGTGTAGTCATGTTTTCATAATATGACAAAATATATACCATTCTTGCACAAATGTACGTATTTAAATATTATAGGAACATCAAGTTTACAGAAAAAAATTGCTTAGGCCTGCTCCTATCACCTCTGATTAAAGTAACAGTTAGTGCTTACCAACGGTTATTATGTTGCAAAATTGTTCTCACCATCACCCCCTTTGGTTAGAGCTAACTGGAATTTCGTAAAAGGTAAATTGTTATTTGGATATATTTTGTCTGAAATTAAAGTTACTTTTTTCGAAATTGAATTGACTTTTTCTGATATTGAAGTTACTTTTTCCGAAATTAAATTTACTTTTTTTTTCGAATGGGAGCGTTCACGCCAAACTTTTGTAGGTGGCAGCAACAGCGTTTACATTTTGGTAAAAGTTTACAGTGTATACTGTAATTAATATTAATATTTACATAATGATCGTTCCATCCGAGCAAAACTATAAAGATTTACAAGGCGGTATAATTGAACTAGCGCACGTAATTTTAATATATAAATCAAGACATATTTACAATCTTTTCACCAACTTCATTTATACACACATATAATTATCATTATGAAATAACTTGTAACGGGTTAATCAGATTGAAAATGTTGTGAGCAGATAATCGTTCTTACTATTATTATTAAATTTGTTTGGCGTATCGCATTCTCTGCATCTCTTCAAGAAGCTATCAGTTTGTAGATTAAAAATTGGCGCGCACATTATCATGTGCTAGTAACAAGAAAATTAGGTGGAGGGAGTAAATATGTAAGAAACAACAGCGCCATTAGTTCCTGAAGAAACGTTCCCATTGAAATTACTTTTTCTGAAAATGAAGTTACTTTCTCTGAAATTGAAAAGTTATAGATGTGGTAGAATCGAACCTTAATCGTTAATAACTACTCGATTAATTTTATATCGTTTTCCATTATATTATACTTGCCGTCAAATAAGTATGGACTAGAGATTTCTACTCTGTTGTCAATTCAGTAGCCCTGTTGAAAATGCTAAGTTATGAAGAAACGGCAACATCGAAGGGCAAGGGACAGTGTACGGAGAACGGAAACATTGAGCATCAGTCCATATTTATTTACAGTAAAATATTCCACTCTCATTTACAAAGACTACAAGCGTGTGCGATAAGGATGGATAAAACACGCTTATCTTTCAAAAATTCTTATTGTTTCGACTAAATTAGGATATTCCATTTTAAAACAATACTCGTTGTTGACAATACTTCCTCTGTAACGTAAGTTTATTTATTAATTTAGATATATTATTACCTTGATTCATAGCCGTGCGAATAACTTTATTTTCTGTCAGTGTCACTGACTCTATCTTTCACATATTTGATTTACATTTGTTAATAAACTTACCAGTTGACTTAGTTTTGAATTTTGAATGCCTTTACTGTAACATACCTGTA
Organism: Harpalus rubripes; assembly: GCA_963082715.1. Lineage (NCBI taxonomy): Eukaryota > Metazoa > Arthropoda > Insecta > Coleoptera > Carabidae > Harpalus > Harpalus rubripes. The sequence continues at coordinate 20,749,223 of OY720461.1, forward strand.
CAGGCTGCTAATGAATACGAGTTACAAATTTATAGGGCATATAGTACTGACCAAAATGAGTAAAAAAACTTAATCAACATTGGTCTTATCTTCAACTTCACTTCCATTGATACGTCTACAGATATTCATGGTACCTGTAATATAAACTATTAATAAATGAGGTCTAAGTAAAAAATCTGATGTGGCCAGCACATTACCTTCCGTCAGTTCTATGTATTTTGTATAATTAAATGTCATACAGAAAGTTCCTTGCAAAATATTATATTTCTTGTACATTACCTTAAGGCAGTTGTATGTATCTTATACAAATTCCATACAGAAAGCAAAGGATCCTATATTTCCAGTTAAATTATAACACATACATACAGTCAACTGCACTTGACACTGACACCTTTCAATCAGAATTTTCTTAATATAGCAGCTGTTTCCACAGTTATAGCATAGCGTGCTAATATATGTTATATTTAATTTCTTTATAATTTTTTAAGTCTATATCCATTTAATATGAAATATAAAATGCATTCAAATCGTATAGAGAATAAAATATTCTTTAATATTTATAATAACATTAAATGTAAAAAAATGATATTTAACATCGTTTTTTCAAGAAAAACTGTTAAAATCAAATGAGTGTACTTCCGGTTGACCAATTCTAACCAAAATCTAATCAGCTCTTCACATGGATGTAACGAAGAAGAATACGAAAGAATTATAATTTTTTAAATTGTAGTTTTAGAGTTATCGTAGACGAAAATTTTGTTACACACACACATCCACACACACACACGCACACACACACACACACATACAGACATCATCGTAAAAATAGTAAAATCGTATTCTAGGGACCCTAAAACGTGCTTATTCATCAAAAACTCACCACCGAATTTTTTGACCAAAGACAATACCTTCCTTACCTAAAGGTGACGGAAGGTAAAAAGTCAAAAATAATTTATAGATACTTCAATTAAAAACTCAAATTTAATGCCTTTCGAGGAGGGAGCTTGAAGTAGCGACTTTCTTCTTTTAGTGAGTAGAGCGAAAATTTCAAATTTAGATTTACATTATGTTCATGTCCTGGGCCCCATCGTTCCACGGGCACAGAAATTTGTGAATATTAGGACACTGTTTCCTCTGACTAGAATTGCTGTCATTTGCGTATCCGTTAACAAGGTTAACTTCAACTTTTGTTAGCTTGTTGCAGGAGGTAATTAATAACAATCAGAGCTGGGCAAATTACTGACAAAATGTAATTAATTACAATTACTAATTACTAATAATAAAATGTAATTAACCCTGCAGTGGTGGCGCTCAAATATGTAACATCACTGGTGGCGCGGAGTCTGACAGACTCCGTTATTATTTTAGCCATTATTGTTAGTCACTGGGCGAATAAAAAAAAATGTTTATTTATTTAATAATAGTACTTTATTGACGATAATTTAAAACGGAAAATAAAGATATTTTATGTTTCACAAAAATATAAATAATAAAAACTTAAATTCACGCATTTTTTGCTCCACACTAACATAACGTCACCTAAATCATATAAACAATATATATATATATATAACAAAAACAAATTAAAATATAGAAAACATATGCATATGCCCAGATAAGAAACATAAGTTTATCTTATTCTAATCTGTAGCTAAACAAAGATCGCAAATGATATTTGCATGTTTCAGACAAAGAAAATTTTTGCATTTTGTGCAATAATATTTACTTTTATTTTTATTTTTGCAGTTGACACAATATTTTCTTGTATTTTCAAGGTTACCCCTGAAATTTTGAACTTCGGACGTCCCAGCTACCTCCTGTCTTCTTAGTCTTACTTCTTTTGGCACGTTTTGTAATGTGGAACGCCGTTTCATATGTTCGTCTATGAGTGAAAGAGCAACTGATTTTATAAAAGCTTTTCTTTTCATGTCATTAGCAGGGTTGAGATTGTTTGCAGTACAAATAACTTGTGCATTAATTCCCGCAATATTTAACAGTGAATAAAAAATTACCATTGGCCAACGTCTAGTGTTACGGGCTACATTATACGTAGCACACTGTTGGTCAACCATGTCGACCCCGCCTTTGGTCGAGTTGTAGAAAGTAATTACTTCGGGCTTTTTTTTGTCTCCAGTTTGGGGATCTATTGTATCGCTATTATGGAAACTCGAGGCCAAAGTCACATTTTTGCCTTTTTTTGGAACATATGAAACTAGAGAAATGTTTTTACGAAATCCAAAAATACTTGAGTTTTCTGGTCGATCACGTGTATTTACAAATAATGAAGGCAATTCCCTTTTGTTTTTACGGATAGTTCCCACGTAAGTCAATTTGTGATCTTCTAATAATTTTTCTATCAACGGTATTGATGTAAACCAATTGTCACATGTAAGATTTCTTCCCGTGCCGGAGATTGGAGCTATTAACCGTTCAACAATACTACTTGGATCATTTTTTACACGGAAAGGACCTTCTGGTTGCAGGCCTACATAAACTTCGAGATTTTGCGTGTAGAACATACGAGCATCGCATAAGGCAAATATTTTAATTCCATATTTATTTGGTTTGCTCGGAATATACTGCCTAAACCCACAACGACCACGAAAACCCTCTAGTTTCTCATCTATTGTGGCGTACTCAGAAATACAATCATTCATTTTGCAATTATCCACAAACATTTCACAGAATACACGGATCGGGGCTAATTTATCCACCGCTCTTCGCTCTTCTCTAGTTGATAAATCATCGAAACGAAGAACTCGAAGAAGAAAAAGAAATCTTTGCTGTGACATTGTAAGCCAAAACATTTCAATTCCGGTTCCCTTTCTATCCCAAATTTCATCCACATTTAACCTATTGCTTTTTAGTATTCCGGCTAAATACAGAAGTCCTATCAGTGCTTTTATTTCAATTTTGTCTGTAAGTTTAGCAGCTCTAGGTCGGTCGTAACCCTCAGATATATTACTTATATACTTGTTCGTATTTTCAACTATAATTTCAAGCATTGCTTCTGTCACAAAAAGATCCCAGCATGTTATAGGTGTATTAGCGTTTTTAGCAATTCCTTTTGTGCCTGGCAAGTGTGTAATTTTGTTCCAATTACGTGTGCGAACATTCTGTGCAGGTACATGTTTTTTCCATCGAGTTATATTATCACGACCAAAATAACACGGAGTTTTAGGTTTTTTAGTTACAACAACTTCATCGCTAGAGTCACTATCACAGCCTTCCTGTTCTGTATCGGTATCTTCAAGTCTCTCTTCTAATTCATCTTCATTGTCTTCAGGTTCATCACTCTCAAGTTCATCCCCTGCATCTACTTCGTTGAATAAACGAAGTAATCTCTCTTGTTCCTTTTCATAGGAGAAATTCATATTCTATAACATAGAATAAATAGTAACAGATCAGAAAAACATAACACTTTCATATACACCTACCAGTCTTATAAAATATCCACAGAATTTAAAGACGGCAGTAAACAAATTTTGTAACGCGACAAGTGGCGCGGAGTCTGACAGACTCTTTTGCTATTTTACTGTTAATACGAAAAAGTATCACACTGCAGTTGTTGTGTAAACTGTACTACAGACAAAGTTAGGAAGGTACTGAAACCAACACGGAAATAACCGAATGCTTCCCGATATTAACCGAACATTTAAAATCCTTGGAGTCTCACAGACTCCGCGCCACCACTGCAGGGTTAAGATACTTTAAAAATAATTACCGCAAGGAAAAAAGGAATTAAATTACCAATTACTTTTGTAATTCGAGCAAATAATTTTAAACACCTTTTCAATTATTTTATTTTATCAGAAGGTAATCACTTTACATTACAAACAATGTAAACGTGTGTCGAGTCGGCCGCAGATAAGCGTCGACTTGTATTCTGTACTGCTGTAAAGCCGCCGACTTTAATCACGCCTCTTCTTGTGTGTTTTGTTTTGAACCTGTGTCGAGTCGGCCGCTGATACGCTGCGACTTGTATTCTGGACTACTGTAAAGCCGCCGACTTTCATCACGCCGCTTCTTGTGTGTTCTGTGTTGAACCTGTGTCGAGTCGGCCGCCGATACGCTGAGACTTGTATTCTGGACTGCTGTAAAGCCGCCGACTTTAATCACGCCGCTTCTTGTGTGTTCTGTTTTGAACCTGTGTTGAGTCGGCCGCCGACAAGCGACGACTTGTGTTCTGGGACTGCATGTTCAGTTACTAATTTATTATCAATTATCAAATAATTTCAATTACTTACAGTAATTTTAATTACCAGGTAATTAAATTTCAAAAATTAAAAAAAAAAATTAAAATTCAAAAAAGTAATTGAGTATAATTACATTTTTTCGCAAAGTAATTCAATTACAAATACTTTTTGGGATAAAGTAATTTAATTAGTAATTAATTACAAAAGTATATAATTACTGCCCAGCTCTGATAACAATGCATCAGAGTAAAGGTGGATATCCTCTGCTAGTTTTAACCTTTACTGAACTTCCTCGAACTTTAGTTGTTAAACTCTTTGGCATGTATTTTATCCAGGCCACAATAACCGGAGCGAAACCTTTTGCTAAGACTGCTCTTACGTTCAAATGGTCAAACTTATCATAGGTACTGTGTTTTAAGTGTTTTAAGCTTTAATTTTCGTTAAATAATTTTCGTAGTGTTTGGAAGTATATTTATAATAACTAGCTCACTGTAAATATTGTCAATTATTATTCTCGTATTATAATAGCTGAATAATTTATAAGTAATGATAAGCCATATTATTTATTTGAAATGAAAGATTTAAGGAAACAAGCTGTTACTGATTAATTTTAAATGTAGGATTCCTGATTTAATAATATTGAAGACAATTTGAAGTTTAACTGCTTTAAAATGAATTTAACAGGAAAACACTGAACTTGCAGCAATGAAAACAAACAGTACTTTCTGCACGGGCAGCAGGCAGCAATAATTTAAAGTGTTCGTTGTTCGCATTGTTCGTTCTGCTTTGTATGTACAGAAAATTATACATCTCTTGAATTTCTTGAGTATTTTAATAATTTTTCAATGGCTGGTAACATATTAATTGGTCTAAATTCTTCTACTTTCCTAGTCCCTTTCACTTTCGGAATTGGGGTGACTGTTGATTTTTTTAAAACATGTGGAACAATACCATCATTTAATGATCTATTAATATAGTCTAATAATGGATAACCTATTAAAGTAAAATAGTCTTTTAAAAATTTCATGTTGATATCATCTGGACTGTTCTTATTTTTTTGAGAAAATAATATTGATTTTAATTCATTAATTGTAATAACTGAAAAAGTTGTAAAACTGGAGTGTTCATTTATTTTAATATTGTTTATGACGTCTTCATTATTTACAAGGGGAATAGAGTTTCTTACTTCATTAATACTATCAACAAAATAATTGTTTAAAATATCTACAATTTGATTTGCATGTTCATATGTAACATTGTTATGTATTACCGATTTAATTTTTTCTCTATTATTTACTGAAGTTAAATCTTTAAGTGTTCTCCACATTAATTTAGAGTTGTGTTTACATTTGTCTATATTGTTTTTGTAATACAATTGTTTTTCATATTTAATAAGATTACTAACATAATTTCTTTTCATCTTGAATTGTACCCAGTCATTTTTTTCGTTCGTAAATATGTATTTCTTGTATGCTAAATCTCTCTCAATAATGGCAGTTTTAATTCTCTGATTAAACCAATATTTTCCATTTATTTATTTATTAAAAAAAAAAAACTATCCTAACAGAACAAGTCCACGAGAGGATAGTGTGGTACATATACAAGACAAAAATTTAAACAAATGCAAATAACACAAAATACATTAAGATAAGATAAGGTTTTCTTCAGTAACCGCGAGAAAGTCGTGTAATTTAAAAGAAAAATGTCGATATGAGAAAATTTCGTATTATATAAGTGACACATTCGATAAAGAGGAGAAGAAATTAAAAGGTTAGTGCGACTGAAAGGAAGATAGAATGTGGAAAGGAGTCTGGTAGAGATAGTACGTGAATGGAAGTTAATGAGAGAAAGGCAAAGAGGATCGTCAATACGATTGTTAATTAAATTGTAGAGGTGAAGAATAGAATAGTTTTCCCGGCGTTCATAAAGGCTTCTAAAGTTAAACATGGTGCACAGTTGAGTATAAGGGAAGTGGCGTTCTGGATAGGTACCATGTACTTTAAAATAAATATATTTGAGAATTTTTTTCTGTATCGATTCTAATAGGTCCTGATGGATTTCGTAAGTAGGGCACCAAATAACATTACAGTACTCAAGCTTTGATCTTACATACGCATAATAAAGCGAAAAAATTGCTGAAATGTTATGAAAGTCTCTGGTATTTCTAATAACAAAACCTAACATCCTCAGGGCAGATTTATAGACATCGCGAATATGATTGACAAATGTGAGTTTATGGTCAAATAAAACTCCTAAATCTCTAAAAACCTCTGAGCGATCTAAAAGAAAGTTATTTATTGAATACCCATACTTCAGTGGAGCCAATTTTCTGGAAAAAGATATAACTGTGCATTTACTAACATTAAGCTGTAAGTTGTTGTTCTTACACCACTGAGATAGGTTATCTAAGTCGTTTTGAAGGATATTACAGTCTTGAATAGAAGAGACGTTATAGAAAATTTTTAAATCATCAGCGAATAATAATTTTTCGCAGTGAAGGACATTCGTGATGTCGTTTATAAAAATTAGAAACAATAATGGCCCTGAGGAACGCCCGAAGAAGCAAAGAAAGAATTCGATTTGAAGCGGCGAAATAGGTAAGAACAAATGAGATTAATGAAAGAAGTAGAGAAAGAAAAAGATTCCAGTTTGCTGATCAAGATACCGTGTTATTGTTTTTATATGATATTTTTGTACTATTTTTAACACAATTTTTTATGTTATTATAGAAATTTAGAAAATATTCGTTTAAATCAGAGATATTGTAATTCCAGCTGCATTTAGATAGATTTTCAAATAATACATTATTATCTACGGTTTTGACAATCTTATTTACATTATTTAGTATTATATGACCCAATGATATAGAAATAATGCTATGGTCTACTATTTTGGGTGTATGTTTAACCAGGCAATTAACACTAAAATCATTTGATATTACATAGTCAACTAACGTTCTAGATGTGTCTGTAATACGAGTAGCTTCCGTTATTAATTGTTTGTAACCACTTCTTTCAATAACACTTTTAATTTTTTTTCTGAAAAATTCATCAGTATTTAACCAGTCAATGTTAAAGTCACCTGTAATTAAAATGGTCTCACTTGCAGTCTCATTTGCGTTTAACCATTCCTCGAAAAAGGAAATGAAGGCTGCTGTACTGCTGCTTGGAGAGCGATAAACTGCTGCCAGGAAATAACTCACACTGTTATAAGTGAACGAAACTGATATTAACCACCAACAATTATTTTCCCGAATTATATCTCGAGTTTTAAAGTTAATATGTGATTTAACATACAGGATAACTCCCCCGGTAAATCTTGTAGTTGAGTTACATCTCACATAAGAATAATCTTGTATTTGTATTTCAGAGTCCACTATATCTGGTGTAATTCTCGATTCTGTTAAACATGCAATTAAGGGTTTTTCACTGATTATAAAATTGTCAATTTCATTTTTATGCGCTAAGTAGCTTTGAGAATTTAAACAAATTATATTGGTTGTTCCTTTTACAGTCTGTAATTGCTATTCGTATTTTCTTTGTTATTTCACAATTTTTAGGTAAACTTCACAATTTTTATCCATTGCCTGATGATCAGTTTTTAAATTCAATTTGAGGTCCTTATTTGCTTTAACACAGTTAGCACATTTAGAGCCGGTATTTCCATCTCCCGATAAAGTTCAGGATAACTATCCGTCAGATAAATGATAAAATATCGCATCGAAATAAAAGCATAAATGAAGTAAATTATATTGAATGTCATTTTTTGATGCGATATTGTTAATTTATCCAACGGATAAGTTATCCAGCACTTTATCCGAAGATGGAAATACCGGCCCTTAATAATTTGAGAATTACATTCCGTATATTTATGATTTTCTCCACAATTACTACAAAATATTTCATTATTGCACTTCTCAGCTTTATGCCCGAATCCCAAACATTTGTAACATCTTGTTATATTTAATTCTTCATATACATTGCACCTATTCCATCCAACATTTAGTTTGCCCTCATTCATAATTTTATTAAATGTTTGCGGATCTACTTCAGCGACAACATTGTATTTCTTATTTCGTTCCCACTTACTTTTAATGACAATTTTAGATTCATCCGTTATTATCATATTTTGTTGATATATTTTGTTACAAATTTGTTCATCCGGTATATTTTCAGTTAATCCGACAATTTTTATTAATGGATTTTTTAAATTAGATATTTTAACATCGTATTTTCGACCCATTTTTTTAACAACTTCATTTTCAAATTGTTTAACATCATTCTCTTGTTGATGAATAAGAAATTATCGCTTTCAAGCGAAACAATAATGCTGCAATTTTCATGTCCTGGGTGTAAGAAGGTATTATGAGGAGACTAAATCCCAATATATGTATCTAAATACTTCTGATTTTCCCAAAACTTAGGCGGAAATATGTTCCGCAAGGATAGAAAAAAGAAGAGCCGAAGAACGGTTGGCAGTAAAAAATTAAACTTAAATGTAAACTCGCAATGGGTTTGAAGTGATTGGAGTGCGGCATATTGGACAGTGGGACATTGGAGAATTATCTCCTTTCCTTATGTGGAATTGTTGTACGCAAACATATACTGCCTGTTGTTACTAAGGCAGGCAACACACGCTGGTAGTACTACAGATGGTGGCGGCGACAGAGAGTGTGGTGCTGCAGGTGGTGGTGATGACGGAGTTCGTGGTACTACGTGGTGGTGGCGGCGGCGACAGAGTGCGTGGAGGTGGTAGCGGCGACGGAATGCGTGGTGGTGGTGGCGACGGAGTGCGTGGTGGTGGTGGTGACGGAGTTCGTGGTACTACTGGTGGTGGTGGCGGCGGCGACGGAGTGCGTGGAGGTGGTAGCGGCGACGGAGTGCGTGGTGGTGGTGACGGAGTTCGTGGTACTGCAAGTGGTGGTGATGGAGTTGCAAGTGGTGGTAGTGGTGGTCGTGACAGAGTTCGTGGTGCTGCAAATGGTGGTGGCGGAATGTGTGGTACTGCAGGTAGTTGTGGCGGGATACGGGCAGCAGGTGGTTGTGGCAGAATCCGTGGTGCAACTACTAGCGGTAGAGCAGGCAGATCTAATGTAAAAAACACAATATTAAAAAAATTATTTAAAATCAATAACCGATAGTATTAACTCAAAATTTTAGTCACCATGACTAACTACCCAATAACATGTTTCGTTTTTGAAACATCTTAAAATGTTTCAATTTGATTATCTCTGAAATATTTTTAGTTATATTTTTAAGACTTTTTGAAATGCCCCGTTATTAAAAATCTTAAAGTAATATTTTAATATATATATATATATATATATATATATATATATATATATATATATATATATATATATATATATATATATATATATATGTAGTACAAGTTAATTCCATTTTATCACTTCCTTTACCGATACTATTTGCTGTAGCAGCTGTAAAAATTATTGACTTATTTTCTGATCTACGATACTGTTTATAAACGAGAAATTGATAATGTTGAAAATATATTACTGTAAGTAAATGTGTATACAAAATTTGTTGTATTATATAACCTTAAAATGCAAACTGAGTGTTTTAAATCATTTTGAGTTTTGTAAACTGGTAGTGTAGCATCAGAAAGGGGAAAGTGAGTTTACTTATAACAACTCAGATCAGTTGTTTCAGAAAGAACAACAATTTCCTAAGTTTATCTAAAGTGATCTGTGATGAGCTAGCTGCATTCTTTTTGGAGAAAATCTCAGCTCATCTCAGATCACTTCAGATAAACTCAGGAAATCGTTGTTCTTTTTGACACAACTGATCTGAGTTGTTATAAGTAAACTCACTTCCCCTTTCTGATGCTACACTACCAGTTTACAAAACTCAAAATGATTTGAAACACTCAGTTTGCATTTTAAGGTTATATAATACAACAAATTTTGTATACACATTTACTTATAGTAATATATTTTCAACATTATCAATTTCTCGTTTATAAACAGTATCGTAGATCAGAAAATAAGTCAATAATTTTTACAGCTGCTACAGCAAATAGTATCGGTAAAGGAAGTAATAAAATGGAATTAAACTTGTACTACTTGCACACATCACAACTCACTTCATCTCAACTCAGTAGTGTATTGAGCTGAGTTACAATTGGGTCAAAAAGAATACTGCTAATATGCGTAATTTCACACATAACCTAAAATTTGAAATTGCCCTGAAAAATATAACTTTAGTTTTGGATTTATTTGATAAATATAAATGTCAAATTTCGTAATAAATGTAGGTATAATATTTTACGTAAATATAAATTTCTATTGCATCTAGAGAATGATCTTATTACTTAAACAAATATTCATTTTATGTGTTTTTTTTTATATGCACGAAAGAGAAGAAACTACAGGTGTTCAGAGTACATTAGAGGCAACGACGTTTAAAGAATCTCAATCCTGTATTCCCGGAGAAAAAACAGGAGTAAGAATTTTTCATAATAGTTCTAATTGATTGATGTCCGGTTGCAGAAATGTTCATTAATTCGATCATTTGTTAACAGGTCATCAAATTGAACAAATTTGTATCAGTTTCCTAGCTCTTATGTCATAAAATCACGTTGTGTTCATTTTGATGATTCGTTAACAAATCATTATTATAAATTTGACGTTTTCAAATTTGAACATTGAAAACTATCACTTTATAAGCGTTTTTCTAAAGAACTAGACGGTGGATTGTTTCTAATTTTTACAATAGTTGGATAAGACATCCTTCATTATAATTATAAAATTTTAAACCATAAAGTTGGAAATTAATTTTTACACGACGAGATCACTTCAACCTCCTTAATAGATTGTAAAATTTATTTAAATTATTATTTTTTATTATAGAATTTTTGAGTGTTAATGATTCTGACAGAAGTTTAAATTTAAGTGGTACGTATTACTGGAATCTGCTTTTAAGCACCCAAATTTCATTTTTAAAATGATGTACGTATGTAAACAGCTTTCGAAAACCTTATGAGTCATATAGTTTGGAAGGTGCGTTCTATGAAGTAAGCAAATCAAGCAAATGCTAGGTAAGCAAACCAGACTTGTTGCTTAGTACATTGAACGGTTTGCTACTTATAACCATAAACTGTCATCCACAACTGTCATCGAGAACGTTGTAAGCTGTCAAATATAACATGTGTATCTCTCGTATCTCTTTTTTGGTCTGCGAACTTATGGAAAATGAATTTATATAGTTATTTACAGAGAGTGGGATTAATTTGGAAGAAACTAAATTAACTATAACAAAATATTTTAAATTTAATAATATAAACATCCATCACAAAACTCTTAAAGCCTTTTTGACATGTGGTTGGCAAACACACACCATATAAAGATAAAGAAACAGTTCAAGTTAATTTTATGTATGTAAAATTTGTATTTCCCGCCATTATATTTGACACTTAGCAAGACAAGCGAGAAATTTGTGGTTTGAATTGCTTGCCAGCATATTAAGCAAATGCTTGGCTAGCAATGTCGTTCAACAAATTTTACTTCCGGTTGCTTCATTTGCTGGGCTTATTGAACGCACCTGTCATATGATGAAGTGTCGATGTCATATATGACATTGACATTTCAATGCAATCAAAATTTACACCAAAACAATCTGTTGTCTAATATCAAAATGTTTTTATTTTATTCTATGAATTGCCTATATTGATATCTTATACATTGTTTCATTAATAATTTTGACTAATTTCCCACTTCTACCTTTGTAAATTGCTTTCTCATTCTCCTACGTGACGTAAGAGATATGACGCCGTTACATAAATTTTAACTTCAAATACTAATTTCTGTAAAATTATAAGATAATATATAGTTTTTATCATCATTATTGATAATCACAATGGTTAATTTTTATACTTTATTTCCTTCAATTCGACAATGATCATATAGCCCATTGTTAGTTTTCAGATTAGTTATTTGCATGGTTTTGTTTACAGAGAAAAGAAAATAATCACTATGAAAAAAGATTACCTGGCATACCGTTCAGAACTGCTTCCAATCTACTGACGCTGTACGACATGTACATAAGAAACCTTCGTACATTCCCATCAGCTGTTAACCGTTCTTCGGCTCTTCTTATTCTCTGGTCTAAATAAATGTAACGTTGCCGTCTTTGTTGCGGAAGCAACATTCCCGCCCGTAGTCTTGTAAAATCAAGAGATTTGGAATATTCTAAATGAATTAAATTGCTTGTAAAAATCCATATATTGGGATGCGGTCTCCTCATAATTCTACAAACATAATAATCATAATAATTATGTAAAATTTTAGTTTGTCATTGAATCCTACCGATATAATTGGTGGTGGAATGATTCCACAAAATTATTCGTGCGGTTGTATTCTCCATGCACACTTATATGGAGTGGTAACCACTGACTTCTTAGATATTGAACAAATTGTGCAGCATTTAAATTAAGTTCTTGGGCGATAACTTTTAATTCATCGACACCACTTTGCAATAAATTGCGCGGCAATAATGGCAAAATCATTGCAATACGAATTAGTCGTCTGTTTTCCTGCCGGTTCCCTACCCGAAGAAGACCCAACTCTTTGACCTTCTTGAACACTGCCCGTGGTAGTGGAACCAGCAACCCTTTAAGTTGGTATTATTCCCAAAAACTCTGGGGATAGCCATTCGGAGGGCTGTTTCGTAGTCAGCCATAACTGATTGTACTCTAGTATCCTGTATAAATCTTTGAAAATATCCCAATACAGGCTCATACGCAGCTCTCGTCTTCCGCTCCATGAGTGCGAATAAAATAGGAAATATCTAAAAAGTTATAACCGTATGAATTAACGTGGGACGAGATTCGTCTGAACATATAAATTACCATATCATCGTACAGAATATGGATGCCAAATAGCTGGAGAGCTCCACCGGTGCGTGGAATAACCTTAAATGTGGCATCCATATGTAGCTGAATGCTTTCTTGCTGCCTAGTATGTTGCAGTAGAGTCTCAGATATAAAAAGTACTGCAACACTACCGCCTGCAGCAGTTATATGACCTCTAAAAAAGTCATTTTCAGCCGGAGACCGATCTTTCCCGCAGCGCCCAAACCATCTAAAAATATTAAATAATAGTGTATTAACATTATGTATTATATTATTTTATTTTACTATTATTATTTTCATTATATTATTTTATTGAATTATATATTGTCTGAAGAGGGTATGAATAAACCGAAATCAATAAAATTATTTATTTGAGTTTTATTTTTTATATTGTATGACGTAAAGAAACATTTATAAATATAATAATTTAATATTCGCGACTGAAATTAACCCGTAGCCACCAAGCGGCAAATTTGAAAACCCTCCGAATTGGTAATGGCAGCCAATCACACCTCAGCAAATTACCAACTATACCTTGTTCCATTTAAGCCATTCAGTGTTGCGAAGCATAGGGAATAGTTTTGACCTCTCTGATTGGCTGAAATTAGAGACAAGTTTACCCAATGTAATTTCGGTTACTTCAGATTTGCTCTGTTGCCAGTGCCATCTACTGAATGGCTTAAATGGAACAGAGCATAAGTCGGCCATCTTAACCCATTAAACGCCAAGCAATAAACTGACAGTTATTTCATATTAATTTTAGTCAATATTAATACAAAGTAATTAAGACAAAAGAAAAAGCTTATTATTATTGTGGTGTCAGTACATCACAAAACTCTAAAATATGGACATTATGCTTTATTTTTGGCCCATAAATTATTTTTTTACGAGTGCTATGAAAAATAGACATTTACACGCTCTCATTTGTTTAGGACATATGTTTATATGGACTTTTCGACACTAAATAAGTTCTGAAATCATCTTTGAAATATTGCCGGTATTTTTTGGGACACCTGTGTATGTGTAATAGAAAAACTCATTTCATTACTTACTGTCTTTGTCTAATTATTCCCGCGTACTCCAGAAGAGTGCCCGGAATTATGGGTGTGCCTTGTCTTCTGCTTCTATACATTGTTGATCTTACACTGGGAAAACCATTTAGTAAGGCTGCCCCTTCAGGATGACGTTGCTCTTCTTCACGAAATATGGTTTCCAGCTCAATGTTTTCCTGCTGGCACCTTCTTCTTAGTGCAGTTTTTAGGCGAAGAAGCTGAACTTCCGCTAACTCCGGTTGGTGGCTATGAGGTTGCGTTAATTCAGGGATTCCGGCCCTTAAAACCATTCGAGCAGAGCACGTCGCACGATGCCTACATATTAAATAATTCGTAGGGGCTCCTTGACGATTATTCATATAATAAAGGTAATTTTCATGTGCAAACAAATGCGAATTTGCACGGTGTCCATCTAGCCTCTCCATTGTAGGGAAGACAATGTAACACGACAGCAGTTAAGAAAGAAACAGAAAAACTAATGGCACAGTGAAAAATTAGCAAAAGAAAATACGTATAAAAATATAAAAATAATAAAAAAATCAAAAGAAAATCAAATACTTTCGATAAAGTAGCAATTAATGTTTCAACACGAAATGCAGAAAAACAATATTAATGAAAAAATCAAAAGAGAAACAAATTCTCTCGATAAACTGGGATATTTCTATACGAAATGCAAAAGAAAATACGTAAAAAATACGATATTAATGAAAAAATCAAAAGAGAAAGGAATTCTCTCGATAAACTGGGATATTTGAATACGAAATGCAAAAGAAAATACGTAAAAAATAGGAAAAGAATCAAAAGAAAAACAAGTACTCCCGGTACTAACCGAAATTTTAACGAACTCAAAGAAAGACCGTATAAAAATACAAAAACGTATAAACACTTGTCACCACAATATAATCCAAAAGGCCGCAGAGATCACAATGGCAAATCTCCTCATAAGCACAAATAAAGCGGGAGGAGCGGGAGATATTAAGTATTAAGATAGCAACAATATGCTATTCGAAACGCGTGACACCAAATTTAAAAAAGTAAAAATAAAATTAAAATTCTAAAAATGTTCCTCATATGTAATCAAAACAAAAACAGAGTAGCAATAAATTTATTGTACTCAGATGTAGAATGAGCACTATAAACAAATCAATTACGAAAGGTGACTATTCAAGGTTATTTTGTATTAGAAAGGGCAAGATTATTTGACGTATGTCTATTTAATTTGTGTTTATCCAGTGGCGTTGACATTCAAATCAAATTATTATTTTATAGTTTACGTCAAGTCTATATTTTTGTTTTATGCAAAAACGTAGATGAAAGTGATAAAACTTTGAGAAAAGCATTATTTAAAAAGAAACAAAATTTTCAAATAATAAACATTTATTTTTTCAGTTAAAATGTACTCATACATACTTCGCGTTGCACGCCTATGGGTGCGCAATGCAGTGAAGTTATCTGCAAGTAATATTATATCAGGCGGCGCATAAATAGCGTTAAATAGTCATCATTCGTGAATAAAGCTGCATTCACAGCTGAAATTCGGCGAAATTTATAGAACTGAAATGTGAAGAAATTAAATTGACCGTTCACAGCTCGAAATTAGTGCCGTAGTGCCATCTAGCCAAAAAAATAAACGTTTCTGAAAATTAATCGTTTGTTTGTCAATGCATTCATTAACTCTTTAAAAAGTATTAAAAACCATGTCAATAAAATAGCAACCCTTCCCTTGCGATTTCTACCCGTTATTAGATTGTCATATAAAATTAAAATTGTAAAAGTTATTTTATATTTTGGTTATAATTATACATAGCATAGACAGTTCTATTTCAAATATATGTAATAAATACATTATTTAAACCTTTGCACTACTTCTTTTAGATAATAATATGTACAACAAACATCAAATGAAAAACAAATGCTATTGAAATAACCACAACAACTTTGATGATGAAGAAAAGTGTTCTACGCTAAAAACAAAATAATAATTCTTTATTGTATTTGTTTACATTTAACTTATTACAATTGATATTAATGGGGGTGAGTTAATTTTCGCATATATTTTATAACTTCGATGTTTTGTACCTTGAATTGATGGAGATGAGATGATGAAAAGACACACACAAACACCCAAGCCCTTGGTGGGAATCGAACCCACAACCTCAGGGTCGAGCGGTGACGGTCGCTTCGAGCGCTGGTCGCTGCCTCAAACCACACGACCACCGAGGCGGCTTAAAAAAATAAAATATAGATGTTGATAGATTTTCCATCAATAATATAATTTCTAAAAATGTGTATTATTTATTTCCTTATACCTACTCAACATTTTACCAATGCAAAAGTAATAGTTTTACTATAACCTTACACTGGATCATTTGAAACATATATTAATTTTTAAACACAACTATCTAACGTATTTCTAAAATTACTGATTTTATATTCAAAAGAATAATGCCTACTCGTAAATAAATGCAAAACCAGTATTTAGTAGATATGTAACAATAGCATGTGGTTGTATTTATAATATCAAAATTTTTTATTTTCGCTTGTTACCTCTGCGATCATATACCTAGCGAAATCTGTTCAACGTTCAAAGCATAATATTATCCCTAATTCGTAGAAACTCAAACGGTGGGGGAAACGTTACGGCTCCGCCTACTTCTTACCTCACCTCTTAAATTTGCAAAATCGTAGATGGTTAGGGATTGATACATTCCGGCCTTAACGCGCGCGCTTCGCTTTGCATCACTACCTTTTTTTTGAGATTAGATTCTTCATGAATCCGGTAGATGGATCTGGTAGATATATTCTCTTTTCTAAGATGTTATGTGATCTGGTAATTTATTTTTGTATGTAAAAGGGGGAAAACATGCAGCTTCACATCCCTTGAAAAAATGTAATTTTCAATTATAAGGCATTTGACCTTGAGTGAAAAAATTTTTTCGCTTGCGGCGCCTTGACTTGTTCTCTTTGACCATGTCTAGTTTTGGAGGTGTAAAGTATGGAATGCCGTTTTAACATTTATTCCATTAGTTTAATTTTATGTTTGTTCAATTTATATGATTGTTGATATTTTCTAAACAAACGTAAAAATTCAAGTATCGTAGAAATGAAGTAACATTTATAGGAATGAATTAAATTGACCCTTTATTTTCACGACACATGAATTAAAACGATTGTTTATTTGTATGATACTTGAATTAAATTTTGTTTAATTCTACGATACATGAATTAAAGTGACTGTTGATAATTTTAAAACAGTCAATTTAATTAGCGCCGTTGTGTCTATTTGAAGAAGTATTTGCAATTCGGCTATTCTTTCACAGATGGCTCCACCGATCACCTGCGTACTATAAAACAAAAAAAACTTTTATCAAATAATAGTGTTCAAACTTTGAAAACTATTATTTGATTACATATTTATTATGTTTGATATTACGCACATATATATTTACTTATCTTCATGATCTGGCGTCACTAATAAATTACAACTATCTTAAAAATTACGAAGGTGATTTGTGAAAGAATGGCCGAATTGCAAATAGTTCTTGAAATAGACACTACGGCGCTAATTAAATTGACTGTTTTAAAATTATCAACAGTCACTTTAATTCATGTATCGTAGAATTAAACAAACAATTTAATTCAAGTATTACAGAAATAAATCGTTTTAATTCATGTGTCGTGAAAATAAAGGGTCAATTTAAGTTATTCATATAAATGTTACTTCATTTCTATGATACTTGAATATTTACGTTTGTTTAGAAAATATCAACAATCATGTAAATTGAACAAACATAAAATTAAACTAATATTAAAAAGAAAGTTTTGTGTTGACCGTTGATTTAAAATGTTTGTTTGAAAAATTTGTAATTATATTATTAACAAACATTTTAATTCAACAATCAGTTTAAATATTTCTTTTTAATTCTAGTATATTTTTATGATACATGAAAATATATAATTGTTTTAAAAATATCAACAATCAATGAATTTGAAGTATCTTAGAAATAGACTAAAATTATAAAGAAATATTTAAACTGATTGTTGAATTAAAATGTTTGTTGATAATTAATTACAAATTTTTCAAACAAACATTTTAAATCAACGGTCAACACAAAACTTTCTTTTTAATATTAGTTAAATTTTATGTTTGTTCTTTTTATATGATTGTTGATATTTTCTAAACAAACGTAAAAATTCAAGTATCGTAGAAATGAAGTAACATTTATAAGAATGAATTAAATTGACCCTTTATTTTCATGACACATGAATTAAAACGATTGTTTATTTCTGTGATACTTGAATTAAATTGTTTGTTTAATTCTACGATACATGATTTAATATGATTGCTCATAATTTTAAAACAATCAATTTAAAAGGCAGTGTCATATAAATTCATGTATCGTAAAAATAAACTCTTATTAAAATGAAAGATATAAATTGATTGTTGTATTAAAATGTTTGTTTTTAACAAAAATTTGAAATCATCAGTCAATACAAAACTGTCTTTTCAATAATTCTTTCATTCTATAATATTAGTTGAATTTATATGATTGTTCATGTTTTCCAAACAATTGTAAAAATTCAAGTATCGTACAAATGAAGAAACATTTATAGGAATGAATTAAATTGACCCTTTATTTTCTCGACACATGAATTAAAACGATTGTTTATTTCTATGATACTTGAATTAAATTGTTTGTTTAATTCTACGATACATGAATTAAATTGACTGTTGATAATTTTAAAAAATGTCAGTTTAATTAGCGCCGTCGTGACTATTTCAAGAACTATTTGCAATTTGGTCATTCTTCCTCAGATGGCTCCACATATTGTAGCTTTGTACAGATCTATGTAATTTTAAGTTATTAGTGAGTGACACTTGTCATATCAAATGAAATAAAACTTTTAGCAAATAATAGTTTTGAAAAATTATCATCTTCGCTTAATATATATTAAGCACTAGGCAATGGATGTTAATTCTGTAAAACAAAAGATTCGCCACAAATTATTAGAAGCTTACAGGCAATTTAGCAGAGGTCCTGATACAATCACCATGCCTGACAAAATATACAATTCAAACAGTCGTATTATTTGATCGCTTACTGCTTTCTTTCGTCTTAGTTTCATTTGCTACTGCTACCCAGTGCATCACTCCACAAACGTCACTACTGAACCGATGATATAGTAACGGTAAGTAATGAACGTTGAAAGCAAAAAAGCACATCTCACAAGTCACCAACAACACCTGTCACAGTGGCACAGTGTCACTTGATGTGATAGAGGAGAATGCCAATGTTACGTTACGTTTGCCGTTAGTCCGAATCTAGAGCTTTCATTGCGTAATGGTCCACATGTGACACGCATTCGGGCCATCTATAATGTTCAAGCTGTGTTCTGTTGCAGGAGTCACCATCTTGCTCTCGTTGATTGTGTTCCTGAACCTCGTGGCAGAAACCTTGCCCCAAGTATCTGACGCCATTCCTCTGTTAGGTACACGACCGTTTCATTGTGTCTGACCTGCCTGCGCTAACATAATCCTCAGTACTGCCTGACATGACTGTTTTATTGTGTATTGTTGTGTTCGCGCGCGTTTGTACGTCATGTTCTATGTAACATCATGTTATATCTTAATCTTATTCAGTTAGCATATAACATCATGTTATATAAAACTGAATTTTCAGTCAATTATTCAGCTTTTCAATAGATTATTATCATGATTATGATTGTTTATTTCATTTTGTATTATGATTTGTTTCGATGCAATCAAAGAAGAAATGTTTCCGCCCAGCAAAGAGCTAAGCAATAAGCAAAAGCAAGACTTTGCGTTGGACGAGTTTTGCCGCGCGCTCGTTTTCCTTTTCCGTGAATATTAGCGTTAGATGGAGTGCTGTTTCAGAAATCGAAGTGATGTGTCCCTCTGTCGCATGGTGCGGGCACTGCAGCATGTAGCGGTAGCAGCGCAACTTTTTGTTTTTGTATTGTTCTTGATTGGTCACGATGTCGCGAGGCACAAACATTTCCTCTTTGATTAGTGACGGGACGGGGTCCGAAACGAAACGGCAACGGGTAACAGCACAGGGATAACAGGACAACATGCAGATACATCACGTTGTACGTGTCCCGTTTCATGCTCATGGTACTTGGAACGGTACGGAGGGGTGTATTCAACACTTAGGCGGCGTCTTATAATAAAGATAAAGTTACTCTTGTGTAACACGAGGGGGGTGGAACAGGCTGATGATACTACTTTGATGACTGGTGGACGCCTCGGATGGCTGGCGTCCACGGCTTGTGAGAAGGAAGAAACACACAAAAGGTATAAAACCTACATTACAAATGCAAAAGCATACAAACAAAATGTCAAACATATTATAAATATGACACAAAGCATAAAACATAGAATACAAAAAATTGCAAAACAGGTACAAATGTACAAACACAATTAACATAACATGTTAAAAACAGACAAAAGGTATAAAACCTATGACATAAAGCATAAAGCTTACCAACATAAAACATTATAACCATAATGCAAGCACAATAAAAACGTAAAACGTTTTAACAAATTACAAATTCGATGCTCAAATGCTAAAAAGGAAAAGGGTATTTTATTTTCCTATCTAAAAAAATTACTAATCTAACATGCAACTTAACTAGCCAAAATACTACAAAATAATAATCGTCATAAAAACACAGACAACACCAAGGTCATTGCACTGAACTAAAGGGAGGAGGCTTTTCACACCTAAGCGGTCTAAGGGATGGCACTACAAAAAATTTGGGAACACTTCTGCAGGCGATAACGTCGTTCCTGGAATATAACACAATATCACCAGTGGCGTGCCCTCCATGGGTGCGGCGTAAAACTTGCACAGGTGGGCATGCCAAGTTGTCCTCTCCGACGTTCATGCCCAAGTCGCCATTCTCGATGTCCTCTTCGTTGACCATTTGCAGATCCATTTCGTGCAGGTTGTCGTCATATACTGTGTTCATGTCCAGTTCATCAGCTACTTCGCTGTGTTCTTCCTCAGTCTCACAATTCGCTGTTTCCTCCGGCAGGCAATTCTCTTCAATCATTTTTCCTTCTTGTACGCCCTTGTCACCCGCTGTGACGACTATTGTCGGACTTTCCGGTCGTGGAATGTCTACCACCGCAAAACGATCCTCTATTGCCAGTAAGGACTCAATTTCTTCCAAACTGATCCTCCCTACTGGCAACTCGTGCACTCCCTGCATGGCAAAAGAAACGTGGCCGTATGCCACCGACGAATGCCCTGGAGACAACGAATCTAACGGCGCCTGCGGTGCGTAGACCTGGTGTGTCCATGCTGGACCATAAAAACTTGGCGTACAAGCCGGAAAAAATGATGGTGGTAATATGGCGCGTCCTGCATACGTTATTTCTAACCAACGCACCATATCTGTGCCAGTGGTAGGCCGCTTATACAATGGAATTGCAAAATACAATTCCCTTGCCTTACCACTGAGCCTGAATACTATTGCACTGCCGAGAAAAACTTCATCCCAGCCGTATCTTCTGCTGGCTGCTGCCATGTTCTGGATATATTCTCCCACTCTGCCATCACCAGAGAACGTATTTATTTCAAGTAATACGTCAAGCATATCTGGTGACGGCTGATACGGCCTGGGTTGCTGTATCATCGCTGGTGTCGTGGTCGTAAGTGTGTACATATTGTACACTAAGTACCCTCTCCTCGGTCACAAACTAATAATTCTAAAACTAATAACGTAAGATCTTTTCGGATGAATAAGAGTAAATCATTACTCTCATTATCCTACCGACTGCGCCACTGTAACACGAGGGGGGTGGAACAGGCTGATGATACTACTTTGATGACTGGTGGACGCCTCGGATGGCTGGCGTCCACGGCTTGTGAGAAGGAAGAAACACACAGCCACTTTACACTTTAACTTTACACTAATGAACACTACGGACATGAACACAACTTGTTGATTTAAAAACTAATACTTTTATTTACAATTAAACTAAATGATTACATTATTAACTAATACAGCGGGCGGGCGCCCCAAAACTAAAACACTACATGTTCACTCTCACGAGTATCTGAACCGATTCTTCCATGTTTCTCTCATGGCTAACTAATACTGACTCTCCCATGTTTATCCCATGGCTAACTGAAACCGACTCTTCCATGTTTATTCCATGGCTAACTAATGCAGACTCTTCCATGTTTATCCCATGGCATAAACATGGAAGAGTCGGTTTCAGTTAGCCATGGGATAAACATGGGAGAGTCAGTATTAGTTAGCCATGAGAGAAACATGGAAGAATCGGTTCAGATACTCGTGAGAGTGAACATGTAGTGTTTTAGTTTTGGGGCGCCCGCCCGCTGTATTAGTTAATAATGTAATCATTTAGTTTAATTGTAAATAAAAGTATTAGTTTTTAAATCAACAAGTTGTGTTCATGTCCGTAGTGTTCATTAGTGTAAAGTTAAAGTGTAAAGTGGCTGTGTGTTTCTTCCTTCTCACAAGCCGTGGACGCCAGCCATCCGAGGCGTCCACCAGTCATCAAAGTAGTATCATCAGCCTGTTCCACCCCCCTCGTGTTACACTTGTCTGCTTCTGCTCTTTTAATTGCGATTCAGATGACTACTATTTATTACTACATTATTATTATAAATCGGATATTATGAATAAAGCCCAGTAACAGTAAGCCCAGGCAGTCAGACCGAGCGAGGTTTGGGTTGTTTGTTGCAGGTGTCACTATACTGCTCTCGCAGACTGTATTCTCGCTGCTGGTGGCTCACGTGTTAACCCAGACCTCGGACGCAGTGCCCCTGATAGGTTAGCCACTTGACATGACACGGCATCTCCTTCATTCTATATTAATTGTATTTTTATTTGCAAAACACATGTGCATGATGGTACGGAACCTGCTGCAAATACAAAAGCAAATCAGTATCAGTAAACGGGCTGCAGAGGGTAGTTGTCAGTTGTGGCTGCTCTCAGCTCCGCTGCGCGCACGCCCGCCTCACGGGGATACAACACTTCCGGAGGCTTACAAGCCTTCAGAATGAAACAGCACTTCAACTCTTTGCCTATTAAATGCCAATTACCTACTATACTATATAGTCTGCTTTTTCTTACTACGTTTGGGATGGGGTGTATGCCGAAGCTAAAGCTGAAGTATCATTCAAAATATTATCAGGCATTTTACCATTTAAAATGTGAACTAAACCCAACCTGATATAAGTATAATCGCTGTGAACATAAATAACGTCCGTCTTGTCCGTGCGTTTTGTCTTCATACAGTTTCTAATTATACATATATCCTTAATCCACTGCTACTATGATTCCCATACCATATGCTGATTGTTCCACGCTCCACATACCTTTGTACCAGTGTACATCACTTATCCATCAATTCCACCATCGATGTGAACTTCTGCTTATTTGTTTCTTTGTGTTCTTGTATTTAAACAGTGTCCTTTTTGCAGGACGGTGTCCAGAGGACGCGCAAACTAGCATTTTCCTCACGCTCTTTGACTCTGATATTAATACATAACTTAGAGTGTAGTTAGAAATCAATCGATCAGTGCTTAGATAACCGAAGACGGGCAACGGAGGCGCTGTGTAATGTAACTAGGGTAGAGGTGTATAATAGTAACAGATATCAAGAATTAAGTGATGATGATGTTTGATAATAAATAAGACAACTTGTCTGGTACTATTTATTACCAACTGCTCAAGTGCCCGTTTAAACACACATGTTATATATAAACTTGCTTGATACTAAATTTCTATGGACTACTCTTATATTTCACATAAATACTCGCCATGTACACCCTCCACCTCCAAGTATCAAATGGCTCTGTCCCACTAGGAGTATCTTTATCTATATGTTTTGTTGTTGACATGTTTACTTTTCCTACTTACTGTGTTGTACTTGTTTATTATTTCTGTCGATGACTCGTTACCTCCTCGCAAAATTGGTATGCAGTGGTCGCATACTAACCTTAATATATAACTTAACAATAAATAAGAAACTAAACTGAGCAATGAATTAAGTATACTATTAACTAAATGAACTGTTGTGAATGACAGTGGCTAATGTAACGGCAAACATGTTGTATGTTTGTGTTAAAGTTATGGTGCATTCAGTGGGCGAGCGCTTATTGTCGATGTCGAGTTGAAGCCAGGTGAAGGTGAAGGTGGTGCTGGTGGTGCCCGGTCGAAGTCACAGCCACAGCACAGCTGCTGCTGTGGGATCGAATGCCCACGCGCCAAAATGCCACTCGCCACGCACAGTGGCCAGTGGCCGAGCTGGGGTGCTATTCTCGAGTTCATACGAACAGTATTCTTATACGGATTTGTAACATTTTCGAATGACCTTGATTATTTCGTATTCTTGAGCGGTCACATGCTGTTCGAATTCGAATCTGTTCGAATGACATTGTTCGAGTGGGTGTTATTCACTCGAATCGTTTTTTCGTATAAGAATAATATACATTCGTCAACAAAATAATATTTAATTCGCAGTGAATCAATATAAACTGGTAAGCAATTGATTATATATAATGGTTTTTTGCTATAATTTCACTTTTTCAACTATCTAGTATCTATACTGGATATTTTATTTTATTTTTTGATGTTATTACAATATAAACTTGATATATTTATATTGTGTCCGTAATAGGTATGATATTTTTAAAATTAAATGACTGCGTTTGATGAACTAATAAATTTAGCTGGAGTTAAAGAGGCTGGAAATAAATGCGGAAACTGAAAGACAGTTTCATACTCGTGATGATGCATTTGATTTACCGAAAAAATGTTCATAAAATTGGAAGACTTTATAAATCTTCAATTAAGAAAATTTGCGCCTGGTAAACGCCCGCACGGTACAAATATGTCATCATCATTACCGATATCTGCGAACAAAGCAGATTGGCACACCCAGCAATGGGTAATATGCCGTGATGATATATTTTTTTTTTATTTTATGCACCCGTACGGTAGGATCATTTACACGCTTCAATGTAACAAATGTTAATCATTTTTACCTTCCGTCATACCTTTAGGTAAGGAAGGTATTGTCTTTGGTCAAAAAATTCGATAGTGAGTTTTTAATGAATAGTGTCCCTACAATACGATTTTACTATTTTTTGTGGCAAATATTTCTCCGTCGATAACTCCAACACTACTATTCTAAAAATTATAATCCTTTCGCATTCCTTTTCGTTACAACCATAGGAAGAGCTGATTAGATTTTGCAGTTCTTAACAGTTCTTCTTGAAAAAATGCAGTTAAATATCATTTTTTGACATTTTATGTCATTAAAAATTTGAAAGAATATTTTATTCTCTATATGGTTTGATTACACTTTTTCCTTCAAATTAAATGGATATAGAGCAAAAATTATAAAAAGATTAAATTCCTTGAATCAGCCAGTTATGCTATAACCATGGAAACTGCTGATATATTCAAATAATTCTAATTGATAGATGTTGTGAATTTTCCATTTTTTAAATCTGTGTGGGTTTCCATGAACTCCACTAAAACAATATTTTCATTTGTAATGCTTCCTGACTTCTTTTTATTTCCACTCATTTTTATTATAAACCGGCATAAACAACAACAAAAACCAAAATCAGCCACATATGATTTTTAAATATTACCAATTACCTTATTTTCGAACTGTCACATGAAATTTTCAAAGTGACAGGAACTTTAGTAAATATATATATATATATATATATATATATAATAATAATAATAATAATAATAATAATATAATATATATCTATTATTTATTTATTTATATATATATATATATATATATATATATATATATATATATATATATATATATATATATATATATATATATATAACGTTATATAAACCAAAACAAAAATATTTGTTCTTAAATATAAAAAGATATGAGTATTTTACATAATTCATTTCAAGTTATACAATTGGTATCACTGTGAAGAATGTTCGCAAAAGATTATTCGTACGGCTTCTTTACGTATACCTCTCAAGAATACGTCTGATGGTTCTTACACGGAAATTTTTATACGAACGCGTTCGTATTCGAATCCGCTCGTATAAGCTCGAGAATTGAGCCCCTGGGGCCCTAGGGCTAACGGTAACTTAGCAAGCACCTACGCCTACCCCACCCCACGAATGCAGGTAATCTACTTGAAATGACTAAATCAATTCTTACATGACACGCACTCAAAACGCTACTGATTACTCAACTCTGACTGAAACTGAAATGAAATGAATTATGAATTGAATTGAACTGAACTGAATGTCTGGTAACGAATGTCGCGTCATTTCTTAATACTCTTTACTATTTAACACACTAAAACACATTACCTTTCTTTTCTACACTATCATTCACATCACAACCTTCGTTTCGTCTTCATTTCATTTCATCCATACCTCTTCACTTAACCTTACCCCAACGTATGTACACACATATTAGACTTAACTTACTAATTGTTGTGTTAAGGCGACTACACACGCTTCGGTTTACCGAAGAGGTCTGCCTTGAGCCAACAGAAAATACTCTCGCTATTGTCGGTTTGCTGATAGCTCTTGTGCAAGCCATTTGAAAAGTTAACCGAAAAGTTTGAGAAAAAGAAAAACTGAGATTCATGGCACGAGATTGGCATAATTATATGAGGATGGTTGACAATAGATGACTACACACTACACCGCCTCAAGGTCGGCAAAAACAATCGTACCGACCTGGAAGACGACTTCGCCTTTCGGCAAACGATTCGATTCGATATCCAACTGCCTCTTTGAGTTTCAGCCTCACAGTGAATCTTCCTACACACACTCAAGTTGCCTCAAGGCAAACCTCTCCGATAAACCGGAGCGTATGTAGTCGCCTTTTTATAGAAATTTATACTGCGTTATGTGTTTACATACTTAAACGCTGATGATGGTGAACCTACAGCACACATTGCGCTACGGGTTACGCAACACACTCTGCTGCCATGTCTATTTTCATTTCATTCACATTCGCGCTCATTTATGAACACTGCTACTGCTACACACAGCAACATACTTGGTACCATATAACTTGTAAATGTAAACATTCCAAACAGTAGTAATAACAATAGTGGACAAGTACGATGTTTGTGTATACATAACATAGTATCAATGAACTGCTTTGCTATCCTAATTTGTCTGTAACTTTCATCCCATCTAATCTCTGCAACCTGATACGTTTTTATTGAAAAACTAAATAAAATAAATTAAAACTAATCGGTATATTAAACGTGATAGAATCAGTGAAATGCACTTGTGCAGTAAACGTAATCCATTGGTGAGTCAAGAGTATGTCCGAGCCAGGTTGATCTGTGCATAATGTGCAGTGCAGTCTGCTCGGACTTACTGGCTGACACCACGGCGCGATCGCGGTTAAACTTTGGTGAAACAGTCCTTATAATACGCCAACCCATCAACTACTCGCCCGACATCTGGCGGTCATTTTCCTAAAGAAACCGCTGACAGATTGACAACCGATGCATGCTTAGTTGTGTGAAAACGCGTTAATTTAAAAGCACAACTGCGTTAAAATATGTGTTACCGCGAAAAGACAAAGTGAAGGACGAGTCTGTTGTGTTCCCGGCTGCCCTAGCACGTAATATCGCAACTAAGAACTGAAATTTTACAGTTTTTCGAATTGTGATTCGGAAAACTGAGCGAAAATAACTTTGGATTGCAAGTGTTCGGAGATAATCGTAAGTATTATTAAATTATAGTAGTTTCTAATTAAGTTTATCGTTTTATTAGTGTATTTAATTTTGAGTTGAAAAATATAACAAAATTGTTATTAATCCCTGGTAGACACACTTTTTTAGCGTCTTTGACTCAAACATAAACTACACTCTAGTGTCTCTCTCGTTGGTGTAAATTTGCACTAGTAGCCGCCTCGCTGGCCGAGTGAGTTGAGGAAGCATGCTTCTGCAGCGCTCGAAGCGACCATCACCGCTCGGTTCTTGGGGTCGTGGGTTCGATTCCCAGCAGGGGCTTGGATGTTTGTGACTGTCCTATCATCTCATATCCATCAACGCAACGCAAAAATGTTACAAAGATGTAAGGTAAAAACTGACTCACCCTTATCAATATCAATTGTAATACTTTATAATAAGTTAAATACAATAAAGAATTATTATTATTATTATTATTATTATTATTATTATTATTATTATTATTATTATTATTATTATTTTTATTTTTATTATTATTATTTTTATTATTATTATTATTATTATTATTATTATTATTATTTTTATTATTATTATTATTATTATTATTATTATTATTCAATTTGCACTAGTATGCCTACCAGGGGTTAACTAAAAAAATTATATAACAATCTCGAAATAAAATAATCATATTATTATTATTTTTTTAGAAATGATTCCAGCAAAGTATACTACAATCTGTATTGCACATTTTGTTGAAGGTGTAATATCCAATGACCCTCGTAATGAAAACTATAATCCAACAATTTTTTCATGAAGACCAGAAACATCGACATCTCTTCGATCTGGATCGAAGAAAAAGATTAATGGAACAGCATGAAAGAGGGACAGTACCTACCACTGATGGAAACAAATAATATTACTAATAGTAATATGTTTATTTATTTTTCTGTCCTTTTAAATATAAGGAGACCTGTGAAATATCTGTTCAAACTGATGATATTGCACTTGAAGAGATCCATGACGCTACGTATATAAATAATATAAATGTAAATTTACTTATTAAATTATTTAAGCAATAAAAATTACTTGGCCACATTTCATTCCACAGCAAAAAAGAAACAGTTTTTTACCTTCATTTAAACTTTTCTTTCGAAAAATACTAATGTATACCGGTCTAAACCACATTTGATTATAATAACCGACATTGCACAACGGGATTATATTAGTTTTTATCACAAAAGACACTATTTTGCATTCATAATAAAACGCGTTCAATACGTTCTGTTTAAACCTATCAGCGCTTTGTTGTCGCGCGTGGCCGCTAGAGCGGCGCTCGCAACGCACCGGCTGATGTTGGGTTGGCGTATATTCAATTTAGATGTTTCTGAGGAGGGTACGATTACGTAGTGCGACATCAAACTGTGTGAATTTTTAATCATACAATGTTTTATGCGGTGTAGTTGATATTTGTGTTCCTGTCAAATTCCGTAATGCTATACAAGTATTGTTTTATTTCACATTACTTTTACATCTGGATATGTTGTGTAGTAGTAGCAATTGCCTATGCGTTTGTGTAGTGTAGCAATATCCACCATCCTTAGTAAAAGTAGCGTGGTGTAGTTACATCTACATACTCAGTGTAGACTGCAAGCATCGTTCATCTATTTCTATATATTCTAATCCCTGTGATTTGCGTGCGTGTGTGTGTGTCAGTGTCAATGTCAACTGTCAATGTCAAATCAAATGAATATGTGGTTATGGGTGTTTACTACCTTACCTTACCTTACTTAATACTTATGTGTGGATTGATTTGGTTGTTGGTGTCTGTCTGTCGCTCTATATTTCTGTAATGGACTGTCTACTTGTACTGTACTTACTGTACCATGAAGTGGTGCGCGCAGGTGAATGCAGATGCCGTGCTTAAGTGTGGTTAAGGATGAACGGGGGCGGCCGCGTAACATGACAACTGTTGCAGGCACTTACTTCAACTGCATCATGTTCATGGTGGCCTCGTCAGTCGTCTTGACCGTTGTCGTCTTAAACTACCATCATCGAACGGCTGATATACATGAGATGCCGCAATGGGTAACTATTCTATAATATCTTATGAGGATGGATTGAAAAGTATGCAGTATGCAGCACTAAACTTACAATTATTTTTTGTAACGTTAACTGAACTGTCATGGTAAAGGGGGTATCAGACGTATGCACGTATCTGCAACTGTTTTGACAACAGTTGCTGCAACTTACAACCTACGTTATCAGAAGTACGCAAAGTTGCAAGAAATATAAAAAAAAATTTAGTCTCGACGTTGGTACACATGATATTTAATTATTGTTGTCATTTTTTAAAGTTTCAATCATTTATTTGTATTTAGACGAATAATATCAGAAATGAACAACAAACTATTAGCTGCTACTATGTTATTTAAAATACAGTGAATTTATTTTAACGTGCAACATATAGTCAATCACTTCCATGGTTACATACTACTGTCAAAAAATGACAGCAATGTAATATTTGTCCATTTTAAAATGCAACATACGAAAATTTGTAGTTATGTATTATCAACACTAATTTGCAATAAATTTGCCTACATACTATTAACAAAATATCAAAACTATAATTTAGCACATCTTAACAAACTTTGGTTTACAAAAATTCATAATTTTAATATAATAAATGTTCAACAATACCTCCATTCACACTGAGGCAATATCCTAGTCGCTCGTAGAAAGAATTTACACCATTTGTGATGTGTTCTGGAGATATCTCCTATGCTGCAATACTATTTATAATGTTGCATTTTAAAATGAACAAATATTACATTGCTGTCATTTTTTGACAGTAGTGTGTAACCATGGAAGTGATAAACCATATGTTGCATTTTAAAATAAATTCTCTGTATGGATGTCTCGTATTCCACAGAGCTTCTTCTTTTCTTCAATCAATCAGAGTTTGAAAAAATTCGTCTGATTTTATTTCAACTCCAGCTCCTCTAGCCATTTTTAGATATCTCGTACTGTTTACCAGCTGTTCACAAACAAATGTCAAACAGTTTAGGGATTAGCAAGTCGGATGTCGTCTGATCAAACATGAGAAGCCGGGGTCCCACCTCGCAGAAATTTTTGTCATTCGTAACTCATCGGTCAGAATGTTTTGAAACCGTTCATAGAAGCCGAACCATAATTCGCCAATCTGCCATGAACATACCTTGAATCAAATTGATTTTTTTTTCACTTCAACATTTTTCCTATTCCACGTTTAAATTTAGCTGCCCAATTTCATGCAGAGTAAGACGTTCCCAATATATTTGCCATGTCTTTGCTTCGGTGTTTGCACTTTTTGTGCAGGTATTTGATCACTGCACTGCGTAATATTTTTCCAGTTTTAAAAAAGTCGATAAATAAATATAAATATATCATCACGGCATATTACCCATTGCTGGGTGTGCCAATCTGCTTTGTAGGCAGATATCAGTACTTATGATGACATATTTGTACCGCGCGGTCGTTTACCAGGCGTCGCCTCACGGGCACTTATTGCTGGCGTGGAGAGGGTACCACAGAGGTCAATTTTGTGAACCCGGTTCCCCAGATTCGCGACCAGACATTTAGGCACGTGGCCACGAGACCCCAAAAAACTCAATGCACACGTTAATAAAAATATTCAATTAGGTCACAAATCAGTGGGTTACTGTAAAGCTTCCCCGAGGCACAATATACGTATAAAACTATATACTGCTGAAAGGTATATATCAAAGGTCCAGAAGATAAGATATATCAGAGTGAACCGCGTCACCAATGCGCAAGAGTCAAGTATTTGATTAATTGATTCTATTGGTCAAAAAGCTTCAAAGGGAAGAAATTTCTGCAAAAGAATAGAGATCGAAGCCACACGAGAATACAGGCTTAAATACTCAATTCATGACGTCACAGCTAGCCTCTTGCTGTCACGCCACGCCTCGAACGACAGCAATAAGCATAGGAAATTTACGGCATTTTAAACAAATAGGATTGTAAAATGTGATTTATAAAGATATACAACTCGTAAATAACTATACAAATATTATATAATAACTATTTTATATATAACTAAACAAATTAAATAAAAAACGAATTATAAATGGCCTAAATATATGAATAAATATGTTTTTTCTATAATTATTCAGTAAAATGTTGCTGAATATTCCTAAAAAAATTTCATAATAACTAAATTTATATATATATATATATATATATATATATATATATATATATATATATATATATATATATATATATATATATATATATATATACCGGGTGGAACATCATACCTGTGTACATAGGCGATTCATACGAGAAAAACAGTTTTTTCGTGCGCATTGCTCCCCAAATTATTTTAGACAAAAATGCTTCAAATAAATGTTGTAGAGCATAAAATTCTGCATCTAAATCAATAAACAGAATTACTTTTACATGCTTTGTAACGACAGAAATTAAATAAGAAAATATTGAAAATTACGTTGAAAATATCAAATAGCCATGGAATTGAAACAAAAATAGAAACAAATAAATGTCTGACGTTTGACAGATAAATAACTAATTTGACGGTAAAATATCAAAATGAATTCAGTTTATTCTAACGAAGAAAGGGTTTTTATAATAAAAACTTTTTATAGTGGAAATTGTTTACGTATAGTTAGAGATTTATTCGCCGTGAAATTTCCAAATAGGCCAATTCCAAGCGCTACAACAATACGCGCGTATGTTCAGAAATTTGAATCCAGGGCAAGTGTTGCGGCGGAAAATAGTACAGGTAAATTTAAATTTAAGAGATTTACAAACAAATCATATCTTTATTTATAGGAAATAAAAATAATCGCATTAATTTAGAAAACGAACAAAGAGTTCTGGAATTAATAAATTTTAATCCTAAATTAAGTTCAAGAATAATAGCGCAGGAATGTGAGATTGCTCATTCTACTGTATTGCGCATTCTTAAAAAACATAAATACCACCCTTATAAGATGCAATGCCATCAAGACATTTCGCCCATTGATGAAGAAAGTAGGCGAGTTTTTTGTGAAGATATGCAAGAACGAGCAAATCGGGATCGTGATTTTCTTCCATCTATTTGCTTTACCGATGAGTGTACTTTTACATTAAACAATGAACCAAACGTTCAAAATGATAGGCACTGGGCTCTAGAAAATCCAAGATTAAATGTTACCACCAGAACGCAATATCCTCAAAAAATTAATATTTGGGCAGGCATTTTTAATAGCAATATTATTGGACCATTTGAGATCGTTGGCAACTTAAATTCTGAAACATACTTAGAACTCTTGATTAATGAGATCGGCTCTGCATTAGACAGCGTAGCGCGCGAAAATCAGGAGGTTTGGTTTCAACAAGATGGCTGCCCAGCTCATTTCGGAGTAAGTGTTAGAGATTATTTAAACCAAGCATTTCCAAATCGCTGGATTGGTCGTGGTGGAACTTTAAATTGGCCAGCCAGATCTCCTGATTTAGCACCTTGCGACTTTTTTTATGGGGTCATCTTAAATGTAAAATTTATAAGCAGCGCCACCCAAATATTAATTCATTGAGAGAAGCTATCATGGAGGAGAGCGCCTTAATCACAAATAGGCAGCGCGCTAATGTAAGAAATTCATTCTACAATAGACTTGGTTATTGCTTGGCTGAAAACGGAGGATTATTCGAATATTTGTTATAATAATAAATTGTAGTGATTATTTTATTCAGAGAATTACTGTTTGAAATTTGAATTGTAGTAGATAGGTCTTAATGTTTACATGAATTATTTCCAATTTAAAAAGATTTTCAATAAAAATCCTATAAAAAATAAATATTTCATTGAAATGTACAATTGTCGTAATAATAGGTATGGAGATTTTTGTATGAATTTAATTTACCTATTTATTTGTTTCTATTTTTGTTTCAATTCCATGGCTATTTGATATTTTCAACGTAATTTTCAATATTTTCTTATTTAATTTGTGTCGTTACAAAGCATGTAAAAGTAATTCTGTTTATTGATTTAGATGCAGAATTTTATGCTCTACAACATTTATTTGAAGCATTTTTGTCTAAAATAATTTGGGGAGCAATGGGCACGAAAAAACTGTTTTTCTCATATGAATCGCCTATGTACACAGGTATGATGTTCCACCCGGTATATATATATATATATATATATATATATATATATATATATATATATATATATATATATATATATATATATATATATATATACATTTCAAGAACATTTTAGATCCACGAAGAAAACAGTTTTATATTCGTGACGTCAACTTCGGGGGACCATAACTCGCTTATTAATAGGAATTTTTTCATCTGATTTTCATCAATAGTCTTAGTTTTACTTATACTCTCTGATGAAATTATATATATAAAAAAAAATGGTGGAATCCCCTGCCGTGAAGTAAATGCGCTGGAGTAATAAATCAATTCATCAAATATATTCCAGTGACGCGTCATTAATTGTTTGCTAAGGGATAGTCGAAAAAAGTGAATTTGATAGAGCTCGACCGTTTCAGATCTCAATTAATTACATTGAAATAAGTATAAATATTGATAAAGAACTTTTATTTGCAGATTATATAAATAAGTACATAAACAAATCCATCTGAGAACCTCTCTCTACGACTATGCAAATCTTAAAAACGGATTATCCAAAGTTTATTGAGGTCTTTCTATTTTTAGCTATTTTCAGTGAAGTAAATTTTGTTTAGGTACATTGCGAGCGGTATTCCATGAGCACCTAGTAAAGTTATACTTAATTTTTGTGGTGGGATTATTTGTCGCATCCATGACAAAAATCCGATACTATTCTTGCAAATTTCAATTTATTACTCCAGCTCACATCAAAACGATGTATAGTTACTATAGTTAAGAAATTTGACTATCGTACCCAGCAATAAAACTATATATGAAAAGCGGCATACAAAAATAGAATTTATGTTCAAGGAACAGTAATATTATTTTACTATACAGGGCACTCACAGCAGGTGGCGAACGCTTAAGATTTTAAGCAATGCATAGGTATATTCATTTCAATAATAATCGACACACCCCGATGAGTCCGAGTGGCAGCAGAGGTCACTCGCTATAAGCTACTCTTCATGTAACGAGGGTACCAACAGAGGGTACTAGAAATATCTTTGTAATCTTGTAAATTGTATATCTATATATGTATGTAAACGTTGAATTTGTATAGGTCAAAATAACCTCATAACAAATAAATACATTATTATCTTCATTTCAACAAAGCGGCGCAAGTAATAACTCGTTGGTATTTATAGTTTTATTGCTGGAAGCGACAATCAATTTTTTTACTACAATTTTGTAAAAAACGGATTCATAAAATTTGTATTTCATTTACACAATAAAAGCGTGTAACATAGTTCCATAACGTTACATTTTTCACCCATTTGCGTTTAAAAAGTGTAAAAAATATACTCGTATATACGTACTTTATGAACCGATTTAATGACAAAAGTGCAGTTTTTAACGACGTAAAAAGATTACTTTGCGACGAGAGTGAAATATACTATTATTTAATTAGCATATAATGTGTGCTATTACCCACGAGAATAAAGTTTGCAACGCGAGTCGAAGACGAGTATTGTAAATCATTCGAATGAGTAATAGCCATTACATGCAAGTAGAGTACTATACTTTTCCCACGACTATTCAATAAGAAGTTGAACTTTTTCTCTGGATCCGTTTAATTAAAAAAATCTTAATTACTATTAACGTTTATAATTTATAATTTTTTACTTATGTTACAAAATATAATTAGGTGTTATAATGCGGTTCCTTAATGATTTTTTTTGATTTAATATGCATAGAAATTTTTCCCTAAATAACCTTTGTTTCGAAATTTTGAATAATTTTCTATAATATTATTATATAATATCAGGCGGCGTACAAATACCTTCATTCTCACTAATCTGAATTCATATTATCATATTTTTACTCAATAAACTTACGTAACTTACATAGACTCATATTTGACATTAAAGATTGGAAAAACAATAATTATAATAAATAAACATTGTTCTCAGCCAAAGCATACTTAATAATATTTCAGTTTTGAGTAATAGATTATTACGAAGGTATTTTTTAATGGCGGTGGAAAAAGTATCTTATTTCAATCATAGAATTTGTCGTCAAACTATCCTATTCCTATTAAGATTAATTTTTCTTCATGTTGCATTAATTAACTAATGATCCGAATGTAGGATATCATTGATATCGTTTAGTTCATTCTGTAAAAACTGAATACCTCAGTGAACTTTTTGTCAAAAAAGTTTTTGAATATTATTATCACACTTTATCCGATTTTCGTACTATATTACTAAATATATTTACAATATAGGTGGTTTATGGTTTTCTATGTAAAAAAGACGTCCATGAGAACTTGATGTCTTCCTAAACAAAAGCGAAGCAGTTCATATTATAGGGCACGGAAGATCACGTGACCAATCATATGTTTTGTCCCTTTCTCACTTCAGACTCGATCTTCAGCTCTGTCCCATGCTAACTTCCGACTATACTTTTGATGCAGTGCGCATGCGTCAGTTTGAATAGCTGTCATATTTTTCTAGCGGTAAATTTTAAGAATGAATTTGCGCAAGCGTGGTATTTGTTGCCGTTTTGTTATTTGACGGTTCTTGTGCATATAGCGATTGATTGTGTTATTGTTATTCATTGTAGTGTTTTATTATTTGTTTCTTTTTGTTATCTTGTTTGTTGTTATTTCTTTTATTGTTATTTTTTGTTGTTTGTGAGTGTTGTCATTCTTTTTCAAATGATGCCAGTGCGTTGTTGGGTGCAAGTTTGTCGTCGGACTATAATATAAAACTGTTTGCTATCCCATCAAGCACCGATTATCGAGGTAATATTTAAAACCTAATAATATTTGAACATAAGTAACAAGTGACAATTTGTATAGGTAGAGTAGGTGTGGTAGGTAGGTTACATGTGAAAAACAAGAGAGACGTCGTCTGTGGCTCGTGGTCGTTTATGTTTATGAGAATATCACTTGCTAACATATTATCGATTACTCAGATTTGATAGCAGGTCGTTGATGAAGCGCTAAATTTATAACTTGTCAATTACTGTTGGTAATATTTGGTTTTTAAGCAAGAATGAAGACGAAGAGCATCCTGATCGTAATACTTATGAATATACATATGATTATATTATATTATTGAAGAATTCAATAAAAACCTATTTGATTCTTATTGCCTTCAATTTATTCTCATTTGATATCTTGCTAGAAATGTGACAGCTATTCAAACTAACGCATGCGCACAGCGTCGAAAGTATAGTCTGAAGTTAGCATGGGACAGAGCTGAAGATCGAGTCTGAAGTGAGAAAGGGACAAAACATATGATTGGTCACGTGATCTTCCGTGCCCTATATGTTTACAGCGCGATGCTACAAAAAAGAATTTAGAAATGATGTTTGGAAATGTAGAAACATCTGTGGATTACGAGTAGTGCAAGTATAATAATGCAATATTAGCAAATGACAAATAATTATAAATTCTAGATATATTTGCACAAAACTTGTAACATATATCTATTAAATATTCAACGTATTATTTAATATTTCAATATCTGTAGAGGTTATAGTATGTCAATATTACAATTTACATCATAGATGGCACTGTAGTTTAAAGCTTGTTTTACACAATTTATACCTATAATTGCATGAAATAAAAACTTTCCTTTAATAATTACGTCATTCTTTTTATAGATCAATTATTTATCTTTATTGTAATGAAGTTTTACACGTTGCATAATATATATATATATATATATATATATATATATATATATATATATATATATATATATATATATATATATATATATATATATACATATATATATTTGACAAATTTTTCGCGATAAACTCAAAAACTATTGCACCGACTTTAATAAAAATTTATATATGTTCTACAGGTCATGAGAAGTGTTTCTCTATAGTTTGACTTTCGTGCGATAGATGGCGCAATTTTTTCTAAAAAAATTCAAGGTAAAATATCCATTAATTTCGAATTGTAAGCACAAAATACAAAATTATTATAAATTATTGACTTTTCCGAACAAGAAATACAAAAACAAACTAACCTCATAAAACAGTATAACAACATTTGCTATTTTACTCAACCTCAACTCAAGACGGTTGGTTTCAACTTTTTCATTCAGTTTTAACTACCTACTGTAGATTTGATAAATCAAAATGCCACGATCACGTGCAAATATTAGTCATCGTATACGACAAACAAATCGCATACGTACATTACGATCACAACAAACACAAGAGTAACGTACAGCAGAAAACGAACAAACTGTGCCGCAAGCATGAAAAGTCACGACTACACACAATAATATCTGTGTATTCTTACAAAAGTCTGTACATTGTAATACGTACTTAGGAGAATGCCCATATGCTGCCATCTACGCTAAGCTTTGCGCTAAGGGTCTCATTCTGCGCTAAATTTTTTGATAAACTTGACTTCTGCTATTTTGTAAATCTTGTGTAAATCACGCTTTATTCTACAGTGCCATCTATAATACAGTAATATAAACTTAATGCCCGGTTGCACAAACGTTCATCAACGCATTGTTCGATTAACGGTTCATCAAATCGAACAAATTCGAATCAGTTTCCTTGTTCATATGACACTTAAATCATTGCTGTCAAAAAATCGCGTTGCATTTGTTCGTTTTGATGAACCGCTAACCGAACAACGCGTTGATTAACGTTTCTGCAACCGGACATAAGAATATTGCGTTAGCATCTGATTGGGGTTTGGGTTAGGTGGTGGTTAGGTGTAATAGTTTTGACCTCAGGTATTGTGGATAATGCAGTGATTGTGATTGGAATGAAATTTGGTAAGTTTGACATATAACTTGGTTTTCAATTCTTCTCTTTTGCTAATATTGCGTCACATATTTCCAGAAGTATAAATACTTCATCATTCTTAAAGTAGTTCACTGATATTTACATTTCTAATCATCTACGGTTAATTGTATTATCGACGTAAACTTCTTTGTTTCACTTCTTTTTGGGAAGATATATCCGAATGTTTATGTAGGCTTAGTACATCAATTCTACATAGGTATCTCTTTTATTTGAAAATCACGAAAATCATCTATGTTATAAGTATATTTTCAGTGTTATTGTAATATTCAAGATGTTCATTAATCCATGTATTATGAAAGTTTTTGTTGGTATTGCAATAAACTGCAAATGCAATATCAAAGGTTGAGTAAAAAATGGTTGAAATGATTTATGGTTTGAAAATTAAGGTTCCATTCAATATGTATTAGTTTTCTTTGTTCTCAACATCATGTTATTTGATCATTTGTTTTGTTTGTATTTTCTTTGTCAACATACGCCTTTTTGAATTCATAATTGTTTTAAATTGTTGTCTGTGAAATTTATCTATTAGTATGGGTATTGGTGAATACATTTACTGTTGAATGATGTATGCAACGTTCTTTTGCGAAGGACACTTTAGAATCATTAAAAATAAGACACATGGTTCAAATGTTTTATTTTAAATATGTTCAACAACAATTCTTTCATTTCACTACTTAAAAGCCACTAAACTGTTGAAATGCTTTCAAAATAATCATGAAATGCAGCATCAATCTCTTATCTGAAACACTTTGTATATTTTACCTTGTAAAGAAGTTCAAAGTCGAACAGTGCCAAATAAGGTGACCATGGCAGGCATTGAGGTATTATATTATACTAGACTAGAGTGAGATTGGTGAGATTGCTTCTGCTTACTGCCATAAAATCGTGTCGCCGGGTTTTCCATTGCAGTCTAACGGCTACTTTCTCTTTTTGAACGGCGGTTCTCAAACGGTGGTACACTATTCTAGTAGTACTCAAACAAGCATCAATTACAGTTACAGAAGGATTATATAAAACATTTTATATGGAAGTAGTTATATGAATCATTTTATTTTACAGAATTGAAGAAGAAATTGAAGGGAAACGCACATTGTTTCAAAATGTACATATATAGCCCTGTACATACCTTGCCTTATACATTTTCGTAACGTACAAATATTGTCGTGTACATTTCCAGCCTTGTAAAAATTCCTAATGTACATAGATCGCACTGTGCATACCTTGCCTCGTACATTTTCATAACGTACAAATATTGTCCATGAAGCTGGCGCGGGTCCTTCTCACGCTCACAATTTAAAAAGTACATTCCGGAGTTCAGATATTTATTGAATCGGAATAGGTTGACAATTCTTGGGAGCACTAATACTGATAGATGACGTAAGTAATAAATTGTGGATGTTACAAAAATTAAAAATATGAATAATATAGGTTTTATATACAGGTATAACAGCTACGCGAGCTACCTCAAATAATTTCTATATTATTAAACATACAATAAAATGCTATGAGACAATCTTATAGAAAGATTAAGAAGAACATCCGACTAGAGGAGAAAATATTTTTTTGAGACCAGTGGTTCTCAAGTAACAACACAAAGTAATAATTTTTAAAATGATATGCGATATATTTTTTAGCTCATTCGATGGAATATTTTTTCTGTATTCAACCGTATAATCACTTTATATCCTTACATATGAAAAATATTAAGAAAAATTCAGTTGAAATTAAATTGAATTTGATGTTTATAGTCATTTTCAGTAGGCTATGTATGAAAAAAAAAATGAGCTTAAATTGAAACGAAACATTGATATTATTTGTTAATAAGTTATAAATAGTGTTCTATAGACCAGAAAAGTAAGGTTACAATATGCTTTTGGCGTGAGTTCAGGTTTCTTATGGAAGTGTGATTTTACTGCCAAAAAATATATTTTGTTTAAGAAGCAGCTCTTGTTAAGTATTTGATAGTTTGTTTATTCAGTAATAGATTGCAACTGTCTAAAATCCTTGAAAAGGTAGAGTAAGAAAATTATTAGAAATTAAAATGTTACGTATAAGTTAAAATTCCTTATGTCGTGGATAGTTACTCAACCGCCCGTAAATAGGTCAAGTGCAACACAAGCTATACTGCGATTGGCTGCGTACCGAAGTTATAGCACCAATCGAGATATACGTTCATAAAATTTTGTAGTGTACTGTACACAGTTTATGTGTATATTATTGTACGAATCAGGAAATAAAGGAACGGTCTAGGTGATACATATAATGTTTTGTATAAGAGATTTACTTTTATGAGATTTCTCAGCCTTTAAAGTTGAGCAGAAATTTTCTTGGTAAGAAGTACTCATCCTTGAAACTCACTATTTAAATACTCAGAAAAAAGACGATCTACCCAGCTGTAGGTCATAACCTAAAACTTTTAAAAAATATTTTCTCTTAACACTACTATGGAATTCATACATTTTGTAACTGAAAACTGTTACAGAATGAAGACATTCTGTCATACTGTTACGGAATAATATTCCGTAATAGGCAGTCACAGACCACTAGTTTTTTAATTCACCCATTTAAAATACATGGGAAACGCAATTGTTTTCAAAATCAAGACGGCTTTGCTTGGCGCTTTGTTTCTTTTATTTTGTCACCTCAACTGCCTTAACCCTTAACTGTCAAATTATAAAAGAAATGATTACAAAATATAATTATACGCCTTGTTTTACAAGTTTTGAAGCTTTTACATGGTAAGTTAAATAAACATTATTGCTTTTATAACATACCAATAATATTTTATTATTTTTTGCAACAATGTCAAGTGATGAGCAAAATATATTTTTTAAGTAGTGTTAGAGATAGTATAGTCTAAAACTCGTATGGAATAGTATTTCCGTCACTCGCGAAACCGTAGACCTCGCCTACGGCTCGGCCTACAAACTTTTCGCTCGCGCGGAAATTATCTATTCCATACTAGTTATAGAATATACTATTAAAATCTTAGATTTTAGTAGGATTTGATCGGAACTATCGTTTTTCGTTCTCAATTTTGAAAAATATGAGAAATGTAAAAAAAAACAAAATTGGTTGCTGTCATTACTGTTTTATTATTACTAAGACCAAGCGACGTGATTTTTTTAAATACGAAAGAAAGGAAGAATTTATCCAAATTTTCGTCCAAAAATGTGACACATGTATGAAATAAAATGCTGTACGTCATACGCCCGCTAAATAATTTTTACGGTAAGTACTCATTTCGAAATTCCTGAACATCTTATTCGTACAGTAAAAACTCATTTACCGGATTTATAACGCAAATTACTACAACGTTTTATTTTATACTGTACCACATTTTTCAATATCATTCAAAGGTTCGATTTTGCTGCTTTCAGAATAAATGATTTCACTAAGTACTGCATATTATGAAGCGTGATTTTACATTGTATTCTTATAAGATAAAACGGCACTTTTAACAAAACCAATCTACAAAAGGGGGTTCCTAGTACGGGCCATAGTTTTATTTGCATATTTTAATGAAAGTAAAGGTAAAAATTGTATAAATCAAGCTTTATGCCACAGTGCCATCTGTAATACAAATTGTGATACAAACATATTCTACCTCTGCAGGTATTTGAAGAAACCATAAACGAATTATACATTGGTATTTCGGAGGAATTCATAGGTCCAACATTATTTATATTTATCTTCATTGTATATACAAATACTGTCATTGTATAATATAAAATAAAGTTTGTTATAAAAATAACGGCAAATACAATGTGTTTTATTTTTTATCTTCTACCGGGAGCTAGTTTACGTGAAATATATGTAACATGGTATTCCAAATAATGACCCTTGGTGCTCACTTTAAATACCCTGGAGAACAATTTGCTGACCTGTCTTTCCCAATCCCCGGAAAAAAGGACGGTTGGATCATGATCCAAATATGTTTTTAAAAATATTTTGCAATTTTTGTATGTTTTAGGGTAAAAATTGTTAGTTGACCAAAACTCAGATGGATGGCATGGTCAATTTTTGACAGGTAAAATTCATAGCAATAAAAGACTAGCGCCCTTAGCGCCACATGCAATGATTGAAAATGGCTGGCATTTAATGTCGGCTACCATTTACATATGAAGAGACGACATCTGGTGCTTCACATGTTTTATTGCTATTGTTTAAACAATATTTTAGTGCTTTTTACAATGACTTAAATAAAGTATTGTATATCATTAGAATCAGCAAAATTTAGTGAATATATCAGTGTAAAATTCGTGTAGTTTAATGCAAAATTTTATTGTTTTATTTTGAAGGTTAATAAATATTATGTATATTGACAATTTCTTTCGTGGGCAATTCACATTATATTAACTGTTTTAAGACAACTTCTAAGGCCCAAACTATCGCAAAAGAACGAATAAAGCATCAATACAAAGACTACAAAAGGCGAAAATCAACTCAAGGAATACAAAATACAGGAAAATCCAAGTATAACCTCCAAGGTATAAGAAAACCATCATAAAAACATCGAGAGGAAAGGTTAAAAACTGTGAGCACAACCATACACAAACAAGCTAAGTATAATATAATAAGGAAAGTCAGTAAACATCGCTTTTTAAAATAAATAACCTATTGCAGCTCTTCAAAATTTGCCCTTCACATTTCCTTGCACGTCACCTTTCCCGGTGTTTCGTGAGCCTGAATACCGCAACCCACAAAACAAGAAGGTAGTACAAGAAGTATAAAGGATGGGCGAAACAGAGGAGGACAAATTCACACTCATTCTCAAGAAACTAGAACAACTGGGTACTATGAATGAAGCAATAAGGAAAGTAAAATATCTGTATATCAGAACGTGGAATGCGAGGACACTTCTAACGGAAGACAGACTTGAAGAACTAAATAATGGACTAAAGAACATAAAATGGGATATAACAAATATAGCTATAAAGGAAAGGGAAGAATATATTTTTTGCTACAAAGGAGAAACAAAAGGACAATTCGGCGTAGGTTTCCTAATTAAAAAAAACATTTGAAAGAAAGAATACTGGAATTTATAGGTTTCTCAGAAAGAATAGCTATGCTAACAATAAAA
The DNA here is from genome assembly GCA_963082715.1 of Harpalus rubripes. Taxonomy (NCBI): domain Eukaryota; kingdom Metazoa; phylum Arthropoda; class Insecta; order Coleoptera; family Carabidae; genus Harpalus; species Harpalus rubripes. The sequence goes on from OY720461.1 coordinate 20,793,114, forward strand.
ATGAAGGAAAAACATTTTGTTAGATGTACGTAAATCAACATATTATATTTAAAAATGTTTATTATTTTTCAAATTGAGATGTGAGATGTTCAGTGTACTGCCATCTAGTGAGATAAGACATAATTGTTATTTTTATTCATGAGCGCGAGATTGGCAAGACTGATGGGTGTGGCACTGTTTTGAGAAGGTGTGAGAATAAAAATGGTGTAATAACATATTTTGCTTTTTTCTTCATACAATCTCTCAATTCCACTGTTAGAAGGGAGTTAATAATAAAAATAATTAGTAGAAAAACTTTGTTATTAAATAGAACTAACAGGTTATGGGCCCAGGGGCGTGTAGTGAAAGTATTGTGTAAGTGAAAAAGTGAAAATACAAGTTGTAGAGAGCCATTGTCCACAAGGGTGATCACAGTGTACTGAAAAATGTCATCAATGGACGTAAATATGAATGAAGATAAGATGTTCAACATCACCAAGCTTACAAGAAACAATTACACTGCTTGGATGGCCAGAATAAAATCGGAGATGCTTCTCAGGGAGTGTTGGGAAGCAGTAATAGGCTACGAGGATGCAAATGGTGCTCTATTAGGCCAAGTTGAAATAAGGAGACGAGCAAAAAATAATCTTGTGGCATTGTCCCTCATCATGCGATCGGTAAGCGATGAACTAATTAGTGATATTGTAGATTTCAACACTGCTAAAGAAGCGTGGGAAGAATTAGAAAAACTGTGCAATGAAAATACTGAGTATGGAGCGATGATGAAACTGAGGGAGCTTGCCAGCATACGGAAGACCAGCGATATGTCTATTCAAGAGTACGTGAATAAACTTGTGAATATGAACAGATTATTGGCGAAAAACGATCTAGGTCTTACTGACAGGCATTTAGCAGCCCTCTGCTTGTCAGGGCTTCCAGAAGAATATGAAATAACAGTAAAAACCTTAATCGCACAACCAGATAAGATGAAAATTTCCGTTGTAAAACAAGTGTTATTTGAGGAGGAAGAGGAAATGAAACACAAAATGGGTGAGAAAACACATCAAGCTCTAAAAACAATGAAAACATATAATCGCCATGAAAAATCAACAAGGAAGAACGTACAGAAAAACCAAGAAACCGATACGCAAGTTGATGATAAAGGGTCAAGACAGAAAACATACAAAGGTAAGCCAAGGCGTTTTTGGTGCTTCGCTTGCGGAGCAGAAGGACATTACGCAGCTAATTGCTCAAAAGGTAAGGAATCCGAAAATAACGAAGATACGAAGAAAGCTTCAGCAACCGTGGTAACAAGAGAACACATCTCTTTGTGTACTAGAAGAAATGTTCAAAGCAACGATGGAGTATGGCTATTGGACTGTGGGGCATCAGACCATATGACCAACCGCAGAGATCTATTGAGAGATTTTCAAGAAACCGGCGGGGAAGTCGAGGTGGGAGATGGTGCACCCTTAAAAATTGTAGGTAAAGGAAAAATAACGCTAAGAATGTCAGATGAATGTGGAGGCAAGGACATAGAGTTCAAGGAAGTTCTGTATGTGCCTGAATTGCAAGATAATTTGATTTCACAAGGCCAAATAGAAGAAAAAGGTCTGAAGATAGTGGCTTATGAAGGAATAGCAAAAATCTTACTGGGTGACAAGCTAGTGTTTCAAGCCAACAGAGTAGCGAGAATGTATTATATCACTACTATAAATGGAGTAACTATTAGTGAAATAAAGGCCGAATATGACTCCAAAATGAAGAAAGCCTCAAAAGTGTCACTTACAACCTGGCACAGTAGGCTTGGCCACCCAAATGAGAAGGCATTAGAAAAATTGGAAATCCTGGAACAGTTATCAGAAATAAAGAAGAAAGGAGAGGATGATTCCTGCATAACATGTATTCAGGGAAAGATGAAACGTAAGAAATTTCCAAAGAATGAAGATAAAAAGGCGAATGCTGTACTGGAAAGAGTACATTCCGATGTTATGGGTCCCATAAATCCCATATCATTGGGACACAAAAGATTTATCGTTACCTTTGTAGACGAAGCAACGAGGTATGTGACAGCTGTCGCCATAGCTAAGAAAAGCGACACTTTGGAAGAATTCAAAAAATACAAAGAAAGAGTTGAAGTATTGCACGGGAAAAGAATTAAAGAGATTCAAACAGATCAAGGAAGAGAGTATCTAGGAGCTGAATTTGAACAATTTTTAACAAAAAATGGCATCTTGCACAGAAAGTCAGTCGTGTATACACCACAACAAAACGGTCTGGCTGAGAAAATGAATCTCACATTGTGTGATGTAATAAGATGCCTACTCATTGAAGCAGGGATGGCACAAAAATTCTGGGCCGAGGCATTACAAACAGCTTGCTATTTGCGAAACAGATGTCCTTCCAAACCTATAGACTTCAACACACCATTGGAGAAATGGAAAGGAGAAGAACTAAAGAGATGTGACATTGAACATATTCGAGTGTTCGGTTGTCAGGCATGGGCATGGATACCAGAACCACGTCGTGCTGGAAAGTTAGCACCAAGGGCAAGGGAGTGTGTACTCCTTGGGTATAACGAAGGAATCAAAGGTTACCGCATTTGGGACATCAAGGGAAGGGTTGTGCTAAACAGCAGAGATGTAGTCTTCCGAGAGCACATTTTTCCATTCAAGTGCACAAGTACCATGCAAACTCAATCTCGACAGGGAGTTGACGATGTCAACTTTTCCATATGGGAAGAACGAGTCCAGCTAGAACCAGTAGACGGTGTCCAGGTCCAAATGGCAGCAGCCCCACCAGGGGCACCAGCAGCAGGAGGTGTCCAGGTCCAGATGGCAGCAGCCCCACCAGGGGCACCAGCAGACGGTGTCCAGGCTCAGATGGCAGCAGCTCCACCAGGGGCGCCAGCAGAAGACGTCCAGGTCCAGATGGCAGCATTCCTACCAGGCGAACCAGAAGATGGAGTCCAGGTCCAAGTGATAGCTGACCAGCCAGGAGAGGATATCCAGGACCAACCAGCGATACATGAAGAAGAAGTGCTTACAGTATTAGGACGGTCTGAGAGGCAAAGGACGCCCAAGTCAAGATGTAACCTACCATGCTGCAAACGGGTGAAGGTAAACTTAAACGATATAACTGTACCCATCAATGTAGAAGAGGCTTTAAGTGGACCACAAGCTGCACAATGGAAAGCAGCAATGTTGGAAGAACTGGAAACCATGGCAAACCTGCAAACCTGGGACATAGTACCGAGACCTGAAGAATCTAACGTGATAGGAAGTAAGTGGGTATTTACCATTAAAAGGACCGATAATGAAACTTACAAGTACAAGGCCAGGCTAGTAGCCCAGGGATTTCGACAAGTTTATGGAGTCGATTACCTTGAAACTTTCAGTCCTGTGGTGCAGAAGAAAACCTTGAGAATTTTGATGGCACTAGCCATTGAAAATGATTGGGATATAGAACATTGCGACATAGTTGGAGCTTATCTGAACAGTAACTTAGATACTCCCATTTACATGGAACAAGCTCCAGGCCTTGCCACAGTAGATCCCATCATGTATGTATGCAAACTGAAAAAGAGTGTGTATGGCCTTAAGCAATCAGGTAGAAATTGGAACCATCATCTGCATGGCATTTTGATGGAACTAGAAATGAAACAATGTATGACAGACCCCTGCGTCTACATAAAAATCTGGTTTGATCATTGCCGTCTACGTAGACGATTTCCTCTTATTGGGTAAAAGCGAGTGTATTGAAGAAATGAAGAAGTCGTTATCTGATCGCTTGAATGTAAAGAATTTGGGTGACGTATCCAACTTTTTGTCCATGAATATTAACAGGCCATGCAGAGAGAAACTTGTAGTTACTCAAGAATCATACATTGAAGAAGTTCTACGAGTTTTCTCCATGTCAGATTGTCGGGGCCTAAGTGCTCCATTAGAATTAGGATGCATGAATATAGTAAGAAACAACAATGAAGGATTCTGTGAGAAAACCTACAGAAAAATTGTTGGTTCTTTGCTGTACATAAGTGGAACAACAAGGGCAGATATTGCAAATGCAGTTTGCCTAATTAGTCAGTTTTGCGAGGAGCCACTTATATCTGACTGGAAAAATGCCAAACATATTTTGCAATACCTAAAGGCAACCAAGCATTATGGTCTACACTATAAGAAAACTGGAGAAACTATTAGAGTGTTCGCTGATGCTGATTGGGCAAACAATAAAGTTGATGCCAAATCAATTTCTGGTTATGTGTTTGTGTTAGCAGGTGCTGCAGTGTGTTGGCGTAGTAAGAAACAAAAATGTGTAGCCACGTCCTCCACCCATGCGGAATATATTGCCATGTTCGAGTGCGTGACTGAGTTTGAGTGGATAAAGAACTTTTTACATGACAGGACAGTATATACCAAAAACATGTAATATTTTTGTAGACAATACTGGTGCTATGTACATTGCTGAGACTAATGTTATTTCTGATAGAAGCAAACATATAAATGTAAAATACCATTATAATAGACAATTAGTGGAAAGGGGAGACATTGCATTTAAATATGTAAAATCTAGCGAGAATATTGCAGACATTCTCACAAAACCCCTTTCCGGGCCAATGACCAAAAATTTTGCATTTAAGTTAGGTATTTTTTGATTATTGTTTGTATTACAATAATTTGTTTTGTGTTGTAAACATAATTATGTTGAATTACGAGGAGAGGTGTTAGATGTACGTAAATCAACATATTATATTTAAAAATGTTTATTATTTTTCAAATTGAGATGTGAGATGTTCAGTGTACTGCCATCTAGTGAGATAAGACATAATTGTTATTTTTATTCATGAGCGCGAGATTGGCAAGACTGATGGGTGTGGCACTGTTTTGAGAAGGTGTGAGAATAAAAATGGTGTAATAACATATTTTGCTTTTTTCTTCATACAATCTCTCAATTCCACTGTTAGAAGGGAGTTAATAATAAAAATAATTAGTAGAAAAACTTTGTTATTAAATAGAACTAACACATTTTATAAAGCTAGTACAAGTTTATGCACCAACAGCTAGTTATACTCTAGAAGAAATTGACGAATTCTATGATACACTAACCAACATATTAAAGCCACTACAAAACTATCACGTACTAATCATGGGCGACCTAAACGGCAGAATTGGAATCAATAAAAACAGGAGGACCAATACAATGGGTTCATTTGGCTCTCCAAATGAAAATAACAACGGAAGGAAAATAATAGCAACGTGCGAGGAAAACAATCTCAATCTCTCCCGACGGGAAAACTAAGAGCGAATACGACTACTTTATAGCTAAAGACAGGAAAAATATACACGACATACATGTCGTAAACAATACAAAATTTAACTCAGACCACCGTATGTTACGCTGTAAATACTATACAGGGAAGACAAGAAGTATGAGAAATTTCACTCAAAAAAACCACTTGAACTACTATGAGTTATTTTAAAATATTACGGAGGAATGTGAATATAACAATTACTTAAAAGAAAAATTAGAGATAATACCCCAAGACCACAGACACATAAATATGCAAAACTATTATAACTTAATAGAAGATGCCATAAAAGAAAGTATACAAATGTTATGCAAGAATAAAAACACAGGAATCAAAGATTCAAAACTCTCAAATGAAACACACAAATTAATAGCCAAAAGTGAAAAAATCAGAAAAGTTGAAAACAAAACAACGATAGACAAAATAGAGTATGCAGAATTAAAATAATTAACGAAGAAATCTATAAAAGAAGATCTACATAAATACAGATCAAAGATCATAGAAGAAGAAATAACTAACAAATGCGCACTTAAAAAGATGAACAAAAAATTAGCTACCCACACCAAATGGATCCCAAGCTTGAAGAAAAACAACGAACTGGTTCACGATAAACAACAAATAATTCAGACTGCTCCAGAATTTTATCAAAATCTGTACAAGAGTAGAATAATATCACCACAAACAGCACAAAATACAATAGTTAACGGGAACACAGAATTGAACACAACATTAAGTATTCTAAAATCGGAAATTTCTAAAGGGATAGGCTCCTTAAAAAGAGGAAAAAGCTCAGGATCAGATTTTATAACAATAGAAGCGCTCCAAGTAGGATAAGAATTACTGATAGAGCATCTTCGGATACTATATAACAAAATAATAATGTATGAAAACATTCCTAAACAGGCAACAGTAATGATATGAATAACTATCGACCAATAAACCTCTTGAATGCACTGTATAAAGTATTTGCAAAAATAATTTTAAACAATATCAAATAACCTAGACTCAGAACAGCCACCCGAGCAAGCGGGATTCAGAAAAGGGTTTGGTACAATGGACCATCTGCATACAATAAACCAAATAATAGAGAAATGTACAGAATACCAGATCCCCCTGTACTTAATATTTATAGATTTCTATAAAGCGTTCGACTGCGTTGAACACCATTTCATATGGCAAGCTTTGGACAAACAAGGGGTACAAGCAAAATACATCCGAATACTTAAGAACATTTACACAAATAGTAAAGCAAAAATAAAATTAGAATCAACAAGCAATCCATTCAGTGTGGGAAGAGGAGTAAAACAAGGAGATCCTCTCTCACCAAAACTATTTAACGCAGTACTGGAAGAAATCTTCAGAAACATAGACACAGAAATGTATGGGATACATATCAATGGAGAGATGTTATCAAATCTACGCTTCGCCGATGACACAGTACTTATTTCTAGTAACATGAGGAGATACAAGAATTATTAACAAAAGTTACAAATGAAAGCAAGAAAGCGGGATTAACAATAAATATTAATAAAACAAAATCTATGTCAAACCAACATCGGATAAACGTCACAATAGAAGACAAAGCGGTAGAAAGGGTGCACGAATAAACATTCCTTGGTCAGTCCATCTCCTTTAAAAACAAACAGTCCAAAGAGCTCCTAGCACGAATTACCAAATCCTGGAACAGATTCTGGCCCCTAAAGTATATACTCCTTAATTCTGCATATCCGATTAAGCTAAAGAAGACCCTACTAGACAAATGCATACTCTTAATACTTAGCTACGGTGTTCAAACGTGGTCGCTCACAAGAAAACATTACATACAAATTCGCTCCTGTCAGAGGAAGATGGAACGATACATACTCATACTACGATTGACCGACAAAGTCAATAGCACTAATATCAGAGAAAAGACCAAAATAACAGACGCAATAACTACCTGTAAGGAATTAAAATGGAAATGGGCAGGACATATTGCAAGAATGCAAGATGAAAGGTGGACCACTAAAACAACAAATAGGACTCCTTTACAAAACAAAAGAAGAAGAGGGCGTCAACCAATTAGATGGAGAGACGAATTAACCAAAATCGAGGGACCTTGCTGGCAGCGAAGGGCTCGAAACCGAGAAGAATGGAAGAAACTAGAAGGAAAGTTCGTCAACCAAGAGTCATTCCAAACACACTAAAAGAAGGACAATGCAAAATCCAATCCAGTGTAGTGAGGTGCTAAACAAAGTGAAAGTTAAATGGTTAAAACTAATAATATTTACCTACACTAATCTATATACTCTAATACAACAAAGTAAATACTATCAAGTTAGTTAAATTAAATTATTACAGGAAAATTAGGGCATACTATAATTAACCATATCTAATAAGGGGATTAGCATAAAAAATACTAATACAATAACTTTAAAATAACTTAAATAAGCAATTAAATATAAATTTATGTACTATGCATTAAAATTAATCACTAGATATTAATAGTTAAGCCATATATGTATTGTTAGAAGAGGCCGATGCCCTAACGGGTGGTAAGGCTATTATATTATATTATTACCATTTACATATACATATTTTATACAGGTCCCACACAGAGAATACCTAGATTCTAAAATATTTTTTAAAACACTGCTGGATAGATCGTATTTTTTCCAGGGAAGCCAGCAAATTGTTCGCCAGGGTATTTAAATTTAAAGTGAGTACCAAGGATGAGTATTGGAAAACAATGATACATTTTTCACGTAGCACTAGCCCCCGATCTATAAGGGAGGTAATGCTTTTCAGTGAATAAGCACGAATTAGGGTCCACACAACAAGATTTTACTATTTTTATAATGATGTATGTCAGTGTGTGACGATTTTTTTCTCCACGATATCTCTCATATCAAACTTGGAGAGTATTCTTTCTGAATTCAACAATGTAATTGTTTCATATCCTATAAATTTGAGTTTTATGTTATTTTTCAGTAGACTATTTATTAAAAACAAAAACTGTTATTTGTCGAATTGAATTATTAAGAATGGAAATCAAATAGAATAGAACACTATTTATAAACTTATTAACAAATATTTATGTTTCGTTTCAATTTAAGCTCATTTTTTTCCTCAGACATAGCCTACTGAAAATGACTATAAACATCAAATTCAATTAAATTTCAATTAAATTTTTCTTATATAAAGATATAAAATGATTAACGGTTGAATTCAGAAAAAAGATACTTTATTGAATGAGCCATAAAATATATACCATCCCATTTTAAAAATTATAACTGTGTTGTGCATCTTGAGAACCACTGGTTTCAAAAAAATATTTTCTCCTCTAGTGTGTTTAATAATATAATATACATAATTATTTGAGGTAGGTCGTGTAGCTGTTACACCTGTATATTTATATATTTATATTTTTAATTTTTGTAATACCCACAATTTTATTAACTCCGGAATGTACTTTTTAAATTGTGAGCGCGCGAAATAGGACTCGGGCCAACTTCGTGGACAATATTTGTACGTGATGGTTATGAAAATGTACAAGGCAAGGTACGTACATGGAGAGCTATGTATATTAGGAATTTGTATAAGGCAGGAAATGTACACGACAGTATTTGTACATTAGGAAAATGTATAAGGCAAGTTATGTAGAGGGTGATCTATATACATTATGAATTGGCATACCTACCCAATTGAAGTACGCTTTATGGAAGATGGAATGCAAATATCTGAAATAGATAACATTATTTACAAAAATGTACATTATAAAATAATTAATACAATATACAATTTCAAAATATTACAAATTTCTAAATAAAATTGTATTATTCAATTTTGCTCGTAAGGATGCACGACTTCTTTGTTTCAGTAAACAATAATTATCGTATAAAGCAAATAACTCCATATTTTAAAAAATTGAACAAGAAATGAAGATTTATTTTTACATCGATGTAATTTTTACATAATACTACACTACACAAAACTGCCATGTTGGCAAAATTAGCACTCAATACGTCCACAGGGCAGAATTGAAACTACGAAAAATTCGGAGACGGAGCTGGCTATTAATTTTACTGTACTCTCGTACTTTTATTAACTATTTATTTATTTCACCGCGTGTTCCAATCTTGACTGCCGGTGTGTTGCAGACTCTTGTAGACTGTTTACGCGGTATTTATATCAATATATTTATTTCACTATATACTTATATCACATTCAACTCCAGTATTATCAACTGTCCGTATGCCGCAATTCTTCAACACCAATGCCGAGTATCCACTCCAACTCGCTATTTCTGTCCTCGTATACTCTAGCTTCCCAATACTCGTCAACACTACCGAGTATTCATTTCCACAGCTATCCCAGTATACCAGTAACTTCCAGGCTCGCCGTTACTATCCTTGTACACGAGCTTGTACAGTATAGCTTCCCAATACTCGTCAACACTACCGAGTATTCACATCCACAGCTATCCCAGTAAACCAGTAACTTCCCGAGTACCTACTCCACTCGACACCATACTGCATACGCTCACCACGATACTGCTATGTTACTATACTCACTACTCAACTCAGCTGACTATGTAACTCTTTTACTATGTAACTAATTCTGGGACATAGCTGCGTTCATTTTATATAGCTGCCAATACCTTCTAGAGAGCTTTAGAATATTCGACCTCATAATAACAATGAATACAAAAGGTTCAGGCGAGCGGAAGTAATTAAACACTTATATGCTTGTTCAGCGCAGCGGCGGTGCTCACCCGGTACATTATGTTTTCCATGGCCCACCTGATTTTCTTAATCTCAATCATTTTAGTGTCACCCTTGTAGGTATTTATGAAACTCGTTTCCTGCTATAAAATTGCGGGTCAATTGCTTCTTTCTTGTTCTTTTAGGTTAGTATACGTTTTAAAGAAAATTATGTACTTCTTTTGATTAAATTCACTTTTAAATTTTCCAAGATCTAAGCCTGGTCTGATATACAATAATTCTTTGTACTGGCAAAACTAATATTTTAATTACACTTTCCAAATATTACAGTTATAATAATAAATAACTAGTTTTTTTTTATTAATTATCTAAGATTTTGCCTTCTACCAGTAAAAATAAGCTTGAAAGAAGAAAATGTACTTGTAACGTCCACAACTTATTGTGCATTGCATTATTCAATTTTATTAAAAATATTGTAACGTTTTACTTATTTGGGTGAAGTGTAAATTAAAAATAAATAAAATGAAGTATTGAAATTGTAATGTTGGATAGAACGCTTTCCGAGTGGCGGCAACGGCGGGCGTTCCGCGTTACACTATGCAACGATATATGCAAGCATACACTTAATATATTTTTTGAATATATTCCGAACTCTATTTATAACAAGGAAAATTTATGTTTCAGATGAATCATAAAATTGCGAAGAATTCTTGTGTGCATCTGTTCCAATTGTGAAACAAACTTCCACTCATTAACGGGGACTTCTGAAATTGACGTCATACAACACACATTCTCCCCTCCAGTACTCCATGTCTTTAGAAAAAGACGGCAGGCTCGAAGAAAGAGATAGTTTTGTATTACCATGGCCTCTCTTCTCTTCTCAACGTGTTGTCCTTATCCGATTTGATATTTGCTGTTTCATTTTGCGGTGGTGTTTGACGTATTTATGAGTAATCAGTTTTGTTACAATAATGATTTGTTAGCTGAAGATTCTAAAAAAAATAATACCGAAACACAAAATTATTCAACACATTTAAATATTGTTTTAGATTCTATCTAAGAGGTCATGGTAGTGCTTTGCTGTGTCTTTCTTCGAGCTTGTCGTCTTTGCCTTAAGGTTATTCCAGAACTCAGTAGATGGCAACAGTAAAATTCTAAAATCATAAATCCCCATTAATTAATCAAGAAGCAGCGATGAACACTCAACTACACATGGTTACCGCTGATGTGGAGAACGAGGATACAACAACAGTAACAAACTATCCAAAGTTTGAAGAAATTTTTATTAAAGAAGAACCGTTGGAAGAAAATTCCCCAGACTGTGAATCTTCCGAAAATGATTTGCAAAGTTTAAAGAAGGAAGAATGTATAAGTGATTATAAAGAACAGATAGACAAAGCATGCGACATCCCAATTAATATAAATAATGATAATCGGGATACTGAAAATACTAAAACAAACAGTTTATGTTGTGCAGTGTGTAATAAGAGTTTTACGATGAAGCAAAGCTTGACAAGGCATATGCAGTTACACAGTGGTGAAAAAGACTTTCAATGTTATATGTGCAATAAATTGTTTAAAGTCAGGCGAAATTTGCAGGATCATTTAAAAACGCACAAAGATACTAAAGACTTTGAATGTGGAATATGTAAAAGATTATTTACCCAAAGGAAAAATCTAAAAGTCCATATGAAAATTCATAGTGAAACAAAAGAATATGAATGTAAAATTTGTAATAAACAATTTTCGCAATATAGCAATCTATACAAACATAATAAAATTCACAGTGGAATCAAAAACTATGAATGTAATATTTGTCATAAACGATTTACTCAAAGTGATAATTTATCCGAACATGTAAAAATTCATAGTGACACAAAAAACTATAGATGTACAATCTGCAATCGAATATTTACACATAATAGTAATCTATATAAACATATGAAAATTCATAGTGATATAAAAAACTATAAATGTGAAATATGTAATAAACTATTTAGACATAGTAGTTCTCTATGCAAACATATGTTAATTCATACTGGAATTAAAGAACATCAATGTCCTCAATGCGGAAGATCATTTAGATTAAGTTCTCATCTGAAAATGCATTTGAGTATTCATAGCTGGTCTTGCAAATAATTGTGTGTTTGTAATGTACAAATTAATGATCCAAAATTAAAAGAAAATTTAAAAATTGTAAACTGGATATTTGTCTCGTGCTTATCACCCAATTGCTCAGTGACCTCTCCAGATATTCGAACATACTTCATATGTATATCGGGCCTATTCTGTAACTCAGTAGTTAATTTTTCACAACTGGTAAAAAAATAATCAATCAAAATCGAAAAACTAGATTTTTAGTTGTCTAATCAAAATCTATTGCATAATTTTATTAACCAATTGTTAAAAATTAACTACTGACAGGCTCGATTGTTGATCATTCAATCATTCTAATAGTAAGGGGAAACAAGCTACTTAGTTCTGTGCAATGTAATATGAAAAATATAAGGGATATATTTGACAAGTGGTATTTTTTCAATTATTTAAAGTTAATAGAGGTACTTAAAATGTACACATTTTGAATTATACAATTTACATAAAAATTGTGTTAATCAATTATGTACGTATCTTAACAGCTCGTGTGATATTTTATTAGATATACCTATTAAACTATAAAGCCATGGAATAATTATTTATATACCAAGTTCTCGCACGTGGTTTTTACAATATTTTTCCTAGTAGTACTTGAAAAGTATATAGACGTTGCTAGGCAACATTAAAATTCGGTTAATTTATCTGTCAAGTATATAATTAGGTAGTAAATAATAATGGAAGTAATAAAATTTATTAAGAAATATGAATATACACTGTAAATGAAACATATCTAATATTTCTTTGACAGATTGAGTACTAATCTAATTTTTAAGAATATCAACATTTTTTTTGTATTCTAATCTAAATTAATTTTTAATATTAAATGTACAATGGACCTTTCCAATTTAAAGAGATAGAAGATATGCGCAATGGGGATCTGCGCATAGTAAGAACAACTAAGATCTATGACGTTTGATTCTAAAAAAATTAGACGTAAAATGTGAGATAACTTTAAAAAATCTTATCGAAATAAGTTACAAAAGCTTTTATCGAAGGTAAAATGTCTAACGATGCAAATTTTCACTGACAATACCGATATTTTAATGACTGCAATATTTTTGACGTTTCGTTTGACAGCCCAACTGGCAGTTGTTCGCGCCATTTTCTTACTATTTGCAGCAATAGAAAGAGATAGCCCTTAAATTGGAAAGGTCCATTTGTACATTATAGAAGACTAATTATCTTCTATCTGACATTCTTACAAGTGTTTAAGTTACATTTTGTACAGTGTTATGAGAGAGAGAGAGAGAGAGAGAGAGAGAGAGAGAGAGAGAGCACTAACAGTATTTGAAGCTGCTGGATGCCTGTACACTCAGTATTATGAGGAACATCAATAACATTTCGGTTATAGGAAAAATGTTGTATGTAACATGTGTAAAGTATTTTTTTATCTCGTGCTACAACATTGCACTCGACCAAAAAAGTACTACTTTACACACTTGCAGCATAAATAACGATTACGTACGAATAGTATAAAACTAATAATTAGTAATTTGTGTACAAATAATTTTATTTATTAAAACTTTATTACATAACACTTCTTCGTAACTAATTTCAGAGTGATTTTTATGTAATATAGTGTTAATCATGGTATCTAAATAACTATTTATTACTTACCAAGTATAGTACTTGTAGTATATAGGAAATTTAAACTTAAACTTGTTAAATTTCTTATTCTTTTGTTACAATTTACCCAATTTACATTACGTTTGTTGCTTGTTTTACCGACTTCCCGAGTACTCTGTCTTTCCGACTCCCGCCAAGCAAAAAATGATGCCAATATTGTGAACCAAATGCACCAACTTCATTATTTTAAAATTAAATTTCATTTAATATTCCACCATTTTCTTTTATTATTTTTAAGCGAAAGAATGTTTGACAAACTATACTTTTTATTATAAATATATGTCTTTAAGAAATGCTTTAGAAATAGGACAGTGTTTTTTTCCAAAATTTCCCGGTCGCTTATCTGGTGGAGACCTGGGAAATTGACATTTCGGACGTTGCTTTAATTTATAAAAAAAAATTCTATGACTACTTGACCAAATTAACTAAAAATAGTAGGTAAACTATTATTCACGAAATATGACTATTCAAGGTCATTTGTTCGAAGAAAGAATAAATAACATTTTATAGCAGTAGCTTAGCAACATTTTATATTAGAAAGAGAAAGATTATTTGACGTATGTGCCATTACTTTCTAGTACACTAAAAAAAGCAGTGACATATGTCGTAGAGTTTCAGACATGTAATTATCTACCATACTGCCCTCTGCAATAATATTTATCCAGTGGCGTTAACATTCAAATCAAATTACTATTTTATGCTTTATGTCAAGTCTATATTTTTGTTTTATGCAAAAACGTAGATGAAGACGATAAAACTTTGAGAAAAGCATTATTTAAAAAAGAAACAAAATTTTCAAATGAAATACATTTATTTTTTCAATTAAAAGGTACCCATAAATATTGTGCGTTGCACGCTTATGCGTATAAAATGCAGTGAAGTTATCTGCAAGTAATATTTTGTCAGACGGCTCATAAATGACCTTGAATAGTCAACTTTCGTGAATAATAGTTTATACAAATTTTCTTTATTAAACCTAAAATAACACGTTTGAAACATTGAGAAAAATACTCTTCCCAATAAAAGAATAAAAATTATATGGTTTCATTTAAAAATATATATATTTTGGAAACCGCTGATACATTTTTTTTGCTGATATCACCAATTTTCTTAATCAGAATGTCACAATTTTGCTCATTTAACCAATTTCGTATCTCTTCAAATAAAAAAGTTACCAATAGTGAACAAGCTTATTGAAACACCTTGTATATAGAGGATGATCTCTGTACTTTTTTAATAACTCGATTATTCATATTATGGAAAAAAATTCAAACTAAATTTATTTTATAATAAAATATCTATAAATCTGCAAAATAAGTTTTTCTACCGGCTATTCCATTTTTATGCAATTGTATGTAAATTTATATTTTCAAATGGAACACTATATATTTATTCAAAAGTACATAAAATTTGCTATCTAATAATATAAGAACAATTATGTTTACTATTAAAAAATACAATGGCGAATGATTTAAATATTATATTTTTATTAAATACAGAAGGCTTTGCATTATATTATTTTAACATTACACCTTTCTAATTTAAAGAAAATTCATTAATTAATTTTTTTATTTATTTCAATCCGATTATTATTTAATATTATCTGATAAGTCTAACAAAAAGTAGTATTACAAAGCCTTCTGTATTTCATAAAAATGTAATATGTAAATCATTCGTCGTTGTATTTTTAATAGTATAATATATGATTTTTATATACTATTTGATAGCAAATTTCATTCGATTAGAGAAGAAAAGTTTTTAAACTAGTGATGTTCGAGTTATGGTACAATGTTATATTTTCTTAAATGAGATTGTATGTGTTTCTTAAGTCCATTCGATAGAGTATTTTTTTCTGAATTCAACCATATAATCATTTTACATCTTTACATAACAAATATATTGAGAAATATTCAATTGAAATTTAAATAAAATTGTTTTTCATGATCATTTTTGAGTAGGTATGTACGAAAACAAACTGCTATTTGTCAATTAGAATTATTTAGGGTAGAAATCAAATAGAACACTATTTATATCATTAGTAACAAATTTAATGTTAATTGTTTTTCAAACATAGCCTACTGATAAATAACTATAAAAATCAAATTTATTTAAATTTCAATTGAATTTTTCTTAATATTTTTGTTATGTAACGATACAAAATAATCACATGGTTGAATTCACAAAAAAATCTAATCAAATGGGCCTCAATAGGGTTTTCCACTCTAATTTTTACCTTCCGTCACCTGAGGTAAGGAAGGTATTGTCTTTGGTCAAAAAATTCGGTGGTGAGTTTTTGATGAATAAGCACGTTTTAGGGTCCCTAGAATACGATTTTACTATTTTTACGATGATGTATGTATGTATGTGTGTGTGTGTGTGTGTGTGTGTGTGTGTGTGTGTGTGTGTGTGTGTGTGTGTGTGTGGATGTGTGTGTGTAACAAAATTTTCGTCTGCGATAACTCTAATACTACAGTTACAAAAATTATAATTTTTTCGTATACTTCTTCGTTACATCCATATGAAGAGCTGATTAGATTTTGGTTACAATTGGTCAACCGGAAGTACCATTATTTGAAGATTTTAACAGTTTTTCTTGAAAAAACTATGTTAAATATAATTTTTTCACATTTGATGTTATTATAAATATTAAAGAATATTTTATTCTCTATACGATTTGACTGCATTTTATACTTAATATTAAATGGATATAGAGTTAAAAAATTATAAAGAAATTAAATTTCATAAAGTAGCCATAGCTAGGAAACAGCTACTATATTAAGAAAATTCTGATTGAAAGATGTCAGTGTCAAGTGAAATTGAGATAGTGTGTTTGTCTTATAATTTTACGGGAAATATAGGATCTTTTGCTTTCTGTATGGAGTTTGTATAAAATACATACAACTGCTTTAAGGTAATGTACAAGAAATAATAATAATAAATCTTTTATTTCTGCAGATACATTACACTGTATATAGAAAACGTCACAAAATAATAATTTTCTGTATGAAATTTGCATAAAATACATGCAACTGCCGGAAGGTAATGTACGAGAAATAGAATATTTAATTTAGCAAGGAACTTTCTGTATGAAATTTGTACAAAATACATAGAACTGACGGAAGGTAATGTGCTGGCCACATCAGATTTTTTATTATTTTAAATGAAAGTTTGTTTAATTTTGAAGCAATTCGTAGTATTAGAAAGTCATAATAGTTTTTACTTTAACTGCATTTTATTTTTAACGAAACCTACAGTTATCTTTCTCGCACCAGTTTTTATAATAGGCAGCGCGAGAAAGATAACAATAGTTGTGACGTAGATACATAAATGAATACTTAAATCTCAAATATTTCAAGAACTAACATTTTTTAAAACTTTTTTTGTCTCAATCCTGATTTTTTCTTATCTACTTTCAATATAACATTTTACTTAATTTTCTAGAGGATGACCCTATTGTTTTTTATCCATAGCACACTGAAAAATAAAATCAAATTTATATAAATTTCAATTGATTATTTTTCAATATTTTTTTCATATAAAAATATGAAATAATTATGTGATTGAATTCAGAAAAAAAACTATCGAATGGGACTAAAATTATATACCATCTCATTTAAGAAAATATAAATTTTTATTGTAACTTAAGAACCACTGATAATCGGATGCTCTCCTCGGTCTTCTATAAGATTATCTTATACTATTTTATTGCCATTTTGAAATGGTTGAAGTAAAACTATGACATTTTGATATCGTTGTGAAGGTAATTTTATATACATTAATACATTGTAGTTGTACCCATTCCCGCTAAAACCGGAAGTGATACAAAATTTTTACTACGATCTTCTTATGCTTACTATCATTTTTTGTATCTTTGAAAATAAACGGAATTACGCCGATCAGTCTGTAGGTATAGATGTTCCATTTCAAAATATAAAGTTACATATCCTTGCGTAAAATAGAACACCTTGTAGAAAAAATTATATTGCCGATTTATAGACATTTTAATTTAAAATAAACTTCGTTTGAATTTTTTTATTTAAAATAATTATTTAAAAAAGCGCAGACCAATTATGGTATTGTGTAAATCACGTGTAAAGCAAGCTTTAATCTACAGTGCCATCTATAATCTATGATACAGTAAAACAAACTTCTGATTATTGCGTTATCATTTGGTTTGAGGTTAGGAGTTCCCATGTTGGTGTTGTTATAGTTTTGGTTAGTCAAAAGTCTTGGTGATAATATTTGCAATGAAATTTGGTAAGTTACACATGTAACTTGGTTTTTAAATCTTCTCTTTTGCTAATATTGTGTCATGTATTTCCAAAGTATAAAAGCTTCATCATTCTTAAAAGTATTTCACTGATATACATTTCCAAACTTCATACGGATTGCATTATTGTCGTAAACTTCTTTGTTTAAATTCTCTTCAGGAAGACATATCTGGATATTTATATAGACTACTTGAAATAGAACATCAACTCTATATATCTCTTACGGAAGACATCTTTTCTTTGAAAATCTTCAAAGTTGTAAGTATATTTACATTGTTGTAGTACGTAAGTTTATGTTGGTGTTGCAATACAATATCAAACGTTGAGTAAAAATGGTAAAAATGATTTATGGTTTGAAAATCAAGAAGGTTACATTCAATATCACAGTTTTCTTTGTTCTAACAATATGTTATTTGATCATTTGTTATTATATTTGCTTTCTCAACATACGCTTTCCGAATTCATTGTTGTCTATGAGATTTATTAGTATTGGTAGTAAATTAGTGAATGAATTAGCTGTTGGATAATGTATTGAACGTAAAATAGTTCTTTTACGAGGGTCACTCTAGAATCATTGAAGATAAGATACATGGTTATTTTTTATTTTAAATGTATTCAAAGTAATAATACCGCACAACAATAGTACTACTTAAAAGCCATCAACATTTGAATTGCTTTCAAAATAATCCTGAATTGCAACATCAATCTCTTATTCCTTCTATCCTGTAAATTTTAAAAAAGTTCAAACTCGAACATTAGGTTTGTTCGTTCCGCTACTCCGCTACCCTGCGTCTACCGCAAACCGCGGTGGTGAAATTTGCTGTTCTTTTCGATTTGCGGTTCACTGTAAAGTCACTAAATTCTGTTCGTTCCATTTTTCTACTAACTTGCGGTAAAACGCCGCGGCATCTGGCGGTGATAATTTTTACAATGACTCTTGACGGCGGTATAAAAATAATCGGCGGTAATGTTCGCGTCTACATATGAAGTGCCAGTATGACACAGTTTGACAAATAAATATTAAGAAAGAAATCTGTTGTGGCCAACACAATACCTCCCGCCATTTACAGCTCGAGTCACAAAAAAGATTAAGTTAATTTTTTCTGTATTTTGGCACAGTTTGGTATCTTTTCAATTTCTTGACGGTATTTTTTCCAACTTTCTCGCTTAGTGTTTCTAATCTCATTGTTGTACTGAGTTAGATGCGTCTTATATTCAGCCCAGTCTCCTGATCTTTTCGCGATGTTGAATAATTTCTTAACTTTGTTCCTCAATTCAGAAAGTGCACCGTTCCACCAGGTATTTGTACCGTCCTTTTGAATTGAGATTTTACAGCTATTATTGAAGACCGTATTTATGACCTGTGTTAAATAGCTGGCTGTAAGTTCGAGGTCTACAACTGTATTTATAGTTGCTGGACAGCCCCCAAGGTTATCCCTGAGTTGTTCCCTATAGAGGTTCCAGTCAGTTTTTATTGGGTTCCTGTTCATTTTAGTCTTACTTATTGTGTTGATTTCAAACCTGATATATCTGTGGTCCGATATACTTACCAGTTCTGTACCTTGGCAAGGAGACCTGAAGATATTATGGTTATATCCAATACTTCCTGTCTGTTACAGGTGACCTAAGTTTGACGTGTGTAATTATTTCACCACGATAAATTCCAAAATCCCGTCTCCTCTTGGGTTGTCAGTACTTCCCCACAGAGTGTGGTGAACATTGGCATTACACCCTATTATGAGATTCCATTTGTGAATTTTGCCATGGTTGACTATTTTCTTAACTTCCGGTGTTGGAGTTGAGTCAGCTTGATCGTAAGGCATGTAGGCAGACCCTACAATCATTTCGAGTTTTCCCTCAACTTGCTCCAAGCTGATTTCAACTGTCGTAAGTTCCCTGAAACAAAATCCCACAAAGTTAAAATGAAGGTGTTATTTCTTCTGTTCCGCTTCAGTCGGTCGAGGTTTCACTGGTTGCTCCTCTACCTCTCGATTGTTTCCTCCGGTTTACCTTTCTTCTTGCCAAGTACCTTAAAGGTGACCCTGGAGAAGTTTAGGTGTAGCTAGTTGTCTGCACGTCCGAGATATTCCTACGAATTCTCATCCATACATGATGACGAGTTGCTGTCCATTGGCATCCTTCTTCCTGTTTAGCACTTTCCAGTGTTTCGTCAGGAGCCCTCCGTTCTGCACTTCCATCCTGTGCAGGATCGTATACAGTTCTTCTACAGGTCCCGGAATCCAGGTCACTGTTGTCACGGGCTTTGGTAGGTTCTTAGCTTCCTTGAATTCGTAATTTTGCGTACATTGCAAGTATACCGGGAGCCTACTTTTTTGTGGACCATAAGTCCAATTTCATATTGCTGTAAATTCTGCAGTATTAATTTTAGAACAAAAGTGTAAATACAAAAAATGTCCAGAATTAAAAACTGCATCTAGCAAGTCAAATTATTGTTTACATGCGTTTCGTTTGCGAACGAAAGGTAAAATAAAAGTAATAAATTTAAGCTATTTCCAGAGTTCCATGAGCAATAGCACAAAATTTTAAATAGTGTATTGCTTGAGTTTATCATTTAACATAAAGTTTTAATAATTATCAAGTTCATTAATTTATTTATCAGTAAGCATGGGTAGGTACATTTATCATCGCAAAACAAATTAATGGCACAATATTCACCAGTAAATATCAATTAATAAACTTTTATCTGTCAAAGTTAAACAATACGATTTTGTTACAATATTACTTGGTACAATTCTGATAGTTATATTTCAAAATACACTTAATGTGTGATTTTCATATCATTTTGTAGAGAATTAAATGTACTGCAAAAATGTTGAAGTGAGCAAACTTGCTAGCCAATGCTTGCACAGTCTTTCCATTCATTAAGTAGTTCAGTTTATCCCCAATCCAAATATATTTTTAAAAAACTGTGTAGAAATACTTGTTAACATAGAAAACATAAAAAACACGAACAAGATAAATTGCTTCTTCACGTGATACGTTTACAACGCAAAAATACACGAAAATTCATGTTTATAAAAATAAATTTTGATTTTTTTTCATTATTCGATCATTTTGTGCATAGTCCACAACGGCCGTATTTATTTGGTATCTTTAGGTTCAATCTTAAACTGATCTCTAACTAATCTTACTTTCCATAATAGCGTATTCCGAAATTGAATCACGCTAACCGCGGTTACTTTTTCAGTAATCGGTTATGTTTTCGGAACGCGGTTACTGAAAGCTGGTAACTTTTCTGTAACCACGCTAACTGCAATAGATCGGCTGTTGTGGTGCAGTTACATTTTGATACATGACAAATGAGCTTTTAACTATTTTAAATTTCTCAAGTTGAGGTTACTTGTTAGCTGGTCCCCATGGCTGGTCCGTTTCTCCAGTCCGATGTTGGTAACATTGTAACCGTAACCATTTTTAGTGCTTACCGTGATTTAATTTCGGAATACAATGGTTGCATTCGATTTTACGGTCGGAGCGCTCACGGAGCGCACAGAGCCGTATTGAAACGCATATTTAAAATTTTTGTCACCGGCAATGCAAACAGTGTCTATTTTATAAATGAATGTTATAATTTTCGTATATCAAAAAAAAAAATGTTTGACTTGCATAAATGAGTTAATTTATAAAACATTTTTCTACATAATTTTCAGCTCCGTAATCATTTTCACATTCTTAATCACTATCATAAAAAAACGTTCATACCCAGTTCTTTATTAATATCCACTTTTATTGTGGCGTAAATTAATGTGTTAAAATGACACATACACGCTCTATCCGTTCGATTATTTAAGCTACAGATCGGCAATCGTAGATGAATCTGTCAGGTGATCAGAGTGCTCGACAGATTTAAATACCGAACGCACCCACTATAAATGAAATAGTTCTGAAATTTGGCGGTTAATTTGAATTCACGTCATTCCTGTTATTGGTAGTCCCAAATAAATTCATTAGACTACCCCAGAATTAAATTTACTTTACTAATTTCATGTATTTAAAAGGCTTTAGTGTTCTTTGCTAAATAGTGTCCATGATTTTAGTTGCAATATATGGAAAATACCTCATGAATCATAAT
This sequence comes from Harpalus rubripes, assembly GCA_963082715.1. Lineage (NCBI taxonomy): Eukaryota > Metazoa > Arthropoda > Insecta > Coleoptera > Carabidae > Harpalus > Harpalus rubripes. The sequence continues at coordinate 20,815,245 of OY720461.1, forward strand.
TTAACAATAGAAACAAGCAACCATTATCATTTGACAGAAAATAAAATAGAAATGTCTCCTAAGAATGATTTTTTGTTTCAGACAAGTTGTGAAGAATTCTTGTCTGTATTAGTTCCACTTGTGCAACGTATCTTCACTCGTTAATTCTTGATCAGGAATCAGATATGGAGAGTATAGACGAAAACGGGACACTTATAACAATAACAAATGATGGAAATGTTGAAGTTTACATTAAAAATGAACCACTGGAAGAATCATCCCAGGACCGACAAATATACGAAAATGTTTTGCAAAGTATAAAGAAGGAGGAAGACTGCACAACTGATGATAATAAACAGATTGAGAAAGAATCAGAGAATTCATTTACTGAAAATAATGATATTCGAGAAACTATAAATATTAATTCCAAACCTTTTTGTTGTCCAGTATGTAATAAGAGTTTTATGAATAACTACCGCTTGAAAAATCATATGAAAATACACAGTGGAAACAAGGAATTTCATTGCCATATCTGTAATAAATACTTTAGAAACAAGCGGAACTTACAAGTTCATTTGACATTGCACGAAGGAATTAAAAAATATGAGTGTTCTCTTTGTAAAAAATTATTTATACAAAATTCTCATTTAAAGGCCCATATGGTAATTCACAGTGGAATAAAAAATTATAAATGTACAATATGCAATAAACAATTTACATATAGTAGTACTTTAAACACACATATGAAAATTCACTCTGGAATAAGAGCATATAAGTGTCCAACATGTAATAAAACATTTACACAAAATTCAAATTTAATAATCCATATGAAAATTCATAACGGAATAAAGGACTATGTGTGTCCAACATGTAATAAATCATTTACTCACAATTCAAATTTTAAAAAACATATGAAAATTCATAGCGGAATGAAGGACTGTAATTGTCCAACATGTAATAAATCATTTTCACAAACTGGTCATTTAAAAGAGCATATGAAAATGCATAGTGGAATAAGAGACTATAAATGTGAAATATGTAATAAACCATTTACATTAAGAAGTACTTTATACAGACATATAAAAATTCATAATGGGACTAACGAATACCAATGTTCCAAGTGTGAAAAATCGTATACACAAAATCATAATCTCAAAAACCATACGAACACTCATAGAGATAGTAATTCCACTTGATATGAATGTAATAAATTTTGTTAGAAATCGTCACTAAAATGCACAAAAATCGTCATTATACGTTCAGATATCGGCACTATAATAATTCATTATACGACGATTTCTTTTCATACAAATGCAGTGTTGCCAACCTTATGCTTATGATAATTATTGTACATATAAGAACTTTTGCGTAGCTGTACGATATACAATAGTAAATTTGTACTTAAAATAAAAAAAAACATATGTGCAAGAAAAAGGAATTAAATAATTCCGATGAAGAAGTTTAAGATAACACACATAATTTTAAATATTTATTACGATAACTTCAATGTCTGGAGGTTCGCAACACTGAACATAAGTTCGTTTTGTTTGACTGCCAACAACTGACAAATAAAATTTAATATGTACCTCGGCACTGATGTTCCTTATTATAATATATATTGATAAGTACATAAATAACTATTTTTAGTATTATATCTTTAAACCTGTACTATCCTGTTTAACAGCTTGTTTAAATTTAAGTCATTGTTAAATTTAATTTGTTAAATTTTGCATATGGCAAATTTACAATTTTTATTAAATTGTATTACAGCTATTAACATACCTAGGATTGTTTTGGATATCATATCTACCGCAAATGTCGATCTGAAATCCATGCTCGTAGAGCAACGATTTTAATGCATCTAAGGCTTGTTAGGATTCATAACATCTGTGGTTTGTTTAATAGTTTATCGGTTTCAGAAAATAAAGACAATAAATATTTTTTGAAACTGTCTTATTAATGCTACATCCAGAATGCAATGGTAAATAGAAGAATTATTCTAACTTTGTCATATGATAAATATGCGTTTGTGGTGAGTGTATGGCCGATTCGGAGTCTACATAATATGGTCTGATCCTTTCTGCATTCTGGAACAGCCCATGGTCGGATGCTGTTTCTTATGTGGCGTAATTTGTTGTTGGTCGTGTTGTGCCATTCGTTTTCCCATTCTTCTTTGGTTTTTTATTTTATTGTGGTTTTTAGGTCTTCCGTCGGTACTGGTGTTTTTGTTACAGTTTCAAGAGTCGTGGCACTTTTTGCAGCTGCATCGGCTTCACGTTACCCTTAATGCATTTGTGTGATGGAATCCAGAAAATGCATATTTCTTTGTTTTGGTTTCTTACGGCTCTTTGTATGTTGTCCTGGATCTGTTGTATGTGGGTGTTTTTGGAGTATATGTTCTTCATACTTTGAATGACACTGATTGAGTCGCAGCATATAATAAACTGCTTTTTATCCGTGTTATTTTGCAGTATGTATTCGGTGGCTTTTTTCATTGCGTACATTTCGGTAGTGTATATACTGCACTGATCTGGTAGACGGAATGTTTGTTTTGTGTCTTCGGCGATGACACTTGCACCAGATTTGTCATTGTATCTTGAGCCATCAGTGTAAATATAGTGTGCTTGTGGAAATGTTTCTTGGTTGGCTTTGAATAAGTTTTGGTAGAGCTCAGGTGGAGTTTCGTGTTTGGGATATTTTGTGAGGTCTAGCATGTAAGCGGATTGTGTGTTTATCCATGGAAGGTGTTTATGGAGTGTTTTTTGTTGTAGGATTGGTGTATTGATTTGCAAATTATTTAAGTGCTTATTTTTTGTTGGAGCGGAGTATTTCTTTTAATGGTGGCTTGAGGTTGAAATTTATCATAGGTTGGATTTGTTGGGTTTTTGGCTAGTTTTGTTATGTAGTTTAGGGTTAGGAGTTTTCTTCTGTATGAGAGTGGGTACTCTCCGGCTTCAATGAGTATACTTTTGATTGGACTCGTTCTGAAGGCTCCCAGTGACTAATCTTAGCGCTGTATTTTGAATGGTTTCCAATGTTTTCAGCTTTGTATGTCTAGCAGTGGAGTATATGATACAGGCATAGTCTAATTTGGATCTTATTAGGGCATAGTAGACTTTGAGGATTGTGTCTTTATGTGCTCCCCACTTGGTGTGGCATTTTGGAGGAAATTTGCTATATAGTGCATTATATTTCCGCTTATCTTATATGACAGTAGAGTCTTGAGTATGTGGTGTTTCCATGTGGAGTCGTATGCTTTCTTTAGGTCAAAGCATATCGCTATCAGATGTTGTTTGTTTGTAAAGGCGTTTTGAATGGACGTTTCCAGGTTTATAATTTGATCTATTGTGGATCGTTCTTCTCTAAAGCCACTTTGTTCTTTTATTAATATGTTTCTTGACTCGAGGTACCAGGCTAATCTTCTATTTACCATTTTTTGGAATATTTTACTAAGGCAGTTAGATAGAGATATAGGTCGGTAATTGATAGGGTCGGTTTTATTCTTGTTAGGTTTTAGTATTGGAATAGTTATTACTTGGCTCCACATACTTCGATATAGATGTTTTTTCCATATTAAGTTGTATATTTTGAGGAGGTATTCGAGTGTTTCTTGCGGAAGGTGAAGGATTATTTCATACGGTATTCCGTCAGGTCCTGGACTGGTTTTTCCTTTGCTCTTTTGGAGAGCATACTGAAGTTCATTGTATGTGGAGCGTATGTTTAGCGGGTTATTTTGGTTGTCATTACCAAAGGTGATGGGTATTTTCTCTGCTTGGTTTTTATGTCTTAGGAATTCTGGAGAGTAATTTTCATCAGACGAGGTATTTTCGAAGGTTTGAGCCAATATATTGGCCATGTCGTGATTATTTGTGGTGGTAGTTGTAGGTGTCTTTAGCATTGTTGTTCGTTGCCAGGTGTTTCCTCCTTTATCTTCCTTATTTTGTTCCAGATTGTTTCCATTGGGGTTCATGTGTGATACAAATTTTTGCCAAGATTCTGTTTTACTTTTTATGATTGTTCTTCTGAGTTTAGCTTGTGTTTTTTTGAGATTTATCATGTTTTCTTGTGTTTTGTGTTTTCTGTAGTAGTACAAGGCTTTTTTGTTCTCTTTAATTGTTTGTTTACATTCTTGATTCCACCAAGGTACAATTTCTTTGTCTTGTAGTTGTTTCTTCCCTATTGCTTCATTTGTAATATTTGTCAAGAAATTATTTAATATAGTGTCTATTTCTTCATCTTCGTTTATGGTTAGCTCTTTTATTTTTGACAGTTCGGTGAATAGGCTCCAGTTGGCGTTTTCTGATTTCCATCGAAGGTGTATAGGTTGAGGTATAAAGTTATTTTGTACATTTTGTGTAATTTCAATTGGCAAGTGGTTGCTACTAAACAATGTTTTTAGGGTTTCCCATTCAAGGTTTGGTGCCAGCAGTGGGTCGCATATCGATAGGTCAATTATTGAGAAGTTTCCTGTATGGCTACAGAAGGGTGTTGGTGAGCCGTCGTTAAGGATTATGAGGTCTTCATTATCAGTTATATTTTCTATTGTTTTCCCTTTTGGGTCAGTGTTATTTGAACCCCATAAGATGTTATGTGCATTGTAGTCTCCTAGTAAAATATATGGCTTTGGTAGTTGGTCGATTAGTGTTTGTATTTGTTGTTCTGTTATATTTTCGTTTGGGGGTAAATACAGACAACACAGAGTTAGTTTTAGTGGAGTATATATTTATAGAGCGATAGCTTCTAAGTTGGTATTTATGTTAATTTCTTCCACGTAATTGTTGTTTTTTGTGAGAATAGCATTAATCCTATCTTTTCTGTGTATGTCGTAGTTCGTTAATTTAAATTCTTTGTTTTCTTTGAGTCTGGTTTCTTGTATGCAGATGTATTGTGGGTTATGTTCGTTTACTAGCAATTGTAAATCTCCCTTGAGGGAGTGGAGGCTATTACAATTCCACTGGATAATCATTCTGAATCTTGACAAGAGGACAAGATGGATTCTTGGATGGTATGGAAGTCAGATTTTTGTTCTAGTCTAATTGGTTTTTTTTTTTTTGTAGTCTAGAAAATCGTTTTTTTTTTTGGGATCGTTTTGTATGGGGGTGGAGATGGTTGATCATGGATATTAATTTAGGTATGTCTGTTGTGTATTCTCTTGCGATAAATATGGGGTCTGTGTTTCCTTGGGCATTTTCAAGAAAATCTTTCAAATCATATTTTAATATATATTTTTGAGGGTTTTTATTTATTTCTTGCTGTATGGATTCTGGTAGTGTTTGGGGGTCGTTTACTGGGTTAAGTACTCTGGGTTTCTTAGTGTTTTGTTTTATATTTATCTCTTTATTTTTGTTTTCTTTTGTTGTGTCGTCACTGTTTGTGGTTGTTGGTTTTTCAGCGTCAGTGGTATTAAAAGGTAAGTTTAGAATATATAATTATTATGTAAATAAGAACTAGTGATATTAAATTAGATGTGATAATAACAACACATATCATATATTCTACATAACCTCTAAATGTATGTTATAATAATAATTGTGTATTTCTTAAATAAATTAATTTTTATTACCTTTATAAATTCACAGTGTGATTATTTAATATTATTTTTATTATAATATCACATTTATTACAAATAAATAGGAAAGTGAATTACCGATAATGGCGGTGATCTTGGCCCATTGCCATACCCAGTGACCTCTATATACAAAATGGACCGGCGACTCCTATCTCTTTACAACGGCACGAGCTGTATCCACTCAACTGTCATGGTGGGGTAGCTATCTCTTTCTAACAGTAAGAAGTACGCATGCGTCAGCTAGTACCAGTTCAACTAATTAACGATGAACATGAAGAATTACATTCTGTTAAGAGGCTTGGCTAATGCAATGTATTTTGGTGACAAATTTAATTTGTTTCTACCGATTCATCCGGGTATACATGCTATAGGTGAAGAAATTCACGAATTACAAATTTTGAAGAAAGTCACCAACATGTATATAGATATTCGTGGTTACTCTTTTGCCATGAAGACTTCTTTATACGAGCATGGCAACAAAGCTAGTATAAGGAACAAATTAAATAAACTTATTCTATTTTCTAATGTTTAGAACTATATAAAAATGTTTAACAATTACTTTTAATATCAAAATACATATGAAGACCACACTGCAAAAAGGGGAAATGTTGCATTTTAAATGAGTTCAGGTATGCGTCGCGTACATCAAATACGGTAGAATTTTATGTACAAACTTCCATTGCAATAAGGATCATAGTCTCAATGTTATTTAGCATTTATTATGTAATTTTTTTTTAATTTCCCAAAAACTACATAATAATGCTATTCCCCCTTTTTTTCCTTGTGATTTTCCTATGTGAAATCATTCGATGAAAGAATATATCAATTAAATTTCAATTAATTTAATTCAGATAATGTTTTTAGAATTTAGTAAAATGTTTGAAAATGTTATTCAGTTCAACTCTCATTCGATTTATGCTTAAATACATTTTCACATTAAATAATAAATAAAATGTAATCAAATCTGCTTGCTCCAACTATACACGAAAGTTAGAGAGAGATAGATACCCCACCAGTAAGGCGGGTGGTATTCTCGGTGGATACACGCAAGTTATTCAAGTCGCCGGTCCATTTTGTATATAGAGGTCACTGGCCATACCCTGGTTATAAAGGTACAAAGGTACCCTACATAGTGTTTTTTGGTCTGTGGTACCCTAGGTTTCAGCCGATAACATTGCAGTCGCCGATCTAGATAGTGGTTTTTTGGTCTGTGTATATGATCTATGATGGGCGCTTGTCAAAGGCCGCCATGACATGCGCTACGAATTAGAATAGTCCTAGACACGTCCTAGAATATGCTTGGTCTAATGTGGTCTAAGGGTGCAACGGCTTGCTAGTTTGACAAGTCAGTTAATTTTAGTTTTGCTAACCTCGTTGAATGCATTAACTATTCCCATGTTAAATGCCTATGGCCCACTTTTTGTGTTACACCCGACATAAATTATTGTCTTTAAATTTCATATAACTGAAAATTAAACTGTGTAAATAAAGCTTTATGCTACAGTGCCATTTGTGATACAGATTGAAAAAAGTTATTATTAACCGCACTTTATAATTTTGGTGTAGTGGATTAAAATTACGTAAATATCAAATTGATATAACTTAAATTTTTCACTTTTGTTAATATATCATATATTTCCAAAAGTGGTTCATCTAAAAAGTTTCATCATTCTTAGTTTTCTACTGATGTATGGGTTATTTCTAATCAATTTTATACCATCGCACGATCGTCGTTAACTGATTCATTGAATTTCACTAACAGAATATATATATATATATATACCGGGTGTCTTAGGCCGACCGACACATGGGCGATTAACATGTAAAATTAGTTAATTGTGAATAGTATCTCCCCAGTGCAAGATATTAAGATGAAATTTTGCATGCTTATCCGGGGATACTATTTCTATGGATTTCAATTCAAATCAGTCAATTTACAAGTGTAATATTAGAATAAATTAAGAAAAATTGTAGAAGTACCATGAATGTTATTCATATCTTGAAAATAATAGTATCTAAGCAACAGCTCTGATAGAGTAGGGGTAACGTGCGCGCTTCACAATTTAGAGAGTCGGGTTCGAAACCAACCGACAGCAATATTTATTTTTTAATTTTTTCTTTTCAAAATAATTTTTATTATTAATATGTTTTTAATCTTTTATTAATATTTAATTTAATAAAGTGGATACATTGTACGTAACAAGATTTATTTATTTAAAAAATATTTTATTATTTGCTTTATTGGTTTATTATAAATTAAATTTCTTCAAATTATAGTTAGCCCTGACGAAAACAAAAAAACGAGAACATTTGATTTGAATAATCAAACGTCAAATGCAGATTTGTATTGTACTATCTTTATTTGTTGCTAGTGTTATTTAAATAATATGGATTTAACTACAAAAGATAAAATTCGTATTGTGAAATTATTTCACATTGGTAATAGCCTACAGCAAACTGCTGATGTATTTTCTGCCGAAAATCCAGAAAAAGTAGTTAATAAATCCCGTGTAAGGCGTATTATTAACAGATTTGAAGAAACTGGGTGTGTTGCTAATCACACAAAGCAGGAAATACAACCAATTGAAAATGAATTTGAAGAAATAATAATTGCGCGGGTTGAAGTGGAGCCTACTATTAGTTTAAGAAGTTTACAAATGGAATGTGGAATAAGTAGAACAAAAATTGCTAGAATACTTAAGAAAAATGAATTTAGAAGTTACAAAGTAGGTAACCATCAAGAATTGCGAGACGGCGACGAAGAAAGAAGAGCAACTTATTGTGAAACAATTATGGATAAAGCCAATGAAAACTTTCGCCACTGGTCAAAAGATAAACCAACTCTTCAAAATTTATCAAGAACCCAATATCCCCAGAAGGTTAATGTTTGGGCGGGAATTTTGGGATCACACATTATTGGACCATATTTTATTGAAGGGACATTGAACGGTCCAAAATATTTAGATTTATTGGAAACAGTAGTTGGGCCTAGACTTACAGAATTAAATATGGAGAGGATATGGTTTCAACAGGATGGGTGTCCAGCGCATAACGTGCAAATTGTCAAAGAATATTTGGACAATTCATTTCCAGATTCTTGGATTGGTTTAAATGGACCAATTAATTGGCCGGCAAGGTCTCCTGATCTAAGCCCCTTAGATTTTTTTCTTTGGGGGTCATTTAAAATCAAAAATTTACGGCCATTATGAATTGACCACTTTAGAAGACATGAAAGCGGCAATAAGGAATGAATGTAGGCTTAATTCTAATCGACAGTTAAGCAACGTGAGACAGCAATGTTACGATCGTCTCGGATTTTGCTTAGCGCAAAACGGCGGCCATTTTGAATATTTATTATAATTTTTAAATTTTAATGTTGTAATTAGTAGGTACGATTTAATATTTTTTAAATAAATAAATCTTGTTACGTACAATGTATCCACTTTATTAAATTAAATATTAATAAAAAATTAAAAACATATTAATAATAAAAATTATTTTGAAAAGAAAAAATTAAAAAATAAATATTGCTGTCGGTTGGTTTCGAACCCGACTCTCTAAATTGTGAAGCGCGCGCGTTACCCCTACTCTATCAGAGCTGTTGCTTAGATACTATTATTTTCAAGATATGAATAACATTCATGGTACTTCTACAATTTTTCTTAATTTATTCTAATATTACACTTGTAAATTGACTGATTTGAATTGAAATCCATAGAAATAGTATCCCCGGATAAGCATGCAAAATTTCATCTTAATATCTTGCACTGGGGAGATACTATTCACAATTAACTAATTTTACATGTTAATCGCCCATGTGTCGGTCGGCCTAAGACACCCGGTATATATATATATATATATATATATATATATATATATATATATATATATATATATATATATATATATATATTATAGACTACATAAAATAGTGCATCATCTCTTCTCTTGCAAAAATAGTTCTTACGGAAGTTTTCTTTACTTTGGAAATCGATGTTGTAATTACATTTAGTTAAAAAATTTACAAAGTGTTGTATTCAACAAGTTTATTGAGGTATCCATTAGAAATCTCTGTACTGGTGTTGTAATAAATTGTTAATTTAATATCAAAAATTGGTAAAAAAAAACATGATTTGAAAATCAAGATTACATTCGTTACCTTTATTATTCGAAAAAAAAAACAAGAAATATTTTTGAAACTAAAAGTGCATTTTATCATACATTTGCCACGATTCAACTTCAAATTTGTCATCATCGACGAATAAGAATGACTTGGTTCGGATCCCGGATTAGTTCCAATTTCTCTCGTTTCGGCGAACGGGCTATAGATAACGTTATCTAAAATTGGCTAAAGTATAGAATACTAGAATAGGGTCCAAACTAAAAATGCATTTAAATAACTACATATCGGTACGTTACCCTTCTATTCCATAAAATAAACCAAAATTAGGGCTCGGAAGCAAGGATTTTTGATAATTTGATGGGTTTATCTAATAAAAATCGTATAACATAAAAACGAATAAAATTTAATTCGTAAACGAATGGCGCTCGTGTTCGAAGGCGCGCGCTTTTATTACAATTATTTATTTATAGGTATGGTGGCGAAGTGCCAGTATGAAGAATATAAGCCAGCAATGGTGAACTAGCAACACAACGTGCGAATGAATACAAAAATAAAAAATTCTTGTAGATATAAGATGCATTATTTAATTGATTTGTATTTTTCGTTTATTTACTTATTATTATTTTTTATGTTAATATTTTATTGTAGGTATATTGTTTTGCTTTATTTAATATTTTTTTGTATTATACAGTATACATAAAACTTTAGAATTAAATTAATTATTTTTCCTACCATCATTTATGTTTATACCAAAAAAATAACATCGAAACACCGTTTTAAAATGTCGTCTAAACAACGTCAAAAAATGACGTGGGAACGTCTTAAAATGTCGTCTAAACCACGTCTGAAAATGACGTCGAAACTACGTCTGACAATGACGTCGTACAGCTCCATGCTGAGACGACTATATGACGTAAATTAAAACGTCACAGTAACGTCGATTTTAGGTCATTTGTGTTACTTAGGATAACACGCCCTTGGGTGTTATTTGGTATATAAACATAAAAGTCGAATGTTAAAGTATTTTACTTTTATATTTACAACATTTTTCTTAATTATTAATATTTTAAAAGTTATTTGAAAAAGAAAAAATTAACAAAATTCAGTTTTCTTCATTATTTAGCAGATTGGATAGAGAGAGATAAAATATAAATTGAAAAGATCTATTGTCTAATTTTTGAAACAAATTCTACAAATTATAACAATTTTAAAGATTCATTTATTTTATAATGTAATCAAATCTATTAGTAATAACAAATAAATACCTTATAGGTTTATTAAAAAGTACTACCTACTTATTAACTAACTATAATAACAATGGCTAGTAGCATGAACAAGTGATTAAGGGCGATTAACGAGGAGTTGCCCAGTACTATTTTATCTCTGTCAATCGTTTAATTATTTTAGAGCAAAATACTTCAGATGTTGTAGAAAAATTAATTGTACGCATCATTTTTCTCCAAAATAATCCATAAACAATTGACAGAGTGCTAGTCAACTGTTCGTTAATCATCCTTAATCAATTGTTCATTCTACCAGCCAAAATTTACATAACCAAAAGAATCATCTTAAACTTCGTTCAGACTGTTGCATAAAGATTAAAAGAACGGACAATAAATTAGGTGAAAAAGTTTTTGAAAAAAATCTATTTTATACAGGTGTTTCACAGCTTTGGGTACATATTTCAAGGGCATAATAATACTGACCAAATGAGTAAAAAAAGCTTAATCAACATATAGGCTTGATTTTTAAAAGAGGTCATTTTGTATTAGAATAGAAATTTTGTCTATACCAGTAATTAGATTATAAAAATACAATAAAATTTTATATGAAACATTTTTTTCAATTTCAAATAGTCAAGTTATTTGAGAATTAAATATTGGTCAAGGTCGACACAACATTTTATTTAGTATGATTATTTGATTTTTTCTGATAACAAATGCACCTCTCAAAGGTTTCTTTTAATTAGTCGTAACTCTTATAGTTTTCGAGATAGCAGAGGTAAACCCCGTAAATACTAATTTTTCACTGCCCTATATCTCGGAAACTATTGAAGATCTGACCCATTTTTACTCCTATTGATTATTACTACATGCACTTTAAGTTTTTTCCCGAAATTGGAAAAAGCCCTGTATACCCCATTATTGTGTTATAAAGAATTTTTCTATATTTTACTGGTTTTGTAAAATAAAGGTTGACACTCTGTACATATGGGCGTAACTAGAGAATTTTTCTGCCTTTTGTGTTCCAAATTCAAAGTAGATAGATGCCATTTTATCGCATGTACATATTATTGAAGAATGTGTATTGAAAATCACTGTTGTCGAATATTTCAAAAAGTTGTTGAATATTTCATAATATTTTGGAATATTCCGGAAAATTCAAAAATATTTTATAAATTTTTGGCGGTAAGGGCAGCTGACGCGCTCTAAGCTGTTATTTTTATATAGAGACACAAACAGATATAACTTTCGAATTATTCTACAACGTTCAAGAACTTTATGGAAAAGGAAATTCTGAAAGGTTCTGGATAATTCTAGAACTCGAAATTCTGAACTTTCTGGAACACTGTAGAACTTTCAAGAACATTCTAGATCTCTCTGCAAATTTATGAAAAACATTCTGAAACTTTCATGAACCTTTTAGACCATTTTCGGACATGTTAACCTTTTTGAACTTTCCGGAATATTTAAACAGGTTTGCCTATACTGTGAATTGCATTAAAATTTTCTACGTGAAAACTCCTGGATATCGCCGGGTACTTTAGCTAGTGAATTTAGAATAATGTGGTGAGTATGTAAACTACAAAACGCTTCTTTTATTGTTGAGAAAAAAAATAGAGCATAATTCATCGAATAATAATTATTGCGTAATCAGAATTTTTCACATCGAAAAATTATTAAATTATTTATTAATCACCTAAATTTACAAAATTATATCAATAATTAAAATATAAAATAATTATACTATCTACTTTTTCCTAGAGAGAGGGGGCATAGCCATTCTCGCCTCTAGTTACGCCTACAGTACAAATATATCAAATGGAATTATTTTCGCAACTATGAACGTTGAAATGATTTTTGTGACTAGAATTTTGTTTAAACGATTTTCCATACACAAAATAGTGATAGTCCTTAGTTCATCTATGAATTTTCATATGTTTGGATCGAGAACTACGGTGTGCAAATCGTTTATTACATATTTTACAATGATAATTTTTGATTCCATTATGAGTGCATGTATGCATTTTGAGATCATAATTTAGCCTAAACGTTTTTTCACACATTAAACATTGATATTCGTTACTGTCAGTATGTATTTTCAGATGTACTTTTAGAGTATTATATTGTTTAAATTGTTTGTTACATATTGTACACTTATACTCTTTTATTTCACTGTGAATTTTCATATGTCTATATAAATTATTACTTTGTGAAAATGATTTGTTACATGTTGGACAAGAAAAATCTTTTATTCCAGCATGTCCTTTTATATGTATTTTTAGATAACTACTTCGTGTAAATAATTTTTTGCACACACAACATTCGTATTCTTTAATTCCATTTTGTATCTTCAAATG
>OY720461.1:20833495-21150995 GCA_963082715.1 Harpalus rubripes
TGATTCAGACATTCAGATATGTTGTCGTACTCGGGATGAGTGCTGGGTTCCAGCGGATTGATTTTGAATGATTTTAGTGTTGACCAAGTTGCTGGTAGAACGTGTGTCACTTGAAGTTTTATGCTGTCTTCTCCACATGGTACTCGGACTGGTATCACTCTCGTATTGTTCTCATATAACGCACAGTTGCACGGTAACTGAACTTGAAGAGCTCCTGGGTGGTTTATATGTTCTTCGGCGATCTTTTGGATGTGGTTTGGACAGTGGACTTTTGTCCCATGCTTTGGGTGCGTGATCACATATGTATCTGGTCGAACTTCGGAAATTACTGTTTGAGTAGATCGATAACATCGGAAAGAACAGTGTTTTGTTATCTCGTTTATGGTTGCGCCTTCGTACATTTTGAAGGCACATTGTGGTCCATAAACCGCATCAGAAGAGAAGCGCGGCAGATAACAAAGTCGGTCTTGATATGGTAGGCATTGATGTAAGCCGGCTCTGGATATTGGTCTCATATGGTTATTACTGACGGCCAGATACATTGTATCGTGCATAATTACGCACGTGTCATTATGCCAAGGAGTAGTCAGCAATTCTATTAAGGTCCATGAATGATCATATTGAGTAACTGGTACTTTCACATGAATTATAATTTTGTCATCCCCAATTCCACAATCTACTATAGGTAGTTTGTAGTATTGGGAGAGATCTGAACGTGGAATTGCTAATTGTAAATTATATTTTTTAATCTAGTTTCTAATTTATCCAGATCGCTTGCCAATATGGCAAGTGTGAGTAGTATGGTTGGATGATGATCCTTGCATGCGCTAATTATTTCATTTTGTCTGATTAGTCTCATTGTGTCCACTGATCGCTTTATGGATTTTAATGTATTAATGGAATTTATTTGAATAGCTGTTCTTACATCTGCTATTACGTGTTCCAGGAGGTATTCTTCATTAAATAAATTTTGTAGTCTGGCTTGGACTTTTTCGAAGGCGTTTGACACTTGTTTGTCATAATTTTCAAAATTTTGTGTTATTAAAGTTAAATGTTTGTAGTTTTCATGCATTCCTTTTTGTAGCAATTCTACTTTTCGTGCTAATGCTTTGTTATTTAGGACGAAGTTTTTTATTTTAGATTCCGTCATTACTCCACAGCACCAATTGAATGCATCACCTATGAAATCTAGTGCCCTTGTGGCTCTAGTATTGTTTGTGTATCGTATTTTTCTATACTCTTCTTGTTCTGGTCGTTGTTTAGCTAATTCCTTCTCTAATGCCGAGGCATTAAGTTTCTCAATTTCCAGGAAGTAGGCAGGGTCCAGAGAAGCATCGATTTTCTTGAAAATTTGTTCGTAGATGTCGGACAGGTCATTAATATGTGTATTTATTGCACAATTTCGAGTTGCGTTGTCGCAGACCGTACGTGCATTATTTATAGCTGCTTCATCGGTTGAAAATCTTTCTACCCAGTCGGCTTCGTATGTTAACGGAATTGTTGCCTCGTATGCTACTGCTTCGGGTAGTTTCTTCCAATAGGCTCCTGGCGAGATACGAACTGGTATTTGAATTTGTCCATGGACCATGTAGCTTAACCTGAAATCAGAGGTTATGTCTATGGTGTTTGAGGGGGTGTTAGGGAATGGTTAATTTGTAAATCCAAGTCTTTATGTGATTAAGTGAGGGTAATGATGTGTGATATCTTCCCGGAGTGAATATGTCCGTTCTGCTGCGCATACTAGGTTTAAAGGTTTATTTCGGTGGAATGGACATCGGTGGTTGCGGGAGTGTAGTGGTAAGGAAGGTTCTGTTGGGATTGTAATTTGGTTTCTCGTATGTAATGATTGTATGAAGTCTCGTATGGGTTTCTGTTGTTCTCTGACGAAAACAATATCTGCCCATTGTAGTCTTTCGGTCGCTATGTTCCTAAAACGTTCCTCAGATGTGTTGCCTCTGTTGTATTCTAGTCCATGGGGTTCTGATTCTTCGCCTATTTGTCCTTGTGTTAGCTTTATACACCACAACATGGATGCTGGTCCGATTTTAATGGAAACTTCTTTAGGGTAGAAATTTCCAATATCGGTTATGAATCCAGTTGATGCCGGGATTCGTAAGTTGATGTTGCCTTCTTGAGCGTAGGTCGGGGGTGGGCTGTTTATTTCGTGCCTTTCGTAACGGGGTAGGCTTCTCTCTTGTGAAAACAGAGAGAAGTGTTCCCCGTTGTTGATCAACCCGATCGTAGCTCGAAAGTCAAAGATGGGGGTAGTCTCACCTCTTATGTTAGCATATAGAGGCATAAACTCCCTTACCATCATATGACCTGCAGCTGTAGCCATTTCTGGCCTAGCTACAGCCAACATCATTTCTCGTACTCTTTCAACATCTTCTAGTGTGCTGACGTTGCTGAGTATTTGAGTTTTAATTTCTTCTTCTGTCCCTTCGTAGTTGTCCCATTCCCTGATCCATTTCTCCACTTTGGTTAGTGGAGGCATGGCAACGAGCTGTGTGAGGGTGACGAACAGGCGCGCTGTGTCGGTGATGACGTCGCCCGTTACTATTTCCTGTACGCACTCGATGAATTGGCGACAGCGTGCCAATGCCTCTTGTTTCAAGACGGGTAACGGCCTGTTTTAATTTTTGAAATTGTACTTTACCTTTATAAACTTATTTTTATTTGGCTTTTGTACATGCTTGCTATCTACATGTGAAAGAAAATATATATTACATAAATACTACAAAGAGAATATAGAGCTACGTGTACTGTTTCTGTTTTGACTCTTTTTCCTTTTTTAATGACGTATCTTACGTCTGATCTTTTATCTATGATGTCATAAGGACCATACCATCTAAGTAATAATTTATCGCTTTTTCCTACAAACCGTTCGGGGCTGTATACCTTAACCTTTTGTCCAATTTTAAATTCTGTGTGTCTATGTTTATCGTCATATCTTTGTTTATCTTTAATTTGTTTATTTTCGATATTTAATTTAGCTTGTTCTCTAATTTTTTGAATTTGTTCTTGTGTTTTTAGGACTGTTTCATTTTCTATTGGTGCCGAAATTTGAGCTTCAGTAGGTAAAATAGGTTCTCGCCCATATTATAAACTGAACGGCGACATTTTTGTTGAATCTTGTCTAGCCGTATTGTATGCAAATGTTACATGTGGTAGGTATTCGTCCCAATCGGTTTGTGCTGTATTTGTGTAAATACTAAGCATGTCTGCTAATGTTTTATTTAATCTTTCTGTTAACCCGTTTGTTTGCGGTCTGTATGCCGTTGTGAACCGTTTCTCAGAACCTAGTATTTTTAATAATTCCGTTCCTACTTGAGATTGAAATACTTTGCCTCTATCGCTTAGTAAGGTGCGTGGCGCCCCATCTCGGCAAATAACCTGTTCAAGTATAAATTGTGCAACTGGTTCGGTTTTTCCACTAGGTAAAGCTTTAGTTTCTGCCCATCTTGTGGCGTAATCTGTGGCTACTATGATGAATATCTTACCTTTTTTACTTCTTCGAAATGGGCCTAGTAGGTCTATTCCGACACGATCGAAAGGTTGTCCTATTGGTAGGGGATGGAGTAATCCGGCGGGTTTTTGGTTAGAAATTTTCTTTCGTGCCTGACAGTCGTTACAACCGCGTACATATTTTTCAACATCTCGCCGCATAGTATCCCAATAATAACGAGTACTGACCCGGTGGTATGTTTTAACGAATCCTAAATGTCCTGAGAGTGGTTCGTCGTGACTGCTGAAGAGTATTTCTCCAATAAGTTTTTTCGGAATCACTAACAGTTTCATTTCACCATTAGGTGATGGGTTTCGTTTGTACAATACTCCGTTGTCATTTAATTCGAAATTCTTGGCGCGGCGTTGACGTAATGCGTTGCCGTAGTCCGGATTTTTTATAGCTTTAATTAATTCGTTGAGTTGACCGTCTTCGGCTTGAAGGGTGGCTATATTTTCAGGGTCAATCACATATGTCGTGATTTTTCCGGCCCTTTCCTCATCATGAAGAGTTGCCTCAGTTGCGGGGTACCGTGACAAACAGTCGGCGTCCACATGTGATTTTCCACTCTTATGAAAAATTTCGTATTGATAGTCCTGAATTTTTATACTCCATCTGGCCAGTCTACCTGCAGGGTCGCGAATTGATTTTAACCAACATAATGCGTGGTGATCAGTTGCGACTCTGAATTTTCTTCCCCAAATATAAGGTCTAAATTGTGATAATGCATACACAAAGGCTAAGCATTCTTTTTCTGTGATTGAATAGTTAACCTCTGCGGGCGTTAAACGTCTTGAAATGTATGCCACAGGGTGCCAATTGTCGTTTATATTTTGTAATAACACTCCACCGAGTCCTGAGTTACATGCATCAACTCGTATTTCAATCTCTGCAGTAGGATTAAAGTGTACGAGTACCAGTGTGGAAGTTAATTTTTCCTTTAACGTATTTATAGCTTCTAATTCTTTTGCTTTTAATTCAAATTTTACGTATTTTTTAGTGATGTTATATAAAGGTCTTGCAATTTTGGCTAAATCTTTAATAAATTTGCGATAATAATTACATAACCCTAAGAAACTTTGCATATCTTTTACTTTCTTTGGTAATGGAAATTCCTTAATTGCGTGCAATTTTTTATTGTGAAATGCCATCTGCGGTGACGTGAAAACCTAAAAGATCAATCGCGGTTTGTAAATAAGAACATTTTGAGGGTTTTAGGGTTAATTTAGCTTCCCGTAATCTTTCAAATACATGTCGTAATCTAATTAAATGTTCCTCAAATGTTTCACTGAATACTATAACATCATCTAAATATATCAAAACTTCCTTCCACTTGATATCTCGAAACACGGTATCCGCCAAATTTTGAAAAGTTGCTGGTGCTGAACATAGACCGAATGGCAGCACGTTGAATTCATAATGTCCATCTGGCGTGATGAATGCAGTTTTTTGTTTGTCCGATTCTTTTACTGGTACCTGCCAATAACCGCTGTATAAATCCAAATTTGAAAAGTACTTAGCTTTTCCTAAGTAGCTTAACATGTCTTCTATGACTGGTAATGGATATACATCTTGTTTAGTAATTGAGTTTAATTTACGATAATCCACACAAAATCTTCATGTGTTATCTTTTTTCTTTACTAGTACCACTGGCGAGGCCCAGGCTCCATATGAAGGCCGTATTATATTATCTTTTAACATTTCCTTTATTTGTTCTTGTATAATTTCTTTTTCTTTATGTGAGACCCGGTATGGCCTTAAATGTATTGGTGGTGCATCTCCTGTGTTTATTTCATGTGTTGTTAGATGAGTTAAACCTATTTGTATAGGATTCCATGCTTGGATATCCTCAAATTCTTTTATTACCTTAATCCTCGACTTGTTTGCGTTGTTCTATTGAAAGTTCTGCATTAATGTTGTGTTCGTGGTTTTCCTCGTTTTCTTCCAATATTAATATTTCAGTTTCCTTATGATTATAATTATTATAAGCTAAAGCAGTGTTAGTAAGCAACTTATTATTACATTTAGATATGTTTTTTATGTGTGCGTTCCATATTCCCATGTTTTTCTCACAGGGCCACAACGCAATAATTTCAATTCCGAATTTAGCTAATAAGTCTTCTCTAATTGAAATGTTCATGTATGTGTTAACAGGTCCGCATTCTTTCAACGTACACTTCTGTATTTTCCCCGCGTCTATAAGTATATCCGTCATAAGGACTAGTTTGTTTCTCTCTCGTAGCGACGGTAAACAATCAATGGCCGGCCATGTGCCGCCTACTGTGTTATCGCTATCGCTTGCTTCGGTGATAATGCACTCCAGTGGCGTTGACGGAGAAATTTCGCTGGGGTTTTCAAAAGGTATACGTAGATATTCAGCCGGTCCTATTTCAAACATGATGATTTTATTTGCGAAATCAATAACGGCGTTGTGATTAGTAAGAAATTGTACACCCAAAATGAGGTCGCACGGGAGATAAGGAACTACTAGAGTGGCTAATTCTGTAGTCCACGGGCCCATAGTTATACTTGTCATAGTATCCCCTAACACCGGAATAAGATGTCCGCCCGCGGCGCGGAGCAAGTCCACCGATGAGGGCACGTGATTTTGGGCGTGATCAGCACCCATCACGTTGTACACGGCCCCTGTATCGACTACGATGCGCACGGGTTGTCCATTCAACCTACCTCGAACTGCTAGCGTCCTTAAATTGAGGTTTGTTTGTTTATTATTTGCGTTGGGCCCGGAGTCAACATGGTACACGGCGCTGTGGACCCTGTTTAGCGCCGTGGATTCGCGTTTCCCTGGAACTGATTGTTACCTGAACGTTGATGTACTGGGCACGTTCGTGCATAATGTCCTGGACGATTGCAATTGAAGCAAATCGGCCTTCCGTCGTGAGTACGCGTGTTTCTCTGCTCAAAACCTGTGTTCTGAATAATGCGTGCTCCCGTATTTTCTGCGCGCCCGGCGCTAATGTTTGGCGATTATGTGGTTGTTGGTTAGGTCGTGCTTGAATCGTTTGCGGGGGTCTATTTATTTGTTGTTGCCCATATCTAGGATTGAACTGGGGTTGTTGATTATTATTAAATTGTGGGCGTGTATTAAACGGTGGACGTGGATTAAACTGTGGTCGAATATTATTATTAAAATGGGGTCTTTGAAAATTTTGATTAAATTGTTGACTTGGGAACGGCTGTTGTCTTTTAAGCATATTTGTTAAACGTTGTTCCATTGCTGCTAGGTCATTTTTATAATCGTAATTATCTCTATTTCTTGTGCCCTGTGTCATTTCTTTTACTCTAGCTATGCGATCTTCTGTATCGCACATTAAATCAACGGCGTCTTTTAATTCTTTTAAGTCTTTGGTTTGAATTACCGCTATTTTTTCCTGGAGTGCGGTTTCTAAACCACGTTCAATTGTGTCCCGAATTTGTTCTTCTTTTAGTGGGGTCGTTAAGCTGTCGTGTATATCAAACATTGCATAATAATAACTTCGCGGGTCTTCATTGTGTTTTTGTACACGTGTACACCATTCGTCCCATAATCTACGTTCATAACCAACGGGATAAAATTCACTTTTAAATGCTTGTGACAATTCTTCCCAAGTTAAATTTTCATTGCGGCTAGTGTATGTTCGGTGCCATACTTCTGCTCTGCCTTCTAGATACATGTCAAAATAAGTTAATTTAGTTTCATCGCCCCGTCGATTAGCTTTTGCGGCGCGCTCAAATGTCCTTAAAAATTTAGCAGCATCTGATCGTTGCGGGTCAAATTTAGTTGGTTCCACAAACCGAGGTCGGATTGGGTCTTCGTGTGCGTCTTCGTGTACTGACATATTTCCGTCGGTAGATATTGAATATTCTGAGTTTGAATCTTCAGATGGGTCTCTAACCGATACTGGGCTTGATGGTGGTGGTGTTAAAGGGGGTTGTATTGGGGTACGTTGTCGGCTAGTACCGGCTACTTGTTGGTTAGTGGTAAGTAATTGTTGGGTAGTAGTAGATATATTAATTGGTGCTTGATTCACGTTAGGAGGGGTTCGCTGCGTGGGCATGCTATGCAGGTGCAAATTTATAAGTGGTTTATTTCGACGTGGTCTGAGGGAATAGTGTTTGCTCATGCTCTACGGCTCAGCTTTCTGCTAATATTTATTTCTTCATCAATGTTAACCCTTTTAAAAAAGACCGGCGCCTCCACCATAATGTCACGACCAAGGGGGTAGCTCGGTGAGTTATCTCGATAACCACTGATTATTATTCACTGCGGATGGTCGGACGGTTCGTTATCGGGATTTAGGGTGCACCGATGAAGGGTGTAAATAAGTATGAAGACTCATTTGCACAGTTACATATTATATTTAAGCAGGTGTGTTAGTATATACGATTGTATAGTAATATCTTACTTACATTGTCCACCACAATAAGGTGGATGCAGCAACAACAGTTGGCTCCATTTTACACAGACTATATTACAGAACACTTAGCTATCAGCAGCTACTGATTAACTGATTACATTTGGGACTGACACCCGTTATTTAAAGTAATCCAGATCCTTTGTTGTGGCAAAACGATGTACATGGCCTTCCCCTATTTCTGATGACTCCTCATTTACAAGCGTCATGAAATGTGGTAATCTACTATTGCACTTCCTTATTAGGTCAAAACCACAGAGTGCGTAAATGCGTGTACATAGTTTACGCATTATCTAAATGAGGTGTCATCTGAGAAGTGAGGTTGAGGTTTGTGAAGTATCGTAAACAGATATTGGCTAATCGTTTACTAATTGTTTAAATACTTTGAATTAGACTTAATTAATCGTATGTCATTTCCGGTTGGACGGGTCTGAGTGATAAAAAGGCAATAAAACTGCGGTGGCTGCTATTAGGGAAGTAACATGTGTAAGAGTAAAAATATTATGTTATTTCAAAGGAATGATAAGGCCTTATTATCACTGGTGGGTGGAGTCTAAGACCTATTAGTTTGTGGTTAGTGTTATTAGGGTAGCATGTGGCCGGAGAGGCAGGTTGTTCTAAGGAAACTTTCATATTAGGATTGTATGTTTCGAAAGAGAGCTAGTATTATGCTGTGAGATGAAGGAATGTATTTTAATTTCTTGTCGCTTGCCTTATCAATTTTGTTATCCAGCATCCGTTGTAGGTGGACCGCAAAGTATTAGGAACATACGTTTGTTAAGAGGGGAACCGAATAAGAATTAATTTAGAAATATTCATTTTCGCGGCTGTGACAATATATATATATATATATATATATATATATATATATATATATATATATATATATATATATATATATATATAAATAAATACCGCGAAACGAAACCAAAATCGTTTCAATGTATATATATATATATATATATATATATATATATATATATATATATATATATATATATATATATACGTATTCACCACGCGTACAACCGAAACGCAAAATATTACAATAAACATCGCCGCCAGCACGAATTTCAAGAAGGAGACGTCGTTTATCGTAGATATCGAGTCCTCTCGGTCGGATCACGATGTTATTCATCAGCTCTTGCTCCACGTTATGTCCCTAGTTTAGTTTTCAAGAAAATTTCCCCGTCAGCTTACCACCTGCACGACCTCAATGGAAATAATGCTGGAGTCTATCATGTCAAGGACTTGAAGCCTGCTCCTGCTGATCCCGATTCCTCCCTTAATCTTTCTGATGACTCACTCCTCACCTAAGTATCCTTTTTTTTGGAGAGAGGGCAGTGAAACGATTTTGGGTTCGTTTCGCGGTTTTATGTTTAAAATTTATTTGTTTAATTGTATTTTATGCCCGATGTCTCTGTGAGCGCATCCGTCTCCTGTGCCGTCGTGTTGGATGTTGAAGAGGAGACGTGTTTCACACTCGACAGCGTTCGGACGTTTGTTGTTCTTGTATAAAAAAACAAACGTTTTTTTGCCATTTTTTTTGTTATCCATGTTCATCTAAATTTTGCGTACTGCGATTTGCTTTGTGCGTTAATTGTGAGCTGGTCAGTGATCTTCCTGGGTGAGTTGTAATAATATTTTTTGTTTTTTATTGAAAATATATTGTTAACATTGCTCTGGATGCATCACGCCCCAGATTACGAGTGTGAAGCACTTCTCTGGGAGTTGTAGCTTTTAATTTTCAACTCGAACAGTTCTCTTACTCAAAATTTACTATTTTTGCTTGTCAATTTTTGGTGGGTTTTTTTCTAAATTCATATGTATTTTTCTTTTACACCCACGTTGACTGTAAAATTTTTCTTGGTAAAATTTATTTATATTATTGTTGTGAAGAGAACTTTTAAACTCCCTTGCGTTGGTCTACCTTTTTTTGTAGAATTTTTTTGTCAGTTATTTGGGGTTCGGTTCAATCGTTTCCCATTTTTTTGGGGTTCGTTAATGATTTGTATGGCGGAATTTATGACTAGCTCTGAGCTGATCTGAAGTCATGCGTAAGTAGTAGGTTATTTTGTTTTATTATTATTTTTTTTGTGGAAGCCAAGATAGTTTTTTTAGATAAATTTTTTTTGGGTTGTTGGCATCCACGAGTGTAACCCACTTACAAATTCTCGTATTGAAATAATTTCATGATTTACGAACCAATTATTCTCTACCTTCCTTACTCTATTTATTTTTGTCTAATTTCACTTCTAGCTTGGCCAGCTATTTTCTTCCAATATTTGTTTATAATTTTTTTAACAAAAGTGCACTGTAAATTCTAGTTTTTTTGTAATTTTTTTTTTGTAGTTCATTTGATTGTAAAGAACTGAAAGTAATTTTAATTGGAAAGTTTTTGTTGACTTTTTTTTTTGTAGAATTATTATTATATTATCATATTAGATTTTTCTTTACAGTGATTTTATTTGGGGGTCTAAGTGCCCTATTTGTACATTTAACTTCGATTGTTTGTTTAATCTTTTATTGCCTATTTTGTTATGCGTTCCCGGCTCTGGGTTGATTGTGTTGTGAGAGTGGGAGAATCTACCGTCGAGTCAAGCTACGGGACGTCGACGCCTACCACTAGGGCCTCCTGCCGCTCACGACGCTACCGAGCTCCAGGTCAACTAAAGGAACGTGGAGGGCTTGGAGACACTACAGCGCCCCTGGCCTCTACCCAAAAGCACCGGCTACCTGCCGACGGCGCCGGCCTCCTACGACGACGCCATAGGAGCGTGGCGGTGTACCTGATCGTTGGCCACAAATACCCACAATTGGTAGGTACTAGACAGCCTTGGCGTCCGTCCGTCTGCCCCGCTATTTTGACGGAGCTCTGACGATTGTTACTCCGCCTCCAGGTTCCCCGCTCTCCAGCCTGATCGGCCTAGGACCCATCAGGATTGTAACCCCCCTCAACAAGGTCTGTAAAGGCATAAAAGATACCATTTTTTTGTTAATATTTAACACTGTAATAAATTTTTGTCTATAACTTTCTTTGAGTGTGTATGTCCACTCCCTTTCCTGACATCACTGGCGCCCATTTTTTTTATTCTTGTGTCTAGTGACCCACGACCCCGCGAACCACAACCCAACCTGAGCAGCCGCGGTAAGTGTGTGACTGTAGTTTTCCCTTCGGAAAATTACTTCCCAAATTTATTTTACTTTACATTATTATTGCTACCATTACGTCACACATTTATATTCTTATGGCGCCCAAAACGTGGGGCCCGATTTTATAATTTTGTCATTAACTATTTTTGCGCTGTTAAATTTTTTTGTTGATTGTGGTGTCGCTGGATCATAATCCTATTTTCTTGCTCTACTGCCCTTCTTTTCCCTTCTGTTTTATTCTACTTAAATATTATTTGGTTTAATATAATTTTCTTATTATGTCACTTCCCGTGGAGCACCTCAAGTACCTGCGACCTGACGAGATCAGCTACGAGCTAAAAATCCGTCTTGGCAACTATACTGGATCAATTGAGGAAAATATCAACGTTTTAAGAGGACTATTGGAAATGGAAAGTCTGGGATGTTCCACAGTAGACCCGGCGTGCTGTCCTGATCCTATCGACGGCGCTCAGGCAGGTTTGGATAAGTTGATGGAGATGTCGGGTATGATATTGCATTTTCGTAGTACTAATCCGCAACATTTAGAGCAATTTCAAATAGAACTAAATGCTCGGGTGTTAGCTTTGCAAATTCGTATATCTCGACTTCCCCAAGAGTGGAAGGGTGAACTATTGAGATTGCTATATGGTCAAGTCTGCCCTCTCGTCCTTATCTCCTTTAACTAACACACAACCATCAGTTAACTTAATCGATTTCGACGATGTCCCTATTAGTCCGATTGCCCCAAATACGAATCTTTCTCCCTCATCAAACACGACTCTTTTACTTCGTTCCTTTGAGGAAAGCAGCGTAATTTTCCAGGAAAAAATCCGTAGAATTCGGTTTAATAACTTGGAACCAACAAATAACAATCCTCCCGTACCTCATGTCGGAAATAACTGTCATTCTGTATTCTCACCGCGTCTCCCTAGCAGTACTTTGTTGCCTCGGTCGGTTCCCTGTGACCACAAAGTCCTGGTGGACAAATGGAATAAAAAATTTGACGGTAACTCCGGGTCTCAATCAATTTCTTGAGAATATAGAAAGACTCGCGTATTCACGTGGCGTGTCGCATGAACAATTGTTCCACCAAGCTAGCGATCTTCTTACCGGTCACGCTCTTGTGTGGTACCGTATGATTTACCCTTCAGTGTCATCATGGTCGGAACTTGTTGCCAAACTTCGTAAAACTTTTCTCCCTGCAAACTATGACATTGCTTTAATGGATGAAATTAGAAATCGTACACAAGCCCCCATGGAAAAAGTCGAGATATTTATTGCTATTACGGAAAATTTATTTTCGCGTCTGAGTCAACCTCCTGATGAAAAAACTCGAGTTTCTTATATCATGCGAAACGTACAGCCACATTTCCAAAGATTGTGTGCGTTGCAAGATATCGTCACTATATCAACATTAATATCGGTCTGTAAACGCCTTGAAGATACGGAACAACAAGTCTCCCAGTTTAAAAACCCGCCAACTCGTTCTTCGTATACTTTAGAACCAGATTTATCTGCGACTCGCACAGACAAAAATATTTATCGGCCTACTGTATCCTCTTTGAATCCTGTCAATCAGGGTAATCCGAGAGTTTGTTGGAATTGTAATAGCCCGGACCACTTGTACCCAAAGTGTCCTATTCCTCTCAATCGGTTCTGTTTTTCGTGTGGGCGCAAAAATGTCATCAGGCCTCAGTGCCCAAAATGTTCAAAAAACGTGTATGGCGTCTCGGTTTCGTCAGCAAACGAGACACCCGCCGTCCCAGAGCTGACAAGCCCACGGGAAAACTCCACCGCGATGAGTGGTCTAAATGGTTAAATGTTGTATCTCGTTTTTTTATTAGGGTAATATTTCTCCCGTTTTTCACAACTGTGGTAGTGACGATAGACCTTACGTCACGGTGTCAGTCAAAAATACTCATATTTCTGCCCTTATCGACTCCGGGGCAAATATATCTGTTGTAGGTGGTCGCGGTTATGACTTACTAAAACATTTGAACCTTAACGTCCAGCCCAGTTCCTTGGCGACCATATCCACTGCTGACGGAAAAACTCACCCCATTTTAGGTAATGTTTTGATCCCCGTTTGTTTCGGAAAAACACTTTTCTTTTGTTGTCGTGCCTTCGGTAGTAGACTTTTGCCGCTGCTTTCAAGTCCAATTGGATTTTGCTAAAAATTCTTGGTCCACGCCTCATAACATTTCTTGCTTATCTGCAGTTCATAGTCGAGAACAATTACCTGCCTCGCAGCAAGCTATCCTAAATTCTGTTATAGCGGACTATGAGAAGCTGGGTTCTTCCGGGCTCGGTTGCACTACAAGGGTTGAGCATGAAATCGATACGGGTGACGCGAAACCACTTAAACAACGTCAGTATCCTCTCTCACCCATTCTAATGGAAGCTGTCAACCAAGAGCTTGACGAAATGTTACGTTTGGGAGTTGTACAAACATCCACAAGTCCTTGGTCTAGCCCCATACTTCTTGTCAAGAAGCGCTCCGGAAAGTACCGACTTTGCTTTGATGGACGCAAACTTAATTCAGTTACGCGTAAAGACAGTTACCCTTTACCTCGTGTGGACTACATCATCAGCAAATTAGGGAACGCCAAATACTTATCATCTGTAGATTTGAAAAGTGCCTTTTGGCAGATCCCACTTTCGCCCTCCTCCCGAGAGAAAACTGCCTTCTCTGTTCCGGGTCGTGGCCTTTTTGAGTTCGTCCGAATGCCTTTTGGTCTTTGCAACGCCCCTCAGACTCTGCAGAGACTGATGGACGAAGTTTTCGGACCTGAATTGGATCCCAATGTTTTCGTCTACATTGACGATTTAATCATCGTGACCTCCACATTCGAAGAACATATCGCCATTCTTTATAAAGTTCTAGATCGCCTAAAGGCAGCCGGCTTCACCGTAAACGTCGACAAATGTGAATTTTGTTTATCATCTCTTAAATATCTTGGTTTTGTTATTGATCGGCATGGTCTGCGTACTGACCACGAAAAAATTTCTGCTATTGCTAATCTCCCTCGGCCCAGTACTGTTACTGAAGTCCGGAGAGCACTAGGTCTATTTTCATGGTACAGGAGATTCGTTCCCAATTTCGCCTCCATGTCAGCTGTCATAACTGACCTCATTAGTCCGTCATTGCATGGATCATCGCGGCTGAAGATGCATTTCATCAACTAAAAACGTCTCTAATTTCGGCTCCTACTCTTGCTAGCCCTGATTATCGTCGGCCTATAAAACCTTTTAAAATCTATACTGACGCCTCCAATTACGGTCTCGGAGCTGTAATTACACAAATCGGTGATGATGACGAGGAGCACCCCATCGCTTATGCGAGCCGGACTCTTAATAAAGCCAAAAAGAACTACTCAATCACTGAGAAAGAATGTTTGGCTGTACTCTTTGCCATTCTAAAATTCCGCTCATACATTGAAGGTCTTCATTTCGAAGTCATTACTGACCACTACTCCCTCCTGTGGCTACTTCGCATGCAAGACCCGCGCGGTAAGCTTGCTCGTTGGTCAGTTCACCTTCAACAATTTGATTTTACTATTTCCCACCGGCCTGGTAAACTTCATGAGCTCCCTGATGCTCTCTCGAAGTTTCTATCATAAATCGCGATAATTTCGCTAATACTCACGATAACTGGTACTGTAGTATGCGGGAAGATGTCACCCTGAACCCTACCGACTATCCCGACTGGCGTGTTGAGAATAACCTTCTTTACAAAAATGTAGCTACTCCATATTCGTTGCCGCCCAATTTAAGTTCCTGGAAGTTAGTGGTACCGCGAGAATTTCGTAAAGACATTTTATTACGATGTCATGATGACGTCACGGCAGCCCATTTAGGAATTTTTAAAACCCTCAATCGCGTTGCGTCCGAATACTATTGGCCAAAAATGCATCAATTTGTTGCCGGATATGTCAAACGCTGTAAGGTGTGTTTAGCACAAAAG
The DNA here is from genome assembly GCA_963082715.1 of Harpalus rubripes. Classification (NCBI taxonomy): domain Eukaryota; kingdom Metazoa; phylum Arthropoda; class Insecta; order Coleoptera; family Carabidae; genus Harpalus; species Harpalus rubripes. The sequence goes on from OY720461.1 coordinate 20,848,533, forward strand.
GTTCCCCAATTACCCCCTCCTGGTCTCATGGGTAAAGAAAAGATCATTCGATTTCCCTGGCAGGCCATCTCAATAGACATCATGGGACCCTTTCCACCCTCCTCTTCGGGAAACCGTTATCTCTTGGTGGTAACCGACTGGTTTTCCAAATTTGTACTCGCCCAACCTATGAAAGAGGCTACCGGGCCTCGTATCTGTAAATTTCTAGAAGAAAATGTTTTCCTTCTGTTTGGCGTCCCCCAGATCGTGATGTGCGATAACGGTACACAATTCATCTCTAAACTTTTCACCAATCTCATAAAGAAATATGATATTCCCAAGTTATGGTACAATGCCAAGTTCCACCCGCAAGTAAATTTTGTCGAGCGTACCAATCGAGTCATAAAAACTGCTATCCGTTCTTATCTCGAAAATAACCACCTCGCGTGGGACAAAAATCTCCAAGCCATACGGACTAGCGTGCACGAAGTCACCAGATTTTCCCCAGCTTTCTTAACTTTCGGCAGACATGTACGGCTTTCGGGCACATTCTATAACACTCTGCCTACCAATATCTGTTCTGACAACCATACTGATTATGTCCATTCTCTCGCCGATTTAAGTCAATTCTTCCTTGCCGTTCAAGACCGTATTCACCACGCGTACAACCGAAACGCAAAATATTACAATAAACATCGCCGCCAGCTCGAATTTCAAGAAGGTGACGTCGTTTATCGTAGAAATCGAGTCCTCTCGGTCGGATCACGATGTTATTCATCAGCTCTTGCTCCACGTTATGTCCCTAGTTTAGTTTTCAAGAAAATTTCCCCGTCAGCTTACCATCTGCACGAGCTCAATGGAAATAATGCTGGAGTCTATCATATCAAGGACTTGAAGCCTGCTCCTGCTGATCCCGATTCCTCCCTTAATCTTTCTGATGACTCACTCCTCACCTAAGTATCCTTTTTTTTGGAGAGAGGGCAGTGAAACGATTTTGGTTTCGTTTCGCGGTTTTATGTTTAAAATTTATTTGTTTAATTGTATTTTATGCCCGATGTCTCTGTGAGCGCATCCGTCTCCTGTGCCGTCGTGTTGGATGTTGAAGAGGAGACGTGTTTCACACTCGACAGCGTTCGGACGTTTGTTGTTCTTGTATAAAAAAAAACTAACGTTTTTTTGCTATATTTTTTTTGTTATCCATGTTCATCTAAATTTTGCGTACTGCGATTTGCTTTGTGCGTTAATTGTGAGCTGGTCAGTGATCTTCCTGGGTGAGTTGTAATAATATTTTTTGATTTTTATTGAAAATATATTGTTAACCTTGCTCTGGATGCATCACGCCCCAGTTTACGAGTGTGAAGCACTTCTCTGGGAGTTGTAGCTTCAACTCGTACAGTTCTCTTACTGAAAATTTACTATTTTTGCTTGTCAATTTTTGGTGGTTTTTTTTCTAAATTCATATGTATTTTTTTTACACCCACGTTGGCTGTAAAATTTTTCTTGGTAAAATTTATTTATATTATTGTTGTTTGTGAAGAGAACTTTTAAACTCCCTTGCCTTGGTCTACCTTTTTTTTGGAGAATTTTTTTGTCAGTTATTTGGGGTTCGGTTCAATCGTTTCCCATTTTTTTGGGGTTCGTTAATGATTTGTATGGCGGAATTTATGACTAGCTCTGAGCTGATCTGAAGTCATGCGTAAGTAGTAGGTTATTTTGTTTTATTATTTTTTTTGTGGAAGCCAAGATAGTTTTTTTGAGATAAATTTTTTTTGGGTTGTTGGCATCCACGAGTGAAACCCACTTACAAATTCTCGCATTGAAATAATTTCATGATTTACGAACCAATTATTCTCTACCTTCCTTACTTTATTTATTTTTGTCTAATTTCACTTCTAGCTTGGCCAGCTATTTTCTTCCAATATTTGTTTATAAATTTTTTAACAAAAGTGCACTATAAATTCTAGTGTTTTTGTAATTTTTTTTTTGTAGTTCATTTGATTGTAAAGAACTGAAAGTAATTTTAATTGGAAAGTTTTTGTTGACTTGTTTTTTTTTGTAGAATTATTATTATATTATCATATTAGATTTTTCTTTACAGTGATTTTATTTGGGGGTCTAAGTGCCGTATTTGTACATTTAACTTCGATTGTTGGTTTAATCTTTTATTGCCTATTTTGTTATACGTTCCCGGCTCTGGGTTGATTGTGTTGTGAGAGTGGGGGAATCTACCGTCGAGTCAAGCTACGGGACGTCGACGCCTACCACTAGGGCCTCCTGCCGCTCACGACGCTACCGAGCTCCAGGTCAACTAAAGGAACGTGGAGGGCTTGGAGACACTACAGCGCCCCTGGCCTCTACCCAAAAGCACCGGCTACCTGCCGACGGCGCCGGCCTCCTACGACGACGCCATAGGAGCGTGGTGGTGTACCTGATCGTTGCCCACAAATACCCACAATTGGTAGGATACTAGACAATCTTGGCGTCCGTCCGTCTGCCCCGCTATTTTGACGGAGCTCTGACGATTGTTACTCCGCCTCCAGGTTCCCCGCTCTCCAGCCTGATCGGCCTAGGACCCATCAGGATTGTAACCCCCCTCAACAAGGTCTGTAAAGGCATAAAAGATACCATTTTTTTTTGTTAATATTTAACACTGTAATAAATTTTTGTCTATAACTTTCTTTGAGTGTGTATGTCCACTCCCTTTCCTGACATCACTGGCGCCCATTTTTTTATTCTTGTTTCTAGTGACCCACGACCCCGCGAACCACAACCCAACCTGAGCAGCCGCGGTAAGTGTGTGACTGTAATTTTCCCTTCGGAAAATTACTTCCAAAATTTATTTTACTTTACATTATTATTGCTACCATTACGTCACAATATATATATATATATATATATATATATATATATATATATATATATATATATATATATATATATATATATATATATATATATATATATATATATATTCCACGATTATCATCTAGAAACAAGAATACATTTAGATGTATATTTGTACGTACTAATTATGAAGCGAGATCGCCCATCAGGCATTTATGTTAAATTTTTAATAGTTTATCTGTTGAAATAGATATTTTTCATTTAACTCTAAGACGCTTCAAGCAAGCATTGATAATAGTATATTAAAGTACGTGCTTTATAAGACATGTTTTTTTCGCACGCGTCAAAATTTTGAAAACGAGCGTTAGCGAGTTTTCTAATTGACAAGTGCGAAAGAAAGTCTTATAAAATGAGTTCTTTATACTATTTTTTATATTTTGCGCCTTCTATAATAACATTTACTTACTCAATTTGTGATTTTATTTGTAACCATTTGTACATTTTCATGTAAATAATCTTACCTAAATAAAAAAATTAAAATAATTTCGACATTATATTATTAAAATGAATTGTCAATTAACTAAAAATAAATTAGGTAAAAATGGGTTAAAGAAACGTCATCTAGTATTAACCATCTAGAACAAAAAATTGCGTGTCGGAATGAAGGTCATTACGATACGCAATTGCGTATCGTAATCACTTCATTATGAACGCAAAATATAAAAATATGTTTTTATAGTATTATATCATTGTTATTTTTTTATGTTTAATCTACATTCTTTTTTGTGTGGAAACATTGTTTGTTGTAAGTGTATTTGTATATATTTTGCATCCACCCCGTAATTGGGATCTTGATTCTGTGGGATGGATGGGTTACTTTCAATAAATAAATAAATACAGAGTGTAAATGAAATAAGAATAAATTGAACTAGTAATATAACTCGTCGAAAGGAACAATATTTCTTAATAACTTTTTCTCGAAAGCGCATATTTTTTTAGCATTTTTTCAACCCCATAAATTGACGAGTCGTTCCACGTATTTTTCTAATAATTTAATGCAGTAGTAGTAGCTATGTAAAATTTTGTTTATCAATCGAAAATCCTTTCAGTTATTGCAATTAAATTTTGACATTAATAATAAACTTGTTTATAAGGTAAAATTCTGGCAAAATGCTTATGTTTACGAATAGCGGATACACAGACGTTGTAATTACCTATGGTGAATTTACACGAAAATCGTCCTCATCCTAATATTCGCACATTTATGTTGTACAACATACAATATCTTCGAGATTATCACAGTATGAGGTGTCACATATGACAATTTGGAATATTTTAAATGAGCAACAGTGACACCCATATTTTGTGCAAAAATTTCATTGTTTCCAGTACTTCAATTTTGCGAATGGGTTGTATTGTTCACTGATTGGGCTGGATTTATTAGAGAAAGTGTCTTTAATAATGCACAATACACTTATCTGGACACAAAAATCCTGATACTGTAAGAAGGAAACAATTTTCAACAAAAAATATCATTAATTGGGCGGGAATAAATCCCACCTAGTTTAAATGGACAAGCGTATGTACTTACATTTTTTGAATAACGTATTAAACTATAATGATGTGCCGTGTTAACACACGAAAACTCATCCCATAACCTCATAAGTATGCTCTACCTCTATTCGTCTATTCACACAAGTTCAGAGCCCTGTTTTAATACACAATTTTATAATTTTGTTATCCAAAATTTAAATTTCATTATTTTAAAAATTGTAATACGAATTTATTAATAATAATGTTTGCCGTTGATCGTTTATTAATTACTGTGTCTGCAAGAATGCAACCACGATCCGACAATTTTTGTGCTGTGTACATCGAACTTTGATTCAGACAGCAAAGATGTTTGCCATAGGCGGGTAACTAAATTTTAAACAAATTTTTAAAGAATTTTATCTCAAAAACTAGAAGATTTAGAAAAAAATCTGATGTGGCCAGCACATTACCTTCCGTCAGTTCTATGTATTTTGTACAAATTTCATACAGAAAGTTCCTTGCTAAATTAAATATTCTATTTCTTGTACATTACCTTCCGGCAGTTGCATGTATTTTATGCAAATTTCATACAGAAAATTATTATTTTGTGACGTTTTCTATATACAGTGTAATGTATCTGCAGAAATAAAAGGGAACGCGCTCAACACCAAACCGTTCTTCATCAAAATGCTCAAACACCGAAACTGGAATGCATCAAAATGTTCAACACCAAACCATGCATTGCCAAAAAACAACATGGCGGCCATGTTTCTTACAATAGTCGCCAGGGGGCATTATGGTAGTACAAAATTTTTGTCATTCTATGAGTCGGTAGATGGCTTCGTGGTCATAGACATAGAATGACAACTATTAAAAATGTGATAGACAAGTGATGTGTTTCTCTCATCCTGTATAGGTTATGGTAAATTAGAATTTTTCAATTGGATTCCTTGAAAACTGTTTGCATTACTTACAACATGTATTACGATTATAATGTACATATTTTAAAAATTCTAATTTATAAAGGATGTATAATATTATGAAATTAATTATTTATTATATAATAAGATAGATTTTAAATATGCTGCAAAACATAATTTTCTACGAAAATATACACGTATATAAATATGAAACGCTGAATTTAATGATTGAGTACTTGCTGCGATTGTTCCTGGGGCATCAATGTTTTTGCAACAGTTCCGTATCCATCCATTCTGGTAATCTTATCAACATCATCAGTGATCTGCAAATATATTGAAATGACCTAATACAATAAAAAAACAAATGAATTAATTTATTTATGTCACCTTTACGTATAGAGAGTACATACAAGTACTACATTTTATTTAGTTTTGTATAGTACGCCAAAATATTTTTTATGGGAAAATTTATAGAAAATTAAAATTTAAGAGGAGAAATAACTACCAGACCAATGGGAATTCGGTTGAAGGAATGATGTCCGCATTAATAATGCGCAAACTTGCTTACAACGTGGCGAGTATAGTATGCTTAAGTTTTTATTATCGGACAGTGAAGTATTATTATACCTTACCAAAAGTAGGTCATCAGTGGCATTAGTGAATTTTAACATTCTATAAATTTTCCCATAAAAAAAAATATTATTTTTGCTTGTTATACACGCTAAATTAAATGTACTATGTACTCTATATACGTAAATGTGACATAAATAAATAAATTCATTTAGTTATGTTATTTATTGTATTAGATCATTTCAATATATTTGGAGATTATTGACAATGATGAGATTGCACGAGTGGGTGAGCCTGTAGCTTTTGCAGAAACATTGATGCCACAGGAACAACCTCAGCAACAGCAACAAGTACTCAATTATTCATTTCAGCGAAATTTATATACGTACATGTTTTCGTTTACAGCCAAAATGTAGCGTGTGTTTAACATCACCGTCAACGCATACCTGTATTCGTTGTGGTCTTTACTGTTTATATGTAGGTTGTGCTTGTGCTGAACCTGCCGAACAGTTGCAGCAATTACGTCATCGATGGCCATTCTGCAGAGCAGATCCAATGGAATAAGTTCGAATATTTATGTAAATAATATTGTTTTATAATACATTGCCCAAAAAAATTAGGGGAAAGGGGAACACTTTTTTTAAAATCTGTTACTTTTTAAATAATAGCTCTGCGTGATAATATCAAGGATACTAATATATACACTGGATTGCTAACTTGTATGTTGTGCACGTAGTCACCTGTGAGGCAAGTAACTGGAAAGCAGCCATTTCCAGAAAAGGCAAAATAGGCGCCAATTTTAAAATTACATAATAGCAACACATTATAAATGGAATGAATTAGTAGATTCTTTATATTTATTGCGTATATTTTAAGAATTATAGTTATTTTAATAATATAATATACATTTATTACATATATAGCAAATTCACAATAAAATAGGACTATGAATTTTAAAATAATATTTGCTTATTAAATAGATGCCTTTTGCATATGTGGTGGAAAATTTGGAATTACAGAAGGTGCTGAGTCTGATTTTAATCTTCTTATATACGTTCCAGGACTTTTCAAATAATCAGTTTCAAGAAAATGATCACTGCAAATTTTTTATGCTTTTGTAGGTGTGTATTTTTCCTTTTTATGGCATCTATTCACAATCGTAATATACCACTATTATTTAAAGGAAATCTGTAAAATATATAAAACAATAGTATGAATAAATATGTATGCATATATATGAACAATAATACTTGAAAAATTGTCAAGGATTATCCTTACTATGTCTATTTATGCACCCAAAGGCACTATAAGAAGACGGCATATCGCCTTTTATTATGGAAATAACTCACTTAAAAGTATATATTCACTAAGAATAAAACACAAACACCACTTTATTCAAGAAAACTAGGTACCATATAATTCAATAATAGACCAACGAACGTTTGACGTTTTGCCTTTTCTGCAAATGGCGCTGTACCCCCACCACTTGCCTCTTATTAAACGTATGTCAGCTATCCAGTGTTTTATTAGAACATCCTTGGATAATATTAACTATTTTTTATTGACCCGGAGTCTTAGTAATAGAAATTAACGAAAACAATTATAGAATTATGAATTACAAGCAAGTTATTGTTTGATACATAAAAGGACTACACAAAACAAAATGAAAAAATGACTCAAGTATGCTTTCAATTTAGCTTTAAAGGCTTACTAAAGATGACAAATTAATTCATTTGCAATCTTTGTAAATTAGAAGCAAAATGAGACATATATTCTTAGTGATCTGCAAGTTGCTCGTGCGGTCGCCTATATTCAGAACGGCCACTTTAATCGGTTTGTAAGCAGGGACCTTCGTGTTACCCCTTCTGTAAGCCAGCGTTTATGGAATCGGTTTCGGGAGGCTGGACAATATGTCAGGGGAATTGGGCAACCGACCTAAGACGAGCACATGGCATACAAATTTCTGACCAAACTGTTGAAGCCTAAAAAATCTGTTCCGGCACTACACCTTGTGCATTATCACAATGCAGCGCGAATGAGATTTGCTCGGAATCACAGGGTTGGCAACTTCAACACTGGAATCCTGTACTGTTTACATACCAATCCAGATTTCGTTTAACTCGTTGCGACGATCGCGTATGTCTATATAGATGTCTTAGTGAACAGTACGTAGCCGCTACTATACAGGAAGTGGATAGATTTGGTCGTGGATCTGTGATGGTTTGGGCTGAAATCAGTATAGGCAACAAAACTGATCTTGTTGTGGTTTCTGAAAGACTAAATGCAATGAATTACATTGCAAATGACTTGGAGGACTATATTGTACCTATTGCATATGGTGTCAATCCCAACTTTATACTAATGCAGGGCATAGCAAAGAAACATACTGCCGGAGTCACCAAAATATTTTTTCAAAAGTACAGAATTCGAGCTACACGTGTATAATCAGTTTTATCAACGTGTTAGTAAGCACCCTAATTCAGCACAAACCATTCGGGAAGTGACACAAGCCTTAAGCCTTGATGGAGGAAGGGAAGAGAATACAAGAATACCTTCGTTGACTAGTGCGAAACATATCACACAGATGTGAGAAACTAATTCGAACTCGTGGAAGACATACACGGCATAAAACCTCGCCAATCTACAGAAAACCCAACTCTCATCGATACAATGGCACTTGTTTTCACTTTGTTTTGCGTTATCTATTTACATTTCTAAATGTAATTTAAGAAATAACAGTAATAAAATTGTTTTGATTGATTTTTAGACTATAATATATTTGGACCATACGTAATTTGGTTTGCCAAAAGCTGTTATTTAAAAAATGGACAAAGTATTTCCCCATATTTTTGACCAGTGTATTTTGTATATATTTACATATTCATTTTTATTTTTTTTTGGAGGATTTGATTCCAATACGGGTTACGACACCCAGATTGTATACATGTATACATTTATTTTAATTATAAACATAAACTTCACAAAATATCGTTTATTTATAATAAATGTCACATAAAGTTGCCCTTATCCATGATCTGCAAATTCTACGGAATTTCACGTATTTAGTACTATAAATAAAATCATTCTAATGCTTTGTAAAATAGAAAAAGTATGTTGTACAACATATTTCAAATCTATCATATTATATAATAAATAATTAATTTCACAATATTATACATCCTTTATAAATTAGAATTTTTAAAAATGTACATAATAATCGTAATACATGTTGCAAGTAATGCAAACATTTTTCAAGGAATCCAATTGAAAAATTCTTATTTATCACAACTTATACAGAATAAGAGAATCATATCACTTGTCCATTACATTTTTAATAGTTGTCATTTTTTGTCTATGGCCACGAAGCCATCTACCGACGCATAGAATAACTAAAATTTTGCTGCTACCCTGTTGGCATCTAGTGACTATTGAATGAAACATGGCCGCCATGATGTTTTTTGACAAAGCACGGTTTGGTGTTGAACATTTTGATGCATTCCAGTTTCGGTGTTCAAGCATTTTGATGAAGAATGGTTTGGTGTTGAACATGCACCCAAATAAAAGATTTATTATTATTATTATTTCTTGTACATTACCTTAAAGCAGTTGTATGTATTTTATACAAATTCCATACAGAAAGCAAAAGATCCTATATTTCCTGTAAAATTATAAGACAAACACACTATCTCAATTTCACTTGACACTGACATCTTTCAATCAGAATTTTCTTAATATAGTAGCTGTTTCCATAGCTATGGCTACTTTATGAAATTTAATTTCTTTATAATTTTTTAACTCTATATCCATTTAATATTAAGTATAAAATGCAGTCAAATCGTATAGAGAATAAAATATTCTTTAATATTTATAATAACATCAAATGTGAAAAAATTATATTTAACATAGTTTTTTCAAGAAAAACTATTAAAATCTTCAAATAATGGTACTTCCGGTTGACCAATTGTAACCAAAATCTAATCAGCTCTTCATATGGATGTAACGAAGAAGTATACGAAAAAATTATAATTTTTGTAACTGTAGTATTAGAGTTATCGCAGACGAAAATTTTGTTACACACACACACACACATCCACACACACACACACACACATACATACAGACATCATCGTAAAAATAGTAAATTCGTATTCTAGGGACCCTAAAACGTGCTTATTGATTAAAAACTCATCATCGAATTTTTTGACCAAAGACAATACCTTCCTTACCTAAAGGTGACGGAAGGTAAAAATATTAAGAAATATTGTTGCTCTCGACGAGTTACATTACTGGTTAAATTTACTGTACTTATTCATTTACATCCAGTATTTCTTAACCTCCTATTCACAATCAATTAGTAATCATTGAGTTTTAAACATTCATTTTATTAATATATTTCGACAATTTTTCTATAATTTGTTCAACGACAAAATATTTATTGATTCTGTCAGTTGAGATTAGGGCTGTCAAAATCTGCTAAATTGCTAACCGGTTATCCGTCGGTTTATAAACCGACTAACCGAATAACCGGTTATAAAACAATTACCGGTTTTTCACCGGGCAAAAGCTTGTTTTTAACCGGTCAGAAACCGGGTTTAACCGGCGAAAAAAACGGTTTTTAACCGGCCAGAAAATAGGTTTTAACCGGCCAAAAAGCCGGGTCTTAACCGGTCAGGAAACCGGTTTTAACCGGTCAGAAGTAGGTATTTTATAGCTACCACTGTTTCACCCACCTTACATATCTTTGTTCATTTGACTCATTTCTTCACTCACCCACCATCACTCACTAACAAGTGCAGTCGCAGTGCATGTTCTAACTTGTGGGATTATGCTGCACACGGGGCTGACGCTGACGGACATGCGAAGTACAGTCACTAAGAGCGGCAATTTTAAATAGAATGTTCAACATGAATAAAAAGAAAAAAATATTTTACTGACCATCAAAAAATTGCTTCCTGTCTACTCAGGAGTACGTAATCGCCCGTAACTTAAAATTTAAGGAAACTAACACCTACGAAATCATACAACAAGGCCAAAGAAACAAGATCATTTCCGGATAGATACTTTACTTTTGTGACTTTAAAAAATAATCTTGCTTACCGGATACGTAAAGTAATGTTACTAATTTGAAACTTTAATACCTTTACCTGGTATAGAGTGTACAAAAGCGTTAACATTAGAGTTAAGTATTCATATCCCGAGGATGTTAAGTTTTATGTTGGTGATATATTTTTATTCGTAGGTACCGGGACAGTAATATTTTTAAAAATTCAACAGATTAAAGTACTTCCCTGGAGGTATTGTTTACGTAAGATTAGTGTCATGTTGATAGCACAATCATTACTCTAAGTACCAGGTTAGCAAAATAATTAAAATTTCACTAGAGTTAAGTAATTTTCTGGTTGTAAACATATGTTATCGTGATTCTGTCGTAAAATTTCTTTGACATAATTTATTTAGAATTTTAAGTTTAAGGTTTATTGTGCCTATCTAAATCAATAACAATCATAGTTTTACATTTCATGTTCTTGCCGAAAATAAGATACTCCCACATTTTTTTTTTTTTTTGTAAGGCCCACTACAATTTTTCATTTTGTTATTGAGAACATAAACAAAACCGCAAGTGGAACAAAATTCAAAACGTGAAATGACGCTACATACTTTCGATAGTAAAAACTATCGATAGTGATACCGATTGGTCTCTACCTCTATAAATAAATTTAAAATTTAAGAAACACCGGCTAAAAACAAGTTGAAAATTGAATATAAACTGATCAAAAACAGAATATAAATCGGATAAAAACCGACTGTAAACCGGTCAAATCCAGCTAAAAACCGATTACAAACTGGCTAAAAACAAGTTGAAAACCGGCTATAAATTATTTAAAAACCGGCTATAAGCACGTTAAAAACCGGCTATAAACCGATAAAAAACCGGCTAATATTCGGCCAAAAACCGATTAGCCGGTTTGCCGAATATTTTAGTTTGGAAAAACCGGTTTCCGGTTAACCGATCAACCGGTTAACCGAATACTTTTGACAGCCCTGGTTGAGATATTATAACCTATCTAGGAGGTTTTGCCGTTTTTCTCAATTTTTACTAATTTTAATAATTTACTGTGTACTGAGTTAAAACATTTGTTAAATAAAGCGTTCTTTTTATTATGGACATTTTTATTACAATTTTACTCGAAATAATTGTTATACAATCCTATACAATATTTATATCGTTGAAATGAGAAGACATCTCTATCTAATGGACGAAACAAAATTATGTAGGGTACCATTTTAAAAAATACAATTTTGTTCTACCGTTTGAGAACAACTGGTTGGATTTTCGGTTTGTTATTACTGTTAAATTAGCTCCTTCTTCTTTATAATTTTTCTCTAAATTATTTATTTTATTAACAACTGAATTAAATTACTTAATTTTTATTATCTACCTAAAATTGTATTCATTTCCACACCACCCATGAGGTAGAATACAGTGGTGCGTTTTTTTTAAACGTGGTATCGCCAGGAGCCCTAATCCACAATAAAGCAGTACAATAATGGACAAGCATAAAAGAAAAACAACAAACGGATATACTCGTAAGAAACTTAGAAATCTAAGTCTTCCACATCAATGCCGTTTTCTTCCTCCTCCCCCGGGACAGGAAGAGTAGCATCATACGTCGCTCCCGCTAAACGATAGAACTCTTCAGTTCTGTTTAACTTGAGCTCCGCACATTTCTTGTAGAAGATATACCTGGCTAAATTGCCAGGTATATGTGCCTTCTTCCGTCCCGAAGAACTCGTTATCGCTTTAGCAGCTTTCCACGAAGACTCGATGCTGCTGGTGTTAGCATCGGTGTCAGGATCCTTGAAGATCACCGAATGGTTTACCTTCAACTGGAGGTACCCACGCCTACCGAGGCAGTCGTGAGCTCTCCAAAAATCCGACACTATCGTGGTGCCCGGTTCGATCCATTCCTCAATAAGAGGAATGAGGGTATCCGCCCCACTGAAATAAAATAATGCAATTATTAATCTTATACAGGATGTCATTGAAATGACCATCCTCGATATTTCCCTTGTCGTTAGAAATACAGCATAAATTTATTTAGAGAATTTGTTCGTCTACTCAAGGAGCATAACGTAAAATTATTTTCACATATACAGGCTGTTGAATTATGACTCGGCGATAATTCTTTTTTCTTTTTTTAAATGGTACCCTCTATATATTTTCATATATTTTGAATTGTTTTACACATATAGTTTTTTTAGTTTTCCGCAGCATTGCCAAGTTATTTCGTTTCTTCTCTCTAAAAAAGACCTAATACACAAATTGCGTTATAAAGGCGTACTGAAGATATTTTAATAGTAAAAATTTAGAATTTTTTCTGTACAGCTATAACTATACTCTATGTTCTCATACTGCATACATATATACAGGGTGTTCATTTTAAGTCGGGTAAATTAGCAAATAATTTCTTATTTACAATACTATTTTTATGAGCGTAACATTAATTTTTTCAACTAGTGGTTTTCAAACTGTGGGGAGCAACTTTGTTATTTTATATGGGATCATATGTTTTATTTACTTATTAGATAGAGAATTTTATTATTCTGAATTCAGTTATATAATATTTTCATACCCTCACATAACGATTTTTTAAAGAAATATGCATATAAAGTTTTATAATATGATTAAAATATGACTATAATGAGAGTGCCACGGATGGAAAAAATGAATATATGTTAATTGTTTACATAGAAATAGAATACCCTGACAGAAAGGAGTGAGTATTTTCTTTTGTCAATTATTTAAAACAAATGTCAACATGTCAACCGAGATGTCAACGCGCATAAAATATTCACGTATTTCTTTCATGGCATTCTAATTCTTATTACAGTCATATTTTAATCATATTATTATAAAACTTTATATGCATATTTCTTTAAAAAATCGTTATGTGAGAGTATGCAAATATAATATCGCTGAATTCAGAAAAAAATTCTATCCAATAAGTAAATATATGGTCCCATTTAAAATAATAAAATTAGTCCCCACAGTCTGAAAACCACGAGTTGAAAATAATTAATTTTATCCACAACTGTCAAATAATATACCCATAATCCAACTGAATTTTACCAATTAATGATCTTCGTTACTGTTGCTAATTGAATAATATTGACAGTTCGATGGAATAATATTATCCAATCGTTATGTAATATTTAAATCCTACCTTTCAAAGAGTACAGACAATTTACTTTTAATAAGTAATGCATTTCACATAAAAAGTTAAAATTGCACTAGTTTTGTCATTTTTCATACTTTAATTTCTTCTTTAATTCGAATGATTTACATCACTCGCCTTTCGGCTCTTGATGCAAACGTCATTCTCATGAGTAATAGCATACATTACATGTTCATTGAATACTATTACGCTCATTAAAATAGTCTAGGAAAATAGAAATTGTTTGCTAATTTAACCGAGCTCGTAGCTCTTATAGTTCCCGAGATATAGCAATAAAAAAAATTCAAATTAGTTTTTCAACGTTTTTCCCTAAATTTTTTTGTTCAATTTAGAATTAAATCTAGTAAACCATGGAAATTCAGTTTTTAATAAGAAATAATTGCAATAATAACAATATTTACCATTAGCCAGTAAATAAAACGATTTATTATTAATATTAGTGCGATTAGGTAATAATAATACTAATAGTCACTTGAAATTGAAAACTAAAAAACTATATGTGCATATGTATAGGGAATGAAACACAATTCAAAATGTGTAATAGTATTTTATGCACCAAGGGCGTTATGAAGATAATGCCAGGACGGCGACGAGGATCTGGCCCAAGGGATAGATGTCGTCCGATGGGTATTATTATCTAGTAACGCTCGTGGTATTTAATTGTTTTGTTTACTAACAACGTTTATTTATTTTTAACACATCAACATTCTTTATCGTTGGAGATGATGGAGGGTGAATTTGATGCTTCGGAAGATATTTTATCGAAACGGTGGAAAGAAACGCATAAATTTTCCTTTAATTATTCCATTCTCGTCTGTAGAAGATGTAAGTATTATTTTTTGAGGGCAGATCTCAGTTCTTTATTTCCTATGTACTTATTTCTAAATATTATTACATTTTAGAGACTTTGTACTGCTTTAGATATGTCACATAAGACGGTAAATAATATCAAAAATGTATTCAAACGTTGATATATTTCGTCCCCAAAAAAATTAGTGATCCGTCATCCGTCAAAAATCAATGAGAAACATTGTAGTCTGCAATTCGAGGTACTTACTATTTACATGTGTAGTGAAAGTAAATTGCTTTTTAAGGTCATTTTCATAATCAATTTTAAGTATTATAATTAAATTAAAAATGATTTCTGTGTTGTGCTTTCAAAGCTGTTTTCTTATTATATTAATTGTTGTATTCTATTAATGTATTAATTGTTGTAATAAATCCTTATTATTGTAATAAATTATCATTAAAAAGAAAATTATTTTCATTATATACCGTTCATATTATTTCTAATTTAAAGTCCACAAACGATGATCGGATTATAATGAGGACGTTATGAACTATTATGCCCTCATATAATGACCTTGTTGTTATTGATATGTTTATATACCCCGTATCGTAGCAACAAACAGTTCATAATACTCTAATGAAACAAAAATATGTAGGTGTTCCCACGGATCATAAGCCTTTATAGATAGCCGACGACCACTATAACAATGGGAGCTTTTAGGCAAAGCTTATTGTAGATGGCAGCAACGGACTAGCGTACTACGCCCGGGAATATTTGAATTGATATTATCAAAGTTGTAACTTTATAACATGTGAACTATTCAGTATATATTGTGTATTTACTTAATAAATAATATTAATTTGAATAAATATATTATTGTTGAATATTATCTTTTCAGTTTAATTAGTTTGTAATAGTTCATTTTGCACCTTCGTTCGTTTATGTACAAACTTTTGTTGTGAGGTTATTTGAAAATTTTGAGAATATCGGATAAAGATAATTATAATTTGTGGAAATTAGAAACTCTCAAAACTGCATTAAGATGCCGTGGTGCGAGTATAAGAGGAAGAAAAAGTGATTTCATTAAGAGGCAGGTCATTTTGTTTTGACTAAGGTGAAATTTAATTGATTTGTTTTTTGTTTTGTTTGTTTGTTTTGTACTTCGGGGAAAATATTATTGGGACTGCAGCTGCACCTCTTCTCAAAATTCTCCTCGTATTAGGCATTCCTAAAAATTTGATTTACAAATAATTAACATAAACAAGTTTTAGATATTTATAAGCTTCACGAAAATCTTACCAGTATCATAACGTTCTGTGAGGAAATCTATTTTCTCAAAATACTGAGAGCAAACAAATGTCGAGTTTGAAGCATATTTTTAAAATTTTAATTCGTCTAACCATAACTTTCTTTCTATTTTATCTTTCGGCAAACGATGGAAGTTTGTTTTACTTTTACAAGCACAACAGGAACGCATTTTTATTGATGTACCTAACCCTGTTACATGTGTTGGCGCGAACTGTCAATTTTCTTAACAAATTCTGCAAATTTAGTTACACTTTATGCTAGCGCGCTATACTACGTGTACGTATTTCACTACATACTTCAAGAAAATACGCTAGTCCAGTGCTGCCATTAATTCGCACAATAGCCACCAAATACTCCCATTGAGACAATGTTGCACGTATCGCCGTCTGGCGCTTGGAAGAAAAGCTAATTGTGAAGTAGGCAACCTGGTGTGTATATAGGCAATATCAACCAGCGGCCCGCAAAACTTTGGAATACACTAAATTTTTAAAGTAGAAAATCGTTTAAATAAAATTTTACCACAATTATGGAAAGAAAAATATTTTCTGATTTCATCAAATTTTTGTTACATGGTGATTGCAATGATTGGTAATAATCATAATACTATCATCAACGTAGCTCAATTCACCGGAGACCAGCATATCTGGAGCACATGACATAAATGCATACATTTTTTAAATGTTCTTAGATCAGAATAATAGAGTGAACAATATTGTTGACAGCCAAGCAAAATAGCGTAGGAGCAACGTAATCGCAAAGCAAAGGTTCTGGGTTTGAATCCCTCTGAGGCATGAATGTTAGTAGTGTAGTGCACAGCCGTAAAATATCTAAAAGAAATACTTAAATTCCTGTATATTTATTAAAATACAATAAACATTTTTACGTACCATTAGCTTTACGTAACTGAACAGAAATTAACAATAGTCGTATAAAAAATCGTTTAATATTAATTTAATCGCTTTCTTTACTTTAAGGTGATTTTAAGTCAGATATAAATTTGACATAAATGACTAAAACACTTGTCATAAAAATTGAAATTTCGCGGCTTTCTATAGATCAATTCGAAACATGTAATTTCTTAATTTTATCGCGTCGGCCATATTGCACCTGGCACCATCTAGCGCTTGGAAGAAAAGTACTATCCATAGGCTACTACATGGTCTCGACATTTTACATATGGGTTTCCGTAGCCTGAGGTGTTCCATTTAAAGATAGGACAAACAATTCTCACCGGGCCGATCCGTAATGCAACACTCTGTTACTAATAAATTCTTTGAATAAATTTATGCTGTATTTCTAACGATAAGGGAGATATCGAAGAAGGTCATTTCAAAGACTCATCCTGTTATGTAAGTAATGTGCTGTACGTTACCACTTAATAAATAAGGTTACAGTATATCGTAATCTCTAATAATTTCTTTTCTAATGTGCTTCTTGCAATAATTGCAAAATCACTTCAAGATGGACCAATAACACTTATTTATTTGTGTTTTGGCGCACTTCTTTCTACGCAATCCAAATTCATGTCGGTGTATTCCTGATTAGTGAAAGTATCTAAGTACTGCGCCATTAATTGTAAATTCAAAGTCATTTATGACAACCGACAAATATTGTTTTTAGAACAACTTGATTTTTAGATTTTAATTTATTAAGAAGCTGGTTTGTAGTTGGTCGACTTCACAGTCCCATGACTTAGAACTTGACAGATTGTGCAGAATATATTTATTATAACTTTTTATGTTCTCTTTATCATGGCATGCCATAACACCAAAAAGTGAAAACTTGACGTCTATACAAATCTACACCTTTTACATATCGACGCCAAATTGTGCAGAGATGTTCATTCAGTTTCCGTCTGTGTCGTAGAAGTAATTGGGGTTCAAAATTTTGCATAGTTTTTTTATATTTAATTTTCAAAAATTACATATGGAAAGCATTGGCATTGGTTTCGAGAGCATCCTTACCGACAAAGTCAAAATGTCACAACATAATTCGAGCAGTTTTGCAGCCGAATGTTTTTGCAACGTACATGATTTTTAACTACACTTTTCTGCTGTTAATCAAATATTTTCATTAAAGTATCAACATTTTTGAGAAATTTCAACTATAAATAAATGATTTTCAGATAATTTTGTGTTTCCGCTAAAGGCCTTATCACTTCGGTTCATATCGCTGACTTACTCCAGTGTGATAGCTACAAGGAAGTCATGGATCCAGTTGTCAGATAAAATGGAATCGGTTTCATTTCCTCTGACTATTTATCGCTGACTTCTCTACTGCGCATACGCAACTGTCTCTGAAGTACAGGGGCCCGATTCTTGAAATCAGGCGAAATTTTCCGCACGCGACAAAATTCGTCTGGTTAGTTTCGTGCACGAACAGTACTATACGTACGAGTGGTATAGGTCTTTCCATCTGAAGAGACACCTGGCCTGCGTGTAGAGGCGGTGCTTATATGATATACTACACAACCTACCAAAGCGGTGCGAGAACTGAAGTACCTATATTGCAATCCACCAATTAAATACACTGTATATACGCTATTTCATTCATAAATGAACAGTTTTTAGTTTATTATTTTCTAAATGTAAACGTTATTAAAATATTAATAAATTTTAATTTATATTATGTTATTGACAGTATTATTTAAATATTCATGAAAATGCAAAAAAGTTGAAATATATTTTATTAAATCGATAAATTACATATTGCAAACAAACAAGAAACAAAAACAAATATACCGCGAAAACAAACAAAAAACAATAACAATGTGAATATACCACGAAAACATACAAACAAGTAACAAAACGAGTAGGTCAAATGTCAAAATGCAGAACTGAGCGCGATGTGAATCCAAGCGATGTCAACATCAGAATGAGGAAAATTGAAACTGATGTTACGCAGAACAGAGAGTAGCGTAGTATTCCTTGTTACTCATATTTGCCTCTCTTTTTAAGACGCAAATGCGTACTTCGCGCAGGTGTCTCTTCAGATGGAAAGACCTATATTCTTGAATACCAAACGAAACTCCGCCGAAGCCTACGCATACGATTCTCGAAAGCAAACGAACGTAGTATGTAGCAGCCAATCAAAACGAAACATTTGTATCACGTGAATGCTTCATCATATAATTGTTTTTTAACTGTCACTGTCAATCTGTCAACCAAAGCTGTCAGCCGTAGCTGTCAGCGGCGCTGTCATAAGCCACAAGTGTTTTAATTTTAATATATTATTTGACATAGTAGGTATTATTTTTCTTAGTTTACAGTATGTAAGTACGTAATATGCAATATTAATATGTAAGTGTTATGTAATAATAATACTTGTAATTTTGCTAACCATTTCAGATGTGTAATGCAAAGATCGTTAAAAGGCGCCTAAAATTCCGTTTTAACAATCCATTGCATCGTTCTATCAATGCACGAGCACACATTTGTCCAATATTATAACGATACTCAAGTGTATGGAAACTCTAGATTTATAATTCGCGGAATTATATAAAAACATAATTTTATTTATATCATCTAAGTACTGATACACCAAACACAAGTGACAGTCACAGTTTCGTGTGCGAATGATACTTTCAAGTTATTCATACCCGCATGCGATGTAATTGCGCACGGAATATTCGCCTACGACCACACGATTTCGTTTCAAGAATACCAATATGCAGTTCGCATGCGCATCTCTCCCACTTACGTATGCGAAAACTTTCAAGAATCGGGTCAGATGAAATGGAATCGGTTTCATTTCCTCTGACTATTTATCGCTGACTTCTCTACTGCGCATACGCAACTGTCTCTGAAGTACAGGGGCCCGATTCTTGAAATCATGCGAAATTTTCCGCACGCGACAAAATTCGTGTGGTTAGTTTCGTGCACGAACAGTACTGTACGTGTGAGTGGTATTCTTGAATACCAAACGAAACTCGGCCGAAGCCTACGCATACGATTCTCGAAAGCAAGGGAACGTAGTTTGTAGCAGCCAATCTAAACGAAACATTTGTACCACGTGAATGCTTCATCATATAATTGTTTTTTAACTGTCACTGTCAACCTGTCTACTGTGCTGTCAATCAAAGCTGTCAGCCGTAGCTGTCAACGACGCTGTCATAAGCCATAAGTGTTGTAATTTTAATATTTAAAATTTATTATATATACATGATATATTTGATATAGTAGGTATTATTTTTCTTTACATAATATGGCAATATTAATATGGAAGTGTTATGTAATAATAATTTTGCTAACCATTTCAGATTTGGAATGCAAACTCATTGAGAGGCACCTAAAATTCCTTTCTAACAATCTATTGCATCGTTCTGTGAATGCACGAGCAAACATTTGTAGAATATTATAACGATACTCAAGTGTATAGAGATTCTAGATTTATAATTGGCGTCATTATAAGATTATAAAACGTACCCGGCATTATATAAAAACAATTTGATTTATATCATCTAAGTACTGATACACCAAACACAAGTAATAGTGACAGACACAGTTTCGTGTGCGAATGATACTTTCAAGTTATTCACACCCATGCGATGTAATTGCGCACGGAATATTCGCCTACGACCACACGATTTCGTTTCAAGAATACCAATATGCAGTTTGCATGCGCATCTCTCCCACTTACCTATGCGAAAAATATCAAGAATCGGGCCCCAGGAACGTAACTTTTCGGAGTAAAATATAACTGCCGAAACGTTAGAAGTTGATATTTTTTGTTTGATGCACATAAATTTAGTATGCTTGCCCACAATTGCAATATTTTTTCCATCGTTTTCATTCATTTTACTTGAATTAACTTGATATGTCAAACAAATTTGAAATATGTTGTTATTAAAGACACCAAATCATAACTAAGTTCCAAGTATGAAAATCCACTAAAAATCGGAGAAAACGGTTTTTCGAAATTGCAGTGTGATAGATCGAGTTGGTCATACAAAATAAGTCAGTGAAAAAGAGTTAGAGATATGATTGTAGTGTGATAAGGCCTTTAGCGTGCGGTCCGAATCACGCTTTGAGTACAGACAGCGCACTAACAGGTGGTATATTTACAACGATCACAGCTTGCGCTGTGAGGTGTACAGCTGCTAGATAATACATAGCTGACTCGTCCACCATATTGGTGCCAAAATTAACGGAGTCAATTATGAAATAAAAGTGCATTTCTTATAAGTTTGTATAGTAACTATTTTTCATAATTAAATATAACTTCCATATTTGCCATATTATAAATATTAAAACAAGAATAATACGGTCCGTTAAGATTTTTGAGGTTAAAGAAATATACATGTATTGCATAAGTATCTGTAAAAATTAAAATCAATTCTCAAATGATTTGCACAATTTGGAACAGAACAACCCGCCATTATAATTGTAATTTATTTAGTAGGTATAGTGAGGAATAAGGTGTATGACGTCAATATTTCATACTAACAGTACTCACGCCCAATCTGATAGGCAGTGTGAGCGCTGAAAGCACGTTTGATGTTTTTTACGCCATTGCTTGCTGAAACAATGATATTGTTTGCTAAGATGGAAGTTGTTAACGTAGTAAATGTTTTTATGTAGAGAAAACTAATGAATTGATCAAATTTAAACTCTCAAATGACAAGCAAGAAGTAAGAGTGCTTACGAACGGTCCGAATTGTTAACGCCTTCACAGTCGTCAGCGCGCTCATTCAAATCGAAACAGCTGTGAGCGGTCTGAGCACTGTAAGCTATTATAGCATGATTCGGACCGCACCCTAAATTTCAGTCGAATTAATAACCGAATTAATAACCAAATAAAAGTTTTGATGTTTTGAACGAATAGACATTTTCAATTTAAAGAGAAACGCATGTCTTAATTTAAAAGTATTTACACATATCAATTTCATACGAGATATTGTCAAAAATGTTATCTAACGAAATCAAAGCTTTTCTTTTGGAATATTATTTCAGAAATGGAAATAAATTAGAAAATGGCGGATGGCAATATTCTTTTGCTGCCTGTTACAATGAATTTCACGAAAATTTTCCCACTGAAGTAGCAGATCATAATTTTAATTGTATTTACCAAGTTGCAAAGACAACTGTATAATTATTTCGGGAACAGAGAAGTATTGAAACGAAAAACTGTAGCGGAAGAGAATTGCAAATGAATATTTTAAGACTTTTAGAAGAAATAACACCTGAAATACTCATCAAGGTAACTGAGAACATGAAACGACGAGTGCATTTGTACCTTGAGAATAATGGACAACATTTTCAACATCTTCTGTAAATAAAATATCGGTTTCCCTCTTTCTTATATTTTCTTCTTAAGATTACATTTCAATTTTGACAATATTGACAACTTGACTTTTGCACTGAATAATGATCAGACATACGTTTCTTCATTTATATCCTCCGCCTAGTTAGGAATTTTGTTGAACACACTGTATATGGATACGCGCTTGCCATGACATCCATGGCGTTTGTTTCTAAAAAAATTAGACGTAAAATGTAAGAAAAGTCCGGCAACTTTAAAAAACTTCTTGAAAGAAGTTACCACAGAAGTTACAAAAGCTTTTATTGAAGCTAAAATGTCTAACGATGAAACGATGCAAATTTTCACCGAGAATACAGGTATTTTAATGACTGCAATATTTTTGACCTTTCGATTGACAGCCCAACTGGCAGTTGTTGGCGCCATTTTACTTACTATTTGCAGTTATAGAAAGAGATAGCCGTTAAATTGGAAAGGCCTATTGCGAAAAATTCGCAACGAGTGTCATCTTAGAACTATTTAAATAAAACTGCCCACAGTTTTAAAATTTGGAAATGAGTTCATTTATATTTTAAACCCCGTAGAACGCAGAACATGAATTTCCTGTTAATTTGACGATAAATAAATCCATTGAAGGGTTGTGAACAAAATGCATGTATTAGGGGAAAATTTTTCCAAAGTTTTGATCCTATTTTCCGGAATCCCTAAGGCCTTTTTGTCACTGTTAGAATATTAATATATCAAATCGACTCTCCAGAGTTCGTTTATGCAAGAACGAACACTCTATCTACTCTATAGGGATCGTACTAACAATCGCATATCGAGATTTTGGTAAATAACGTTTTAAGATCCCTAGAATCCTATTTTAATATTTTCACGATAATGTCTGTGTGTATGTGTCTGTGGATCCTGTTTACGCTCTAACTCAAATACTATCATTCAGAAAATTTTGAAATCTTGTATTTCTACCTTATTCTAATATGGAAAGAAGCCATTAGATTTTAGTGTAACCGGAAATGGTACTTTACTTGAAGCTCAAACTAGTTTTTCTTCGAAAATTACCTTTAAATATTATTTTACCCAGATTTATGTTATTATAAAAATGAAAAATTATTAAAGTTTCTACAGGTTTGTATTAATACTTTTTTAATATATTTTATGTATAAACTTCTCTATCATTTAAATCCCAGAGCCTACGCTTTAAAGAAGCACAACTCCTTGGTTACACAGTTCATATCTCAAATGTATGTAACCGACAGATAAATGTCACTGTCAAAGTACTAAACATTTCAAATTAATAGCATTAATAGTAACGTTTTAAAAAGAAAATAGTAAATAGAACGATTAATAGTTATATGGAATGAAACTTAATAGTTTCCAGCATAAGTAAATATGTATGTGTAATTTTTTTTAAATTAATGGTGGGAGGTTTTTGTGTTGGCCACATCAGATTTTTAATCTCACATTTTTGGTCGATACTGAACATAAAACATGCATTTTTGGGGGTTCATAACTACTGAACTGTTTGAAATAACTTCAAATTAACACTAAAATCGTATTATACGTGGTTAAAATATAAATTGATGCGCGACACTAGAAGTACCAAAAATTGTTATATAGTCAGAATTGATAATATCGTTATAGTACGATATATAATTTAATAACACAGCTGCACACCAAATGCTCGCGGCTACGAAGCCCGCGAAGTATCAGCTAGTTTAAAGTATGTACGTACCGATCGTCAACCGGAATCATGAAAACTCTGCCGGTTCCTCGCTCGTAACCGCCAAATATCCACTGGCCATCGACACGTCGACCCCTGTGGTATTTGCGTTTTCCAAACTTGGACTCTTCGATCTCAACTACTTGCCCTGAAATATTATGAAGAAATTTAAGATGGTGATAATGGAGTAATTTAATTAAGTAATATACCTGGTCCTCCTAGTTTCGTTTTTCTGTCCACGAAATACGTCAGCAACACCTCGCGACAGAAAGAAGCCCAGTGCACGCACGTGCCTTGACTTAGCTTTAACTCCTCATGGATTAGAAGAAGCGTCGCATTCTCAACCCAAAGGTTTACAAAAGCTAGAATCTTGAAAACAGAAAGTCTAGAACGGGCAAAAAAAGTTCCGGTTCTAAAACTTATCGCATTGCCGCACTTCTTCCTCTTTTGCTTCCTTTTGGCAGTCTTGTTCCGACATCTCCACAGCCAACCGTCGATTTGAGAATGGTCCACACCCAATGTCAGGCTTCCCCCACATTTGCGACACTGCGGGCTACGCGGGATCAAATTCCACTCTTGCAACTTACGTAGAAGAGCAAACTTATCCTCACACAAGTTGTACAGCGAAATGATGTAAACATTTGAACCAGTATATTTAGATTTCCGATTATCATTATTTATAGTAACCGGGTTGTCACATTCTATGTCAATCTGGTTATCATCAGTTATATATTCCTCCTTTACACTCTGCAAAACAGTTTCGTATAATTCAAAGTATTGAGAATTTTCCTCCAGCGGTTCTTCTTTAATATAAACTTCTTCAAATGTTGTAACCTCGTCCTCTGCATTAGCACCAACCGCGTTTTTTTGAGCGTCCATGGATGCTTCTTGATATTAATTAACGAGTGAACATTCGTTTTTGAAATGATACAGATTCAGACAAAAATTCTTTCCAACTTGATTATTATCTGAAACATATTTTCGTTTCAAATATCTTTAAAGGAGGTTAGAATTTATAATACATACACAGACACTTATGAAAAGTAATGCAGACTTCTTCAATCCTGAAGCGAAGAATACACTGGTCAAAAATATTGAATTGCAATATTTATTAGAGGTTTATTTATTACAAGAAGTTTTCCATATACCAAACCACAGATCAGAACTACTACATGCAGTCATTGTAGTTTTATTTTACATAAAATATTTTTTCCCAAACAGTATTACAATTTCGATCATAGATGGCACTGTAGCATAAAGCCTAATTTACATGTTTACCAACGACCACAAATATACTAGACTATTTCACTCATAAATATATAAACCAATCCAAATTCAGGATTCTACCTAGTTACCAATTTTCATTTCGACAAAACACCGTCATAATAGTATATTACTAACCGAGGTGGAAAGTGTTTCATTGTCGAGGGCGAAGATAGTTAACCAAGGCGCGAAGCGCCGAGGTTAACTATAGCCCGAGACAATGAAACTTTTCACCGAGGTTTGTATACTATTTTATTCACAATCTGAAATAAAAAAATAATATTTGATATTTAAATAATAATAATCTAACATAAATAAACGAATAGTCTGAGATTGTTCATTTGTCATATGAACTGTCAGTTTGATTTCTAACCTTAAATATCGATTTCGTTCATTACTTGTATTATTTACAAGTTTATTCCATATTTTTATCATATAAATTGTAAAGATGCTTTGTTTATATGTAAATACCCAACATTAATACGCATTGATCTCTCAAAGCGGGGGGCAGCTATTTTCCGCCTCGAGGTTGGAAAGTATAGCGTGAGTATAGCTGAGGTTGGAAAGTGTCAACTTTCCAACCCCAGCTATCTTCACGTTATACTTTCCAACCTCTTGGAATATAAGGTTAACAATAATTAACTTCCCAACTTTTTAAAAGTCAGAAATCGCCATATTACTAACCGATTGTGAATAATAGTATATTACTAACCGAGGTGGAAAGTGTTTCATTGTCGAGGGCGAAGATAGTTAACCAAGGCGCGAAGCGCCGAGGTTAACTATAGCCCGAGACAATGAAACTTTTCACCGAGGTTTGTATACTATTTTATTCACAATCTGAAATAAAAAATTAATATTTGATATTTAAATAATAATAACTTAACATAAATAAACGAATGGTCTGAGATTGTTCATTTGTCACATGAACTGTCACTTTGATTTCTAACCTTAAATATTGATTTCATTCATTACTTGTATTATTTACAAGTTTATTCCATATTTTTATCACATAAATTGTAAAGATGCTTTGTTTATATGTAAATACCCATCAATAATACGCATTGATCTCTCAAAGCGGGAGACAGCTATTTCCCGCCTCGAGGTTGGAAAGTATAGCGTGAGTATAGCTGAGGTTGGAAAGTGTCAACTTTCCAACCCCAGCTATCTTCACGTTATACTTTCCAACCTCTTGGAATATGAGGTTAACAATAACTAACTTCCCAACTTTTTAAAAGTCAGAAATCGTCATATTACTAACCGATTGTGAATAAAAAAAATTTCGCACTCTTTAAGCCAATAAGATGTCACATTTTTACATGTGATTTTTGATAAGCGAATTTTTTTTGACGTTTTAGAATAGTATATTAAAGAACGTGTTTTAAAGACATGTTTTTTTCGCACGCGTCAAAATTTAGAAAACGAGCGTTAGCGATAGAAAGTCTTATAAAATGAGTTCTTTATACTATTTTTTATATTTTGCGCCTTCTACAATAACATTTACTTACTCAATTTGTGATTATATTTGTAACCATTTGTACATTTTCATGTAAATAATCTTCCCTAAATAAAAAAAATAATAATTTCGACATTATATTATTAAAATGAATTGTCAATTAACTAAAAATAAATTAGGTAAAAATGGTTTAAAGAAACGTCATCTAGTACCAACCGTCTAAAACAAAATTGCGTATCGAAATAAAGGTCATTGCGGCACGCAATTGCGTATCGTAATGACTTCATTATGAACGCAAAATATAAAAACATATTGTTTACATACCTGTCAAAATCTGTATATTTTGAGTGTTAGCAGTTTTTATTAAAAACAAGTGGATTTGAACAAATTTTATCTATTTAAAACGTTGAAAAAGCAAACTGAAACATAATACCTCAAAACACAAAAATTAGAAGATTTTTATCAAGAATAAAATTATATAAATGATTACCTGATTTTTATTTTGGAAATAGTCATCCGAATACCATTCGTGGTGAAATTCTATCCTGGAAAAATTTTCCGATTGCTTTACTCGCGCCTGTTGCCAATTTATCTCGTGACATTGATTAAAAATCATTCGTTTGACAACTCGTGATTTTTTTGTCAATGCAACTCAATAAATTGCTAGGCAATCGGCTCTCGTAACAATCTGAAAAATTTTCCGGAAAAAATTTACCACTTATGATATTTTATATGACAAAACATGCCCTATACGTCACTATTGTTTGTTATATTCTCGGCTGGACGGAAAGAGACAACTAGAGATAAAGATATATAAAGTCTACTCTAAAGTTTGTCGAGAGATGTCTCTACGGTCCATATAATGTATTTGTGACATTTTGCTCCTTTGTTTGGAAGTTGTGATGTCGTTCGGGCCTCGTTTTTGTAACTTTAGATTCTGTCTGATTTCAAATTGTCATAATTGGGTTTACCCCACTACAAATTCTACTGCTCCAGACCAGTAGAATTTGAGATCTACCCGGAGAAAGAATTGGGGAAATCTCAATTCTGTCATTTCAAATTCTACTGGTCTGGATCAGTAGAATTCGTTGTGGAGAAAACCCAATTTCAACAGAATTTAACTTATAGTTAAAAAATCGAGGGTCGCTTGTTCAAAGTATTCTGGTTTCTTTGTTCTCTATAAATCTGCCTTTTTCACGTTTTGAAATAAAATGTACATAATTCTAAAAACTCTTATTAATTAAAAAACAATTAATTAATACTACCATGAGAAAATTACCTACGGGAATTTCGGTCGGACTGTATTCATAACGATATCCTGGATCACGATCCATGGAATAATCATGGTATTCAATTGCTCAGTTTAATTTTAGACATTTATTTGAAAATCCGGATCCAGCACGAAACAAAAATAAATTTAGAAAAAACTACAAATACAATAAGAAGCAAGTATATAAAAACAACATTGTTTAAAAATCAATAGAATAAAATAAATAATTATACACAACCCTTTTTACCCTTTCTTAATACTAATAACAATTTGTTTAATGCATATTTTATAATTGGTTTTCGTTAATAATAATTCAAATGTTTCAAATATAATAGTTAATTTTAATAAAACAAGCAGTGACATCTAGCGAATACGCCGTGAGGGGAATTAACATATCTCTATCCTTAGTTGTCTTTTTCTGTCCAGCCGAAAACAAAACAAATGCTATTACGTTATATCTAGTGCACGAAGCACAATACAGAAGGAGAGGGCGGTTGAACCTCAAATGTGGCTACAAAAATGTGCCGAGACAGAGACAAGCGATGCTAGAGAGAGACAACATACAGAGCCTATCTACATCACCGAAATGTTATGAGTATTATGGAATGATAATATTGTCGTATTCGCATGATAATAAATTCGTGAATAATGTACGAGAAGACCAATGTTTTGTGTTCAGTTCAAGGAAAAGTAAAATTATAATTTTCCATTATTAGTGTATTTGTGACCGTTGATCAATTCAATTCGTGATCTAAATTGCAAACTCTATCTGGTGGCTAAATTTCGAATGGAAAATACGCCCCGAACTTTCTTACTTTCATAGAAATTTTCTGGGGTTAGCAGCTCATTTACTAGTTATTTAAATACCAAGTGTGTTAATGGAGGCGATTAATGATTGAGACATTTTAACATTGTTGAGATCATTAATCGCCAATTAACACACGTGTTAGTTATAATATTTTTTCGTTGACCGTATAACTCATAACTATCAGATCAACCGATCTTATGAAGCAACTTCATAATTTTCTAAGTAACCAATAGATGGCGAAAGTTTTAAGTTTTTGGTTTTATATTGGTTCGTGTCCAGGAACTGGTTTGTGCCTAAACTAGACTCCGCCTAGTTTTTAGAGAAGGGAGAAGCGTAGAAACGACAGAAACCAAAACTCGTCCGCTCGAGTCCAACCCATGAAAGTAGGGGTGTTAAGTAGTTATACATTTGTTCCAAAAGAAAGATGCGACGAGCGGCGAGTATATTGGAAAGAGCCAACCAAGTAGCTGACATCTGGTGGCAAAATAAAACATATAGGTCGTAGGGAAAACGTTGTGCTCTCATATAGGGTTATATAGTAAACAAGAGCTAAAAATGACCAGCAAAACGAAAAGATATTGTGTTATACCGCAGTGCAATAATTATGCAAGTACAGACATATCCGTTCATTATTTCCCAAAAATTGAAATAATAAAAAATCAATGGAAAATCGATTTAAAAATGAAGAACATGTCACCATTCAATAATGTTTATTCACAATAATTTTTGCCTAGAAATTTAATTCCATGTAAGTATTGATATAAATTTATGCTTCAATACATTATTAGATTGTTTTTATAGTCATTAGAAGAAAAACATTTAAAAAAAAAATGCTATTCCGTGCCAAAAATACCGTAACCAGAACGTCTGGTACAGAGAAGAAAAATAGAGAGGTTACTTGCCTGTAAGTAGTGGTAATTATTATTCTTTAACATTATAAATTATAACTACATTTATTTTATATTGTTTATAGGAAAGATAGAGAAGAAGAAACGTTAAATTGCAGAAATCGAGCCAGCAAGAGGAAGACGTGCAAAACATAATACATGTAGATGATTTTTTTAATCAAACAAATACTATTTCCTCTTAATATTACAAATTATGGACAAAAATTAACTATAATTATGTAACTATAATGAATTTTAAATCCAATAGTTTGGTCTCTTCCACTTTTCTCCCTGTCCTGATTTACAGCTGCACACACATTTCCATACGATGTCATTTGTGTTATTGTTATCACGATATAGTTGGGTGCCCCACTGTCTTCATATCCGTATAAAATAATGTGTATATAACTAAAAATAAATAAGTTAACAAGCAAGATAACCACAAATTTGTATATCATTTTACCTTTATACACTGCTTCTCCTTCGGTTATAGGCCGCACAGCACCTTTTAAATAAATATATACATCTGTCATTGTAATAAACATTCTGAATTTAATCAAAAATAATAGAATATTTCCTAAAACAAAGCATCAAACTACAACGACTGCAAGTGTAAAATTCAACGTTTTCCCTATAAGTCTGTCTGTAGTGCTGCCATCTCTTGGAAGTGGTTTTCCCGAATAGTTTGGAAGTCAATATTTATAGGTTCGGTACTACATATTTTACTACGCATATTATTCCCTTCCCTAATTATACGGTTACCGTTGATTGAGAAGTATATAATTATTCTTCAATAAACGTTGTCACTGAGAATAGATTGTATTAAAAAAGTGATTTGACTGATTCTTCACCTTTTATAATTAAAATAATTACTGTCAAAAAGTACCTAATTACACGTAATAAAAAACTTTAAAAATAATTATTGCTAGAAAAAAATAATTCAATTATGAATTACATTTTTTGTATTTGTAATTTAATTTTTTAATGTTAATACAATTTATATCTTTACACTACATGATTTTGTTTATGTGCTTATCTTCTAAAATAATTTTTGCAGCCTTTGTATTTGTATGGGAAAATATATATCCCTTATCGACGGTTAGGTAAAATGGTTTACTTATAGAACGGAGCAGGATATTAATGTTTTGACAGGCAGGCAATAGTAATGGGGTATTCTAATAATATACCTATAAAACTAATATACTGCTGGTGGGAGTGAGATTTGTGAGACTAACATTGGACGAGTGCAGACATATATATCTGCATATATAGCTGCACTTGTCTGTAAGAATAGCTCCGCGCAAGCGCCAGATTGCTTTGATTCTATTGGAGTAGAACGAGAACGAGGAACTAGGGGAAAGGAAATTCGTACACTAACTGACAAGGATAGACAATAATGTTTGTAGCAGACTCCTCTTAAGTGAGAGATAGGGCATCAGCAGTATATTTATTTATAGGTATATTATTCTAATATAGTAAAATTTAAGGTAAAAAATGTTATAACATTGTGGATTATGTAAAAATAATGGAATTACGTAAAAAATAAAATTTAAT
Source organism: Harpalus rubripes (assembly GCA_963082715.1). Lineage (NCBI taxonomy): Eukaryota > Metazoa > Arthropoda > Insecta > Coleoptera > Carabidae > Harpalus > Harpalus rubripes. Next base: position 20,879,930 of record OY720461.1, read on the forward strand.
TTTTGTAACATGAGTTTTCTTGCAACTTATTTTGGTGGTAAAAAGACATCACGTGGTCTGTGACGTACGAGGGACTGATGACATTTCTAACAAATTTTATGGATAAAACAACACCATTAACAGGAAATACTTTTTATGCCATTGATGTGTTGTCAACTGTCTTGTTTGTGTTAGTTTTATTACGTTTTATGTTGTTATAAGTTTTTTATTTACATATATAATATTTCTAAATGTCATAAGCTCCGCCTATCCGGTATAATTCAGATTTTCAGGTAATATTTAAAAATGGGGTATGTGAATTCGAATTTCAATATATGTCATAAAATATAAAATTAACCACTATAGCTTCTCATTATCAATGCTGGCGTGGAGAGCTCGGTGGAGAGTGCACCACAGGTATCAATTTTGTGCCATTTAAAAATCGAAATATTTGGCGCCGGTCGGGATCGAACCCGGTTCCCCAGATTCGTGACCAGACACTCAGGCACGCGGCCACGAGACCCCTTTCTCGTTCTACACTAATAAAATCAAAGCAATGGGGTGGCTGTACTCGTCCAAAGCTACTTTTACAAATCTCACTCCTGCCAGCAGTATATTTTAGTTTTATAGGTATATTATTAACGGTGGAGGAGTTACTGAGGAGAGAAGTAGAGACGGTGTACATGAGCACGCGCCATCTCTTGTTTGCGCCCAGAACTAAAGTATATTACTAGTGCCCTCTATTTTTTGCGTCCAAATGGTGGTTTAATGTTTGTAACATGAGTTGGAACGATCTGATAGTTATGAGACCTGTCTAATCTAATTTTATTCCAAGGCAATTTTTTTTAAGTTAGTAACGGTTGACCGAACGTAGTTGGCGTACACATAATCATTTGGTACCACTTTGATAGTATCTACTAAAAGTTGTTCTTAGTTTGACACGGGTATGTACCGGTGATATCAGAAAATGACTTGTTTATACAATATTTATACGAACATTTCAAAATGCGCGCACCATGTGCTTCGAATTGGCGCCGAACATTGCAACAGCAGCTCCGTGTGTCTAAACCTTAGACCAGGAATAGAGGGGGGAGACAAGGCATAGTCACGCGTATATTTCCAAATCATCTGAGCGATTTTGAATCTTAATGAAATGTCAAGATCAGCCGCAAAAGGCTAGTCGACCAGTTAAATACTGTTATGTTACAGTTGGCCAAATTTAAATAAATACTTGATTAGCCATAACTACATATTATCTTGATTTTGTTTTATAAAACTAAAATAAAATATTAATAAAAAAAAACATAATGTAAATAACGGACAAGCTAAAACGGTAGGTGACGCTTGTTGACAGTGAAAACTTATTCGTTCGACTGTACACGTATGTAACACATCTGGCAGACTAGCCTTTTGCGGCTGATTCTGACAGTTCAATAAGGTCGAAAATCGCTAGGATGATTTGGAAAGTCGTCTTATGGCGAAATACATAGCATGCCCTGTCTCCCCCTCTATTCCTGGTCTAAGGTTATAAACATAGTATGGCCATGGGCCAAGATCGCCGCCATTGTCGGGCTCATTCAAACATACTGAGACTTCATTTCCCGATTCATTTGTAAGATATGTGATATTATATTATAAAAGAATATTAAGTAATCACACTATGAATTTATAAAGGTACTAAAAATTAATTTAATTAAGAGATGCACAATTATTATTATGACATACATTTAGATGTTTTGTAGAATATAGGATATGAGTTCTTATTATGACATCTAATTTAATATCTGGAGTTCTTATTTACATAATAACTATATGTTCTAAACTTACCTTTTAAAAATTTAAATGATTGTGCTTAATATTGGTAATTTTTAATTGTTTTCAATAGTCAGTAATCGTGGTATATTAACAAACTACACAAGTAAATAAAATAAAAATATTACTTACACTTTAAATACATATTAACATGATATGTAAATGTGATTTTCATTAAAATAAAATAAATAGCCACGAAAATACATACTAATTTGCGCAAGAACAAGATATACGACAGTGGGCTCGACAATGGCGGACGAAACGTGAGCCACGCCATGGCCATATCCTAGTTATAAAGGTATCTAAACCAAGCATACACTTACAATACAGTGTGACACAAGAGGATAATTAAAATACAAAAATAAGCAAACTCCTCCTACCTGTGCGTGTACACTCATAAAATTTGCATCGGCTAGCTGAAAAAGTAAAGCGGCGGCTGGGTCTAGGATATGTAATTTATTTCGAGATACAGGTATTCGCGACAAATGAAATTTAGGGCCGGTTTATCAATGCAAGGATAAATAATTTAACTGGCAGATAACTTTTTAACTGCTAGTTAAAACATAGAAAGCGTTTATCAAACAAAAGTTAACGTAAACTGTCAGATAAAATCGGCCAAAATTTATCTGTTACTTCAACTGGCAGATAAATCTGTTGGTTTTTGGCAGAATGATATACAAAATAGATCAATAAAAAGGCAATGAAACAACTTGAAGAAAATCACATTTAATTCTGTCAAACTATTTTTATATTACACTTCATAACAACTGACTGTCTCAGCACACTGCAATATATTTTTACTTATATTAAAATTGATAACTTCCAACACTCCGCCTCAATCTTAATACAGTAAAGCAGGTACAAACATTTTAAATAACTTTAATTATTACAAAGTCCCAAACTTGTGCGAAGAAATACAAACTGTTGTACTGGTAATCCTTTAGTAAGGATGTCAGCTTTTTGGTCTCTGGAACAGATGTATTTAACTTCTATAGTGCCGTCAAGACACAAGTCCTTGATAAAATTGTACTTTATGTCAATGTGTTTCAGTCGCTGATGTTCCCATTTATTTAACAGGTGTATACAGGATTGATTATCTTCGTATACGGTAATTGGTAATGTAATCTTCATACCTAAATCCTGTAAAATACCTCGCAACCAAAGTAATTCTGCTACAGCATTCGCTAAGGCCACGTACTCCGCCTCTGTTGATGAAAGAGCAACGGAATTTTGTTTTCTTGTTACCCAGCAAACTGTTGATCCATATATTTCTAGTAGGTAGCCACTAGTAGATTTTCTGTCTGTGTCGCTTGCCCAATCAGCATCAGCATACGCTTTTAAAAGTACATCTTCATCTTCACGTCGATAAAATAATTTGTAGTCCAATGTATTCTTTATGTAACGCAAAATACGTTTCAAACCTGTCCAATGTTTTTCGGTCGCGCTGTTCTGGAATCTACTATAGTAATTAACTGAGGCGCTTAAATCAGGTCTTGTACATAACATGACGTACATTAAGCTTCCCACTAATTCACGATAAGGTTTTTTTTCTATAATGCATTCTGATGTCGTATTTTCTTCTTTGTTTATTTTCACTTCCATTGGAGAATTTGAAGGTTTGCATTCATCCATGTTAAATCGTTTTAAAAGGTTTTGTAAATATAATTTTTGGCTCAAAAACATACCATTTTCCTTTCTTTCAATTTTTATTCCCAAAAAAACAATCTAGTTCCCCGAGATCTGTCATAGAAAACTTCCTTGTCAATTCAGTTTTTTTGTCGAGTTCATTTATTTTGTTTGAAACTAATATCATGTCATCTACGTAAAGTATGACGTATACCTTTATGTTGTCAGTAATCTTCACGTACAGGCACTTGTCATGTTCAGAACGTATAAAATTTAGGCTCTTTATGAAGCGATCAAACTCTTCATTCCAAACTTTCGGGGCTTGTTTTAAACCATATAGGGATTTGTGTAGTCTGCAAACCAAATTCGGATCTTTAAGAAATCCCGGCGGTTGCTTCATGTAAATTTCTTCTTTGAGGCCTTTGAGGGTTCCATGAAGAAAAGCATTCTTTACGTCCAATTGTATTGCGTGCAGATTTTCTTTGTTAATAATTGCCAACAAAGTTCTTACTGTTGTTATTCGTGCAACTGGTGCGTAGGTCTCGTCGTAATCAAAGTATTTTTTCTGTGGACATCCTTTGATTACCAATCTAGCTTTATACCTAGATATCTGACCTTCTCCGTCACGTTTTAATTTGAATAACCACATGCAGTGTTGTCAACGACCATGTTCCATTGTTAATTAGTGAGTTCATTTCATCATGAATTGCTTTCTCCCATTCTTTCTTGTCTTCACGATGTGTTATTTCGTCAATACTCTTCGGAATGTCATCTAGTGATTCTGCAGCCATTGCCACAGCATTGCAGATATAGTCCTCAAGATACTTAGGTTTATTCTTAATTCTTGTACTTCGTCGAGGTATTGATTCAAATAAAACAACTTGAAGAAAATCACATTTAATTCTGTCAAACTATTTTTATATTACACTTCATAACAACTGACTGTCTCAGCACACTGCAATATATTTTTACTTATATTAAAATTGATAACTTCCAACAAAATCTATTATCTGGCAGTTAAAATATAAGTAGAAAATTTTACCCTCAAAAATTAATAAATACAATAAACAATTAATTAATTAAAATGTGGTAAGTATATTATACTGCTATTTTGTATTAATTCTATTCAAATATTACAATTTTTATAACCTAAAATGTATAGTTGCAGAATTTTTTAAATCGATTCTATATCCCTTATGTAAAATGCTTTATTACCCTTGTATTACGTATTATAATTTTAACTACGGACATTATACAAGAAAAAGAGACCAGAGAGATATAGATTTCCAGAATTTCATATAAGGAAAGCGTTGAATTCAATGAAGATATAATCAACCAGTTGGATAGTTGGATGTTGCTACTTCCCCGTTCTTGAGGACTAGATAATCGTGAAACATATTGATAAAATGAATAAAGATGTTACATATAAAAATAAAAACGTATTATAATCATACAAATCATTACAATAGTGAATAAAATTGTTATATAATGCAACATTCATGTCAAATGAAACATACCGATTGCAACAATAATAATATTTGTTGGTAGCAATAAATTAATATAGATTATAATATGAAATAATCAGTAAGAGTGATTTCAACATTAATTCATAATTATAAAATTTGGGCAAGTACAACAATGAAGAATGTTGAATATACAGATATAAATATTTAGATGTTGCGCCTTCGTTCTTAAATTTTCCATTAGTATTGATATTTTTTTATGCATATTGTGGTTCCTAGAACATATATTGTCATTTTATTAATATAAATATGTTTAATATATTTACCTATCAGTTTAAAAATATAACAATTCTGCATTTTGATGTACAATTCATACAATAATATCCAAAGTACCTCATTATTCTCAAATAATTAACAATAAAATCTCTCCTATAAAGATCTGTCAGGTCTGAATTCTTGATCTGTCAAAATATTTTGAAATTTGACACATGAGTCCCAAGCCAATCATTAAAAGTTTTACAATTTCAGTGTTACCAATATATAATTAAATGTAAGTTTGTTACCTGGCAGATAACTTTGTATTGATAAACAATCGTGTAAAGTTATCTGACAGTTAACGTTAACTGTTAGATTGTTATCTGGCACTTTTAGCCATGCATTGATAAACCGGCCCTTAATAAAAAAGTTACAACTCAATTTGGAAAAAGAACAAAACGAGCTGGTCTCAAAAAAATAAATGGGTGCCAGACTCTATAAAAAGGAAAAGGATTAGAGTAGAATCAACTCCAACAAAGTTAAGTAAAGTTTAATAAAAAATATTTAAAAAACTAAAAAATTCTCACGCTAGAGCTTAGCTAACTACAGATGATTTACAAAAAAGGAAGGACCGCACGGCCTCTCCAGAACCCGAATCGAGAAGGACTTGGGTCGGCGCTCTAGCTATCGGCCACCGGTAACGACAAAAAAAAACAAGTAGCGCCTTATATCTGCCCTGGAAACGGCGGGAAAGTCATCCAGCTGATTCGAGGGGCTGCTCGCAGGCTGGCTGGGAGTAAGACGGAGGGCTTGAAGTAAACTGCTCCTGTCCGGCACTCTTATAGGAAAACGTGCGAGCAACTCCACCTAAGCCTTGAGGCTGGCTAAGGTGCAGCCCCGAATATACTGGATTTCCTCAGGGGGTGTTGTTATAATAATCCACTGCGCAGGTCTCGGGTGGTCCAGCAGCGTAACTGCAGCCAGAACTAACCTCGCCCAATCACTTCCAAATTCGGGGCCCCAAAAAAAATCATACGAATCCGGAATCCTGCTGATCTGAAAAAAAATGCTCGCCGGTAACAGATCTCTAAAGAGATTTACATTTGACCTGAAGGGCTATATACAGTACAAAGAAAATAATTGGTGGTCCCTAAAAGTGTGCCAGACGCGAATATTCAAAAATATGCAGTTTATAAAAAAATTACAAAAGGAGGTGTGCACCAAAAATACTTAAAATTATACAAAACAAAAATTTAATAAGACGAAGATCGATGAACGAAGAACGGCCGTATGAAAAACGAAGAAACAACAGAATAGTAGAGAGAACGTGAAGTGGTAAAACTGTAATCTTAACTGCGCCGCGAAATAATACCGCTAAAATAAGTCATCCGGACTTAAAGATACACCACGCAGTCAGAAAAATAACCAGGCAATACTCCGTCGAGTCACAGGGTGTAGCGCCACAAAAAATAAACAAAGAAAAAACGGTAATGCGCCGCTACAAGAAAAAAATTAATTTGACTCTAAGAAGTCGACTATAAAAGCGGCAATAAAACCGAGCCGAAAAATTGTCTAGCAAAAAAAAAATCTAGCCACGCTAGAGCCACGTTACTAACACGCGAACACACGAGTGCGACACAAAATGGAAGTCAAGGGAGACCGGGTAAATGAAACACAAAAAAACGAGACAAAGGAAAAGGAGATGGAAATGCTCTTCGAGACTGAGCTGTACTACGAGGAAGACGGTTGATTGAAACTCGGCGCTAATTGAATTGGTAATAATTCAAGAATAAAACTTACTCAAAAACATAAACTAAATTAAAACCGGCTCAACAAGGCCGAAGCAATAGTAAGAAAAAATAAAGGAAAATTCTTACGATGCATGAAGCGTAGCGGTGGACAAAAACTCACCCAGCCCAAGTTTCAATCCAGAAAAATTTATACAAAGTCTACACTACGCACAAATTAAGAGATAAATATCCTGAACATTCATCAAATGACCTTGATCATTTGCAATTCTTCAGAAGAATTCTATATGAGAAAAGAAAGGAACCAACACAAAAAGAACTAGAAATCCACAGTAGTTTAAAAGCTGACAATATCGTTCATAAAGTTACGAATATATGAGTTATGTGAAGAACTATGATGTTGGAGGTTCATATTCCTTAGCTCTCAATTTTCGTTTCTTTTTTTTCACCTACGTAGGTCTCTTTTCAACACATATTTAATAGTACATTAAAACACAAGTATCATAAGGCAATCTGTTAACGTACGAGTCCAAGTTTGGAAAACGAGCCGCCAGGCGAGTTTTACAAAGGACGAGTGCGTCAACAGGCCTTATGATACATGTTTTTTATACTATTTTTTCTATTGAGGTAATTTTACAATTAGATTTTTTTTTTAAAAAGGACTTGTCAAAAGTATGAGTTGGTGTTTTTTTATCAGTTATGTTGGTAGCGCTTCCCGCTAAAAATTGAAATTTCACATTTTGACAGTTTGTGTATCTTGTGATTTTGTCTGATTGTTTACATTAAAACATTGTATCAAGCATTATACAATTATGAAAGAGGAAAACCAATACATACAATGAACTCCAAGGTTTATTAATGAACCATCCTGATTTGAGATTTCGGTGGTTCGTGTTGGTTACTATCATAAATAAAACTTGAATATGGGATTGAAGGACGTTATGTGGACCATCGAGCCTTTTTATTGAGAAAACAACATATAAATAAAACTCTTTAAATAATGAAATACTTTAATGAACAATTTATTATTTATTAATTACTTTCCACTATTTTGTCAACACTCACTGCTCAGTTGCACAGATAACGGCAACAGCTGTTCTTACACTTTTTAATACAAAACATATATGGCATATATCCGATAGTTCGCCACAACGTGGAACTGGAAATCATGGATTTAAACGTCAACTTTTCATATTTGTTTGCTAGTAGCCGCCACAAATTGAGTAGACAGTGTCAACATTTTCAAGTAACGTGCATCATACATTTCATAACCTGCATGGAATAACAATACATTCAATTCAAAATTGCATTACCATAAATGTAAATTATAATAAATAAAACTTACCGTTTTAATTATTTTAACAAAGTAAACCTGAGCGCATTGTTTCTTGTTTCATAATTTTTTTGTTGAAAGTTGAAATTTTAACTTCACAGATTCTTATTCTTTCTTAACTAACACAGCTATAGCTATAAATTTCTTTTCTTTCTAGTCCTATCACCTAGAAAAAGGATAAAAATCCTCAATTAGAAATAATATTTTAACACAAACAATTTACCATTTTGAGGTTATCTGTCAGTTATGAAAGCATGACTACCACCTCTAGAATACAAAAGGCGCCAAAAACAGTACGTTTATAGATTTTCTAAACGTCGTGTTTTCAGTGAAAAACAGTGCTTTTATAGAAACATAAGAACACCGAAATAGAAAAATAATATTTAAAAATTCTTTCAAGAAAATAATACTAATACAACGATGTACATATCCGATTGTGTTGCTTACAAGTTTTAGTTTACATCACATACATAGATGTAAAAATATAGCTCAAATATTACAGTACACAAATTAGAAATTGAATCTTGCAAAGAGCTGAGGATATTGCAAAAAAATATACAAACTTGTATACACACAAACATTTATATTTTTCACTATTCCTCAAAATAATTATCTGGATAAATATTAAACTCTCTTATTAATATTATTTATATACCTTCTAATTGTTCTTTTGCAATTTAAAATTTGTACACTATATTTTTAATAAATATTCATATTACATTCTTTTTTTTCACCTACGTAGGTCTCTTTTCAACACATATTTAAATAATATTTAAATATTCTTTCAAGAAAATAATACTAATACAACGATGTACATATCCGATTGTGTTGCTTACAAGTTTTAGTTTACATCACATACATAGATGTAAAAATATAGCTCAAATATTACAGTACACAAATTAGAAATTGAATCTTGCAAAGAGCTGAGGATATTGCAAAAAAATATACAAACTTGTATACACACAAACATTTATATTTTTCACTATTCCTCAAAATAATTATCTGGATAAATATTAAACTCTCTTATTAATATTATTTATATACCTTCTAATTGTTCTTTTGCAATTTAAAATTTGTACACTATATTTTTAATAAATATTCATATTACATTCTTTTTTTTCACCTACGTAGGTCTCTTTTCAACACATATTTAAATAATATTTAAATATTCTTTCAAGAAAATAATACTAATACAACGATGTACATATCCGATTGTGTTGCTTACAAGTTTTAGTTTACATCACATACATAGATGTAAAAATATAGCTCAAATATTACAGTACACAAATTAGAAATTGAATCTTGCAAAGAGCTGAGGATATTGCAAAAAAATATACAAACTTGTATACACACAAACATTTATATTTTTCACTATTCCTCAAAATAATTATCTGGATAAATATTAATCTCTTAGGGCCGGTTTATCAATGCAAGGATAAAAGTGCCAGATAACAATCTAACAGTTAACGTTAACTGTCAGTTTAACTTTACAAGATTGTTTATCAATATAAAGTTATCTGCCAGTTAACAATCTTACATTTAATTATATATTGGTAACACTGAAATTGTAAAACCTTTAATGATTGGCTTGGGACTCATGTGTCAAATTTCAAAATATTTTGACAGATGAAGAATACAGACCTGACAGATCTTTATAGGATAGATTTTATTGTTAATTATTTGAGAATAATGAGGGACTTTGGATATTATTGTAATTGTACATCAAAATACAGAATTGTTATATTTTTAAACTGATTCTTACTGATTATTTCATATTATAATCTATATTAATTTATTGCTACCAACAAATATTATTATTGTTGTAATCGGTATGTTTCATTTGACATGAATGTTGCATTATACAACAATTTTATTCACTATTGTAATGATTTGTATGATTATAATACGTTTTTATTTTTGTATGTAATATCTTTATTCATTTTATCAATATATTTAACCATTATCTAATCCTTAAGAATGGGGAAATAGCAACTTCCAACTATCCAACTGGTTGATTGTATCTTCATTGAATTCAACGCTTTCCTTATATGAAATTCTGGAAATCTATATCTCTCTGGTCTCTTTTTCTTGTATAATGTCCGTAGCTATAAATACGTAATACAAGGGTAATAAAGCATTTTACATAAGGGATATAGAATCGATTTAAAAAATTCTGCAACTATACATTTTAGGTTATAAAAATTGTAATATTTGAATAGAATTAATACAAAATATCAGTATAATATACTTACCACATTTTAATTAATTAATTGTTTATTGTATTTATTAATTTTTGAGGGTAAAATTTTCTACTTATATTTTAACTGCCAGATAATAGATTTATCTGCCAGTTGAAGTGACGGATAAATTTTGGCCGATTTTATCTGACAGTTTACGTTAACTTTTGTTTGATAAACGCTTTCTATGTTTTAACTGGCAGTTAAAAAGTTATCTGCCAGTTAAATTATTTATCCTTGCATTGATAAACCGGCCCTTATTAATATTATTTATATACCTTCTAATTGTTCTTTTGCAATTTAAAATTTGTACACTATATTTTTAATAAATATTCATATTACATTCTTTTTTTTCACCTACGTAGGTCTCTTTTCAACACATATTTAAATAATATTTAAATATTCTTTCAAGAAAATAATACTAATACAACGATGTACATATCCGATTGTGTTGCTTACAAGTTTTAGTTTACATCACATACATAGATGTAAAAATATAGCTCAAATATTACAGTACACAAATTAGAAATTGAATCTTGCAAAGAGCTGATATTGCAAAAAAAATATACAAACTTGTATACACACAAACATTTATATTTTTCACTATTCCTCAAAATAATTATCTGGATAAATATTAAACTCTCTTATTAATATTATTTATATACCTACTAATTGTTCTTTTGTAATTTAAAATTTGTACACTATATTTTTAATAAATATTCATAATACATATCAATATGGGTTTTTCTTTTTCTTTCAAATATTAAAAAAAAAAAAAACTAATTTTTAAAACACCGGTCTACGTTTTAAAGATCTAGTTACCGTGGTTTAGTTAATTGCATATGTTGATAGATGGCGAACTTTATAACGATACAAAAGCATTGAGTTTCCAATCTCTCTTTAAATAGTTGTATCTGGGTTATACAGAGGTATATTTTTGGGCTGCCATCTATTAGTATTTTTCTTGTACTACACTAATGACACATTTCACTTCGTTGCTAGATTACAAACAAATGAACAAATCGCTGTCATGGTGACAGTTGCAAGATGGTGCGAAGTATCAAGCGAGTGTATTGTCTTTGCAACAGTAACTCCCGCTATAATTATAAAGAATACATGACAAATGTGAAATTCTTTAAGTTTCCACAGCCATCCGAAGACATTGAATCACATGTAAATGTCAAAACACAAGTGACAGAAGACAGAACTTTAAAAATGGCGTGGTTTGTTTGTAATCCGATCTTCCATCTCAACTTTTACATCGTCGCATTCTTTCTTGCGTGTGACGTCAAAATCATAACCTCTCATTGCTAACACAGGACCGTACTCCAAAATATTGAGAATCAGAAAAACAGTAATCTAAAGAAATGCAGATAATTCCAATATTTAAATTAAATGACACAAAAATTTAAGAGAAATATGGGAACTTTATAGCAATGAATGGGGACACGAAAAATGTAATAAAAAAGACGTAACCAAAAAAGGTTTTTGTTATAACAGTTATTTAAAGAAGGTGTATTTATGTTCTGTGTTGTAGTTGTGATAATCCGTATTCATATTCAAAATGATATTATCCAGAATATTTTGGTTTGTGGTTGTTTCGGTACTTGACCTTCTTTTTGTCTTTTAATAAACATAATAATGTCGATGTTTTCTTTTAAGTATATTAGGTCGCTTTAAGCACAGAATATTTTGGCCATAAACTTGTTATTAGGACTTTTCTTGCAATTTCGGGGAAATATGCCAACACAACTGATTCCGAATAGCGCCCTGCTTCGGCATACGTTTTTTCGTAAAAATTTCTACTTCTTTCTGCAAACAAACTTAGAGATGTAATATTTGCACTGTCGACCACTTCTGGCTAGGTAATATTTGCTGCGTCTACGGTTTACTGCCGCTTCCATACAAAGTATATGGGTGTGGCAGTAAACCGTAGACGCAAGGGAGTGAAACAAACAAACCTATTATCGATGTCCATAATTGCTGACAAATTACAAATGATTTTGATTTTACGTTAGTAAAATTTTACGTCAGTTTTGACATAAATTGTTCTCAGTGAGTGCGTTCAGTTTACGTAACACTGGGTGCTTTCCTTAGACCAGGAATAGAAGGGGAGACAGGGTATGCTATGTATTTCGCCATAAGATAACTTTCCAAATCATCTTAGCGATTTTCGACCTTATTGAACTGTCAGAATCAGCCGCAAAAGGCTAGTCGGCGAAATGTGTTACATACGTGTGCAGTCGAACGAATAAGTTTTCTATGTCAACAAGCGTCACCTACCGTATTTACATTACGTTTTTCTTTATTAATATTCTTTCGTATATATTTTAGTTTTATAAAACAAAATCAAGATAATTTGTAGTTATGGATAATCAAGTATTTACTTAGATTTGGCCAACTGGAACATAACAGTATTTAACTGATCGACTAGCCTTTTGCGGCTGATTTTGACATTTCAATAAGGTTCAAAATCGCTCAGATGATTTGGAAATATACGCGTGACTATGCCTTGTCTCCCCCTCTATTCCTGGTCTAAGGTTACTTGTATGTCCACATAGTTCATAAAAATACCGCGACGGGGCGCTTAAAATTTGCTTAATCGGAATCCCCTATTGCCAGTCCTGTCAGTTGTTGCAATTAAATTTTGACATTAGTAATAAACTTGTTTATAAGGTGAAATTCTGTCAAAATGCTTACGTTTACAAATAGCGAGTACACAAACATTGTAATTACTTACCTATGGTTTATTTATTTATTTATTCGTATTTTTACTACATTTTAATTAGTGGTTGATATAAAGACAGTGTTATAGAGTTGCCAACGCATTTAGATGGAGCGTTTCCAGATCATACTATTCCTAATATTCGCACATTTGTTAATCTTGCACGTCTTTATCAAAATACGGAGTGTCACATATGACAATTTTTAAAAAAAGCAACAGTTGTTTTCATACCACGTGCAACAAGTTCAATGGGTCGAATTCAGCACTCTTCTTTAACTAAAGAAGCTTATCTAAAAACAACAAAATAGAGACATATTGTAAATAATAGTTTAAATTTTCTTTTTAAACTAAATATCCTACACCATTTGTAGCTCTAACATCCAATTAATATAAATTCAATTAACTCTATTCTTTAATTTTATGAATAATATTTACTATTTGGACGGCTCAAATTTCCTAAAATGTACATATCATAAGTAAGATGAATTTAAATAATTACAATAAATCTTACGGTGTAGAATCTATCAATACAAAATTATAATAGTTATTAATAATACAATTTTATTATTTTTCTTCTGACGTTTCTCTGATTGTTTTCTTTTTTCTCGACAAACGAATTAGTTACTTGATTACTTGATATTAGTTTTTAACACATATGCATCGATGCATTATTAAGAAAAAGATGCAAGTTGTTTCCATAGTTACTAGAGACGATCACTACACTAGTGAAGAGTGCTGAATTCGGCCCAATGTTTTCAGCACATAACAGACTTCAATTTTGGGAATGGCTCATAATGTGCATTAATGAGACTGAATTTACTTGAGAAGGTGTATTTTTTATCCACAATACACATCTCGACGGACGAAAATGCTGTAAAAGTTTTCATTAAAAAACGTTTGGGCGGGAACAATAAATAGATGACTTATTATTGGTACTCATGTAACCTACTAACTATGCTTTTGTTCTTGCTTGTCTTCCTCTATTCACAGGTGATTAAAAGCCTGGTTTAATACACAACTTTATAATTTTGTTATTCAAAATTACATTTCTTTATTTTAAAAATTGTACTATTACGAATTAATTAATAATAAATGTTATTTCCGTTGATTCGTTTATTAATTACTGTGACGGCAAGTGTAACCGATAACCGACAATTTTTGAATTGTTTTTATCCCACTTGAATACGGCAGCAGCCATTTGTTCTGCATGGGCGGGTAACGAAATATGCAGAAAATCTTTAAAGAATTTTAACTCAAAATCTAAAAGACTTAAAAAAAAGTTATTAAGAAATATTGTTGCTCTCGTCAAGTTACATTACTGGTTAAATTTAATGCACTTATTTCATTTACACCCTGTATATCTGCATATATAGCTGCACTTGTCTGTAAGAATAGCTACGCGCAAGCGCCAGATTGCTTTGATTTTATTGGTGTAGAACGAGAAAGGGGAACTAGCGGGAGGGAAATTCTTACACTAACTGACAAGGATAGACAATAATGTTTGTAGCAGATTCCTCTTAAGTGAGAAATAGGGCATCAGCAGTATATATATTTATTTATAGGTATATTATTATATCCAAAGTCAGTAGATATACTAAAGTACCGCCATAGCGGCCATCTTAGCCTTAAAAAGCAACTATAACGATTTTTCCCCCGGTAGAGGCGCTTTTATTTGTATTTGTGGTATTGCAGGGTCCTGTAATGTTGGCAACGTCAAATTATTAGTTATCTAGAAAATGTTTCTGTAAAATAGAAAATGTTAATTTCAACAACACTACTCAAATTAAAAGTTCTTACTAATATCGGCTCCTCCAATGTTTTGTAAACCACTGATGACGTCTCTCTGCAACATTTCGTATGCAAAAAAATTATTCTATTTTTATTATGACGATAATTAATTGCACAGCAACAAGGCATTATCAGTTTATTTTATTTTTTTACCAAAATTGTTGATAATCTACTCAGGGAGGTTTTTTAACATCTATAGGCGACGGAAAATAAGATCGTAACGCCAAAATGGCTTTTAAAGGAACTGATGTTAACGGGATAATTAGGCATTTACTAATTTCATTTATGCATTACGTGTGTAATATTAAGAGATCACCCAAACGCAAATATTAGGAATATAATAGATAACACTTGTGTTTATACAGTCAAAGAAATGTCACATGTAGAAATTATCCCGTCAACTATAGTTCGTCAAAATACCACTAGATGTCATATTGCTTAGTTCCTATCGCGTATAATGTAAAACAAGCTTTATACTGCAGTGCTATCTAGGGTACAAATTGTGAATTTAACATACTATAACCTTACAGATATTGAAATAATACATATTAATATATAATTTTTCTCTTTTGCTAATTTTGCGTTAATATTTCCAGAAATCGATCATCTGAAAGCTTTATTATACTTGACGTCTTTTGTTGATATCTACATTCGTAAACGATATTTAACTTCCCTTTGTTTATGAAGACAGAAGTTCTCATGGATGTCTTCTTTATTTAAAAAACTATAAACTACACCACCTATGTTGTAAGTATATTTAGTTCTAAAATCGGATAAAGTGTTTTAGTAAAATAAAAAAACTTACTGAGGTATTCATTACTAAAGTTTTTACTAGTGTTGCAATAAACTGCCAATAATTAGATACATATTCATATCAAAATATCTTATAATTTGAAAATTATGAAATTTACAGTTTACATTCAATATCATCGCTTTCATTTGTTATAAACATAATATGGTTCGATCAATTTGTTATATGCTTCGGGCATAATATACTGACTAGAGACCGCCTTACTGTGTTTGTTGTGATCGGAAGATATATTAATATTTGCACGAAGTATGACGAATAGTTGCTTTTGAAATATGTAAATCATCTTTATTTCCAATAAATTTCAGTCGCCTTTCTCTCACATCATTATTAGCAGGAAACCTAAAAGTTACACTTGAAACGAAATTTCCGTATTTTCATTATATTTTTCATTGCAATTTGGCACCACACAGTATAAAACCATATTGAAATATGAAATAAAGGGTTAGGTTACAGTAAAATAACAAGTAGCGACATATAACCAAAACAAAATTCTGCCCGCATTATAGTTGAATTTCAAAATATTGAATTGAAATAGTATAATTTAAAACATTTAAAATAATTCATCAAATGAGTTTTCTCATTTTGTAATTTATGATTTCTTCTGGAATATTTTATACTGGATTGTCTCAACGGTATGTACTAATTTATACGCTTGTACCGTAACGCTCGAGGCGACGCCAATCGGCCGAAAATGTAATATTTGAGCTGATAGAAGTATGTGTATTCAATAGGATTTACATGTTATTAAAACTTTAAAAGATTTTATCATCGATAATGATTACTGGGTTCAATAGAAATAATTAAGATAAAAGGAAGGTGATTATGCTGCGCTCAAAATTTATCAAATTTTGAAAGTAAAAACCCAGAATTCTGAAATTTGATCAGTTGAATAATATATTAATAAATAATTTCAATACAAGAAACAGTTCTTCTATCACTTAAATATTTTAACAAGTAAATAAATAATTTGTAACTGAACTTGAAATTATAGTTCACTCGTATCCATGGTTTAATTTAATCAAAAAACTAGGACGTACAATTTTACAAGATAATGCAGCTGTGAATATATCATAAACTAAATTGTATTAGAATTAAAGAAACATTCGTGATTAGCCATTTTCATTATTGAAATCAAAGTTCCTTTGTTGTAATTATATAAGTATTGCTTTATTGTAATCAAATCAAAGATCATGTTTTTTTAAGAAAACTGTGGGACTCTAATCAGATGGACATATATTCAGTAAATTATATACAAAGGATACATCTTTGATATACATATATGTTCATATGTCCCGATTATACGAAAAACATAGAGTAAGGATACAATTATTATAATAATTTTTCTGTGATTAGTCGTTTTCTTTATTAGAGAGACACATATTCACTATTATCTCCAGCCATATGATACAAATTAGATGTGTGCATTTGCCCCGATTAAACTGTAGTTCTATACAAGTGTTATAATAATTTTTTTGTATTAGCCATTTTCATTATTGAAATCAAATTTTCTTTATTGCGAAACATCTTTTTTAACAGTTATTTCGTAGAGTTAAAATTAAAAAGTTTGTCTTTTGGGAATTACAGGCCCTTGATAAATCCAGTAGTTCCCTTGGCCTAAATTAGGTATTGGTCTTATCTCAAATTTGACAAAATTGGACTGAAGTTTCCTTCTTATTAGTCAATGTAATTATTGCTTTTTTCTTCACCTAACATATTTTAAAATGTATTATTAATTAGACTAATAATATCTACATTATTTTACCTTAATTTCAACATTATAAAAATATTTTAATGTGCTCTATTGCCAAGAGCTCCTGAAGTTTCTCTTAAAACACCACCTTAATTTTCGCGAATTATTTTCAATAATTTTCTTGACTTTAGAAACTTAATAGCTTTCCACTAATTTTCTACCTTTATTTTTATTTCGAAAAATATTCAAGTTTACGTCTTCAAAACAACAAGTAATTGTAACTGACATTTTCCGGGCTTTGACAATGATCCCAGCTCAAAGATGCTTATCGCTTCCAATAGTCGGCGCTGCCGTCGCTCAAACAGGAACGGTACAAGCGTATTGGGATTTTCAAATAAGAAAACTCTAACTAGCGGCGAATATTAGAACTTCAAACAGTGGTACACATTTGACATTTACATGAAATTGCACCTATATGACTACAAAAACTCTATTATACATACTTGAAATATAAATAAAAAATACTAATAAATGAGAAAATAATATGAAAACTAAAGAAACGCAATTGACAGCAATGCCACGCTGACAAATGTCAACAAAAAGTGTACCATTGTTTAATGCGATCAGCGCCATCTCTTGATACTTGAAAATCCCAATAGTCTGTATGATAATAACTTGTAACTTGTTTTTTGCTTTATACTTGTATGAGATATTGTAACACAATGTTTGTTGTTGTTCTTTATAGAATCCTCTGAGGATGGTTTTAAAATAAACCGAAACGTTAGCGACATTCGAATGTAAATTTATTCGTTCCTGTCCAAATTCCGATTAATCCTTATCAATTATATAATTTTTGGACGTTATTTTGTAATCATGTTACAATAGACCAGGAAAGTGAGGTTAGAATTTGCTTTTCGGGCGAGTTCATATTTTAATTTCCCCAGTACAAGTTTGGAATTGTGATTTTACTGACGAAAAAATAATTAGGTATGTGTAACTAGGCACTAAAATACCAAATTTACAGCAGAGGCAGCCGTTTCTTTGTCGAGGCGAAGCCGAGTTGATGAATGCTGCCGAAGCTGTATCTGCGTTTAGTGCCGTGTGGAACACACTATTTTTTTGCCGATTGAAAATTAATATTAATTTAGTGACTATTTTTAATACATATTTTGCAAGTTGTCGCCATCAAATAATGTTGCTATGCGTTTGTTGAACGGTTGTTATGCGTTGGTATAGCGGTTGCTATGTAATAGTCAGTAAGAATATTTTTACTGCCTGGGTAGTAAAAGTGACATTTTACAGACAGCTAGCTGTCAAAAAAATTGCACTTTTAATGTCAATAGGAAAAAAAGATATTATGTAAAAGAAATTAAGCAGCTCTTGTTAAGAATTCGATATTCGGTAATAGATTGGACAGTTTAAAACCCTTGAAAAGGTAAAGTTAGAAAATTATTAGAAATTAATATGTTATGTATAAGTTAAAATACCGTATGTGGTTGATACTCCCTCACCCGCCAGTAAATAGGCCAAGTGCAACAAAAGCTATGTAGCATATCGAAGTTGTAGGATCAAATCGAAACATACGTTCATTGAATTTAAAAATTATTTCTAATATATCTAAATTATCTCATTTTTCTCGAAATTTTTCAAATACATTAATAAAAAATAATACATCGTTGAAAAGAGAAAAAAATGGCGGTTTCTATTTTATTAAAATAATTATAAGTTGTCATTTGAAAAATAAAAGTTTATAGTCGTATCTTGTAAACCTGACTTTATAAAAAATATCTACATTTGCCATCAAATAGTATATGTAAAATAATAAAACTTTTATATGAGCCATTTTTTTTCTATTATAATAAAAAAGTTAAAGGGGGGGGGGCGTCTTCCCAGACTCACCATGTATATATATATATAGAGAGAGAGAGAGAGAGATAAGATCGGTCTAGATGCTACATATAATGCTTTGTATAAGAGATTTACTTTTATGAAATTTCTCGTTTTTCGGCCTTTAAAGTTGAGTAAAAATTTCCTTGGTGAGAAATACACGGGGATTAAAATTATGTTCTCAGCGTTGTGAACTGAGTTTGAATTTGGCGCCTAAATTACACTTTTCTGGCCCATTATTATTAAAAATTAATATTAATTGATTAAAAACAATATCTGCTATAATTATAAATTGTATTTCATTTTATTTTATAAGTTCAGCAAAATTCATGCTCGAGAGTCCATAGATAGTTGCTGCATCGACTAGATCAATCGGCTTCACTACTTGACTCATATAAATTAACTAAATGACGTCATCACATTGGAATGCTATATATAGAGAAATTTCGCTGCAGAATATTTATTTTTACAAATTCATTTAATTAATTTTCTATGAGACTGTCATGAAAGTTCCACCTTAAATATACCTACTACTAATTCCACGTATTTAAAAGTCTTTGGATGTCTTTGCAGAATAGTGTGCATGATTTTAGATGCAATACTTATATGGAAAATATATCAGAAATCATAATCTAACTATAGGAACAAGCAACCGTTATCATTCAAAACAAAATACCATAAGAATGAAAAGTTTTGTTTCAGACAATAAACTACCAATTTGTGAAGAATTCTTGTGTGCATCATTCCATTTGTGAAACGAACTTTCATTCGTTAATTCATTGATCAAGAATCAATTATGGAGAGCAGAAGCGAGGTCAGGGCACATATAACAATAACAAATTATCAAAAATTTGAAGAAGTGTATATCAAAGAAGAACCATTGGGAGAAATATCCCAGGAACGACAATTATATGAAAATGTTTTGCAAAGTATAAAGAAAGAAGAATGCATAACTAGCTATAATAACCAAATTGACAAAGTATATGACGACAATCCAATTACGATAAATAACGATATTCAGAAAACCATAAATATTAATACAAACAAATTTTGTTGTACAATATGTAATAAGAGTTTTATAAATAACTACCGCTTGAAAAGACATATGTGTATACATAGTGGAAAAAAAGAATTCCTCTGCCATATCTGTAATAAATATTTTAGAGAAAACAATGAATTACAAATACATATGAAAATTCACAACGGAAATAAGGAATATGAATGTACTTTATGCAAAAAATTATTTACACGAAGTTCTAGTTTAAAAGATCATATGAAAATACATAGTGGAATAAGAGATTACAAGTGTGAAATATGCAATAAACTATTTATACGCAGTAGTAATTTAAACAGACATATGAAAAGTCATACTGAAACCAGACCATATGAGTGTCCCACATGTAATAAATCATTTACACTAAATTTTCATTTAAAAGATCATATCACAATTCATAGTGAAGTAGAAAAATATAAGTGTACAATATGCCATAAACTATTTACAAGCAGTAGTACTTTATCTAAACATATAAAAATTCATAGTGGAATTAAGGAACATCAATGTTCTGTGTGTGATAAATCGTTCATACAAAAATCTCATCTCAAAACCCATATGAACATTCATAGTCGAAAAAACAATTCCGCTTGATATGTGTGTAATAAGAAAATATTAGTAATTAATTGTAAATAGTGTATTCCAGTGTTTTGGAATTTATACAAAATAGTAACTTTTTTCTTAAGTTTACATCTTGATATACCGTATGTCTCCGGATTGAATTTACAAAAGAAAAAAATGTTTATTTTTGATTTTACGAAAATGCCATCGAAAGAAATTTTTTTGCTTGATTTATGACGCATGTTTCAGTTATTAAAACTTTTAATTAATGCAAGGTTCTTTCATTATAACCTTTTCTCGTATTTTGTCCTCCTAATAATACAGCTATTACATTGATAAATTCCAACGGCTAGTTTTTAACCATGATGCAAAACACTTGAAAATTCAACCAATGGAAACAGTATTATACTGATAAAACCCCGTTACCACGATAAATTTCCGCTACCAAGTAAATAAACAGTTGTTATTGATTATAACTGTCAGTTTAACAATTAATTAATATTTCAAGTTTAAAATTAAAATGATAATAATTAAATTGTTTCATTTTGCGTTGGCTTTGGAATTTATCTCATCAAGTATCACACGACCTCTCTGATTTTCTCAGATAAATTTTTATTTTTAAGCACTTATTTTTTTTTTTGCTTTTAAGCACTTATTTTTTTGCTTTTAAGCAAAATCACTCAAGCAAACTGACATTAGATAAAACCTCTCCTCCTTCGGAGTCGGGATTTACCATACAGTTTGCTTTCGTATTTGTTGCTAAGCAAAAAAAATTCGTGCAAAATAAAAATTTATCGATAAAATCCGGAGGTCGTGTGATATTACTTCTGAATATAACTTTATTTTAGTTAACTTTGAAATATTGACAAATGATTAAATGTCAAAAGTAATTCTTATTGAAATATAACGGTATCGATAACGAAATACTAATATTACGAAATTATAAACACTTTTATTGAATATTATACAGTACTTTTTATAAATTAACTTGGCAAGTCACAAGATGAATTAATTATGACAACTGTGATTCTTTTATTATTTTTTATGTCTCCTACGTTTTTAGTTATGATGATATTACATTCCTCCCCACATATTTAAAGAAAAGTCTTAAAATTCAGGCTGTGGATATCTTCGTGGCGGTTTCCTATTTCTTTGACTTCTTCTAAATGATGTTTGTTCAGTAGCTGTTGCGGTTTCATGTTGATTCGGTGTTGCGGTTGCATGTTGATACGGTGTCGTCGAAGGAATCGGATGATCCATCGATGTTGTTTCGGTTCGTGTTCGCTCTTGATTTGGGGGTTTCTCTTCTACTGGTGGCTGTAACAAGGGCTTTGGGTTATAACAAGTTACTTCATTTTTACTTTCTGTTTCCTTGTGTTCTTGAATTGGAATGGTAAATGGTATTCTTCTAAGTTGATCTGCAAGATATCTTTTATTTACACCTTCTGACGTTCTGATTACATACGAATATTTTCCTGTTCTTTTTATAACTGTTGGAAATCAATTATTGTCCAGAAAAGGCTAGATCGAAAACTGATATTCTACCGTTGCTAAGTAATCTTTGTTTTGTAATTTTGACAGTTGTATTTTTTTGACATTTGTGTATAACGGTCGCTAAATAAATCGTTCTAGTTCGTTTTGTAGTTCAGTGCATTATTTCTATTCCCGCCAACAGGTTATGTGGCCCAAGGAACGCGAGCACCGTCTCAAAATAAACGAAAAATCGTAAAGTCGACTCGCCAGCCGAAAACGAAAATGGCGCAAGCGAACGCGACGGCGCGGCTTGAAACATTATCGCGCGAAAACTACGATACCTGGAAAATACAGGCCGAAGCACTTCTCATCAAAAATGACGCTTGGGGATACGTGTCGGGCGAAACACCCCAACCGGTAGTCGAAGGCGAGGGAGAGGCGCGCGCGGCTTCCGTAATCGCCGCGAAAGCATGGCTGACCGCGGATCGAAAAGGCAAAGCCGATCTTATTTTGGCCATCAATCCGTCCGAATTATCGCAAATCCGCGGATGTACCAATTCGCGCGAAATATGGCTGAAGCTCGAATCGGTTTACGCGTCGAAAGGACCGGCCCGAAAAGCGACGCAACTCAAAAGACTGACGCAACACAAAATGCAAGAGGGAGACGATTTGTCGGAACATCTCGCCAGTTTTTTTTGATGCCGTGGTCAAGCTTCAAGCCATGGAAATCGACATAAACGGCGAGCTACTTTCAATCATGCTGCTATACAGTCTTCCGAACAGCTTCGACAACTTCCGATGTGCTATAGAATCTCGGGACAACTTGCCGGAAGCGGAATCTCTCAAAGTGAAAATTCTAGAAGAATTTCACGCCAGAAAGCAGAAGTGCTTGGAAGACGGAAGTGCTGCAATGTACGTCGAGTTGGACCGCGCGCGAACGTGGAAACGTAACCACTTCAACAAGTACGGTAAATCGAACACAGGTGGCGCGAGCGGAAATGCGGGCAATGAAAAATCAAAACCAAAATCGAAACCGAAGTATAAGTGCGGATTTTGTAATAAAAAGGGTCATAAAGAATCCAATTGCTTTCTGAAAAGAAAATTGGTAAATAACAATGACAAGTCGAGCGAGACAAATTGTGCGTTCTTTGCCGAACAAAACGCAAGTAAATCGAGCGGTCTTTGGTGCATTGACAGCGCGTGTACCTCGCATCTCTGTCACGACAAAAACGTTTTTACGAGCGCGAGTGAAACGGCAGGACAATTAAAACTTGCGAACAAAACAACGGCGCGCGTGGAAGGAAACGGGGACGTTCGAATCCAAATTGCGAACAACTCGAACAATGTTATGACGCTCGAGAACACTCTGTATGTGCCGGATTTGAGAACGAATCTCATTTCCGTCGCGAAAATAGTGGATCGCGGAAACAAAGTAACATTTGAGAAAAACCGTGCGGTCGTTCGAGACGGAAACGGTAAAGTGAGCGTCGTTGCTCAAAGAATGGGAGATCTATTCGGTCTTCGCGAAACGGAACAACAAGCTAACGCTGTCACGTCGCCGCAGAAAGCAAGAAGCAACGTCGAAATCTGGCATACCCGTCTCGGCCACCTCAACTCACGTGACATGACACAAATGATTAAGAACGAACTCATCACCGGTCTCAAACTCAGCGACATGGTGGATGAGATCAACTGCCACTCCTGCCTGTCTGCGAAGTTAACGCGAACGCCATTCTCCAATAGAGAAAATTCGACAAAGGAACTGCTAGAAATTGTTCACACCGACGTCTGCGGCCCCATGAGAACCACATCCTTGGGAGGAGCGCGCTACCTCATAACTTTTATCGACGACTACAGTCGCTGGTGTTATGTGTACGCTATACGCAACAAAAGTGAGGCTATCGATAAATTCATCGAATTTAAGAACCTTGTCGAGAATCAGACTGGGCGCAAGATTAAGGCCGTCCAATCCGACAACGGCAAGGAATTCTGCAACGAAGAAATGAATCGGATCCTCCGGAACGCAGGCATTCAACGGCGTTTGACAACGCCGCACACTTTTCAACAAAATGGCATCGCAGAACGTCGCAACAGGACCCTTGTAGAAGCGGCGCGTTGCATGCTTGCTGATTCCGGTCTGCCACAGTCATTCTGGGCGGAGGCGATTGCTGCGGCGAACCATGTCCGTAACAGATGCCCAACAAAATCTTTACCTGATGGAATCACACCGTACGAACGTTGGAGAGGCACACCACCAAACATCTCGCATCTTCGATCATTCGGCGAAAAGGCGTTCTTACTGGACAAGACGCCGAGCAAGGGGAAGTTCGAACAAAAGGGGATTCAAGGCGTCTTCGTAGGATATTCCGAGCAATCCAAGGCATACCGCCTATGGATTCCAAGCAAGAGAAAGGTATGCGTTTCTCGAGACGTCAGATTTCTCAACGAATCTCCATCCGATGTCGACCAAAACGATCCTGTTCAGGAACTACTCGTCAGAAACTCAACCGAAGAACGAGCCTACTTTCCGGGACATTGAGATCAACGTAGACTCTCCTGCACAAAGAGAAAATCCTGGCGTCGACGAAGACTACGAACCTCCATTCCGTGGATTCGAAGCAGCAGAGATACCTGTGGTCATCCAGCCCCCCGGGGAACGCGCTGTCGACGCCGACGTAAACATCGCCATGACAGCGGCAGAGGTAAAAATCGACGAAGCACTGGGTGGTCCTGACCGGAAACAATGGCTCGAGGCAATCTTTTCTGAGCTCGAGAGCATTATCGGAAATGACACGTGGACCTTGAACGCCAAGGTGATCGACTGCAGAACAGTATTGCGCAACAAGTACAATCCCGACGGGTCCCTATCGCGACGAAAGACCAGAGTAGTCGCTCGTGGGTTCGCGCAACGACCGGGCATCGATTTCACCGAAACGTTCGCCCCGGTTGCAAGGATGGAGTCATTTCGTCTTTTAATGGCCATATCAGCAAAATTTAACCTACGCATCACACAGCTGGATATCACAACGGCTTATTTAAACGGCGATATGGATACCATCGTGCATATGGAGCTAGCTAAACTTTTGGCAGAAGCTTTGCAGCACATAGCACAAAACAAGGCCAATGGAGCTACCGCAGTGAAAGCGAAGGCCATGCTTTGGGAGCTGAAAAGTGGAGACAAAGTTTGTAGGTTGCAGAAGGTTATTTATGGACTACGCCAGGCAGGTCGCCAATGGCATGCTAAGCTGGACAAGACTCTAAAATCTATCGGACTTACACCCACTAAGTCGGATCCTTACATTTACGTCGACAATCAAGAAGGGAAACACGTTCGTGCTGATTTACGTCGACGACATCTTAATTGCGTCGAACGACCCGAACAGGACCAAGGAGATCGAAGCTGGACTCTCGTCTAACTTTCAGGTAAAGAAAATGGAAAATGTGGACTGCTTCCTAGGTATTGAAGTAAAGCAGACGGAGAACCACATCTCATTATGTCAAACCGGATACATTCACGAAATTCTACACAAATTCGGGATGTCTGAATGCAAATCCGCAAAGGCACCCATGGAGGTTGGCATGAAACTCGACCCCGCATCCATTTCGGGAGATACGAACACTCGTTACCCATACAGGGAACTCATCGGAGCCCTAATGTTTGTCGCAGTCGAGACTCGTCCTGACATCGCATACTCTGTCAACGCCTTGAGCCACTTCAACACCAATCCCAATCACGTTCATTGGCAGGCCGCGAAGCGAATTCTCCGCTACCTCCGAGGGACGATTCGGAAGAAGCTGGTATACCACAAGGACAAGGAGGGAATTATTGGATTCGCGGACGCGGACTGGGGCAATTGCACTATCGACAGGAGATCCTATTCAGGATACGCGTTTATCCTCTCCGGCGCAACGGTATCGTGGCGCTCATGCAAGCAGAAGACAGTTGCCCTGTCCTCCACAGAGGCCGAATATGTAAGCTTCGCGGAAGCCACCAAGGAAGGGATTCATCTATATAATTTTATGAAGGAACTGGGAATCGACGAGCTGTCCAACATCGTAATCTACAACGATAACCAATCAGCAGGAAAATTGATACACAACCCCATGTTTCATGCTAGGACGAAACACATTGATATCAAGTTTAATTTCGTTCGACAGACCATTCGGGAACTCTCACTGAGGATTGCCACTTGCCGGCGCCAAATTCCAAAATTGTATTCGTGGTTTGGGACTTCAAGATTAAATTCGCGCTCTATTTCCGTACAAATTGAGGGGAAGTGTTGGAAATCAATTATTGTCCAGAAAAGACTAGATCGAAAACTGATATTCTACCGTTGCTAAGTAATCTTTGTTTTCAATTTTGACAGTTGTATTTTTTTGACATTTGTGTATAACGGTCGCTAAATAAATAGTTCTAGTTCGTTTTGTAGTTCAGTGCATTATTTCTATTCCCGCCAACAATACCTCTTCCTGTTTTCCAGTTAGATTCTTTTGATGTCCAACAGTAGACATTTTCACCTTCTGAAAATTCCCTAATTGGTTTTCTTAGTTCTAATTCATTTTTGATGTGTAAGAATTTCAATCTTTGTTTATAATCAGGTCTGATATTGTCAAACATATTTGGTAGCTGCCGACCAAACATTATTTCGGCTGGTGATTTCTTTGATGCTGGATGTGGTGTATTTCTATAGCTGTATAAGACTCCACGCAAGCGCTGTTGTTGTGATTGATTGTGATTTCGACTTGCTGCCATTCGTGTTTTAAAAGTTCGTACAAACCTTTCAGCCAAACAGAGTTGACGTTACGTGTTCGATTTCGTATTTTGCACAATATTTCTTGAATTCGTTAGATGTAAACTGAGGGCCATTGTCACTTACTATAATTTTTGGGTACCCAAATGTCGAAAATATATCTTCTAATATGTCACATAAGTAATCAGATGTAGTATTTTTCACTGGTTTGACTTCCAACCATCTTGATAGGGCGTCGACTATTAGCCACATTTTTCCTTCGAAAGGACCAGCAAAATCCATATGAAGACGTTCCCATACCCTGTCAGGTACAGACCAAGAATAAATTGGAAGTTCTGGTAACTGTTGACGATTAAGTTGACATGTGTCACATGATTTGCAAATATTTTCAATATCATTGTCAATTTGTGGCCACCAAACGTAGTACCGCGTTAATGCTCTCGTGGCTGTGATTCCTGGATGGCCTCTATGCAATATTTTCAGTACTGTGTTTCTAAAGTCTATAGGTATTATAATTCTATCTTGCCACATGAGTATGTCATCTTCCAACGATACATCTAGTATACCCTTTTACTTTTTTTAGTGTAATATCCTTCTCGGTGGCACAGCGTACCAACTAAATTATATAAATCGGCACATAAACCATGAAGATTTGGAACAAATTTTTCATAAAAATTGACAAGGCCTAAAAAAGCTCTCAGTTCTGTCTTGTTTGTGGGTGATGTGGCTCGTAAAATGGCAGTTATCTTTTTTGATGGTTGGATCCCTTTTTTGCTAATTGTGTAACTCAAATACTCTATGGATGGCTGGAAGAAAGTACTTTTTTCCAATTGAATTGACATACCTGCAGATTGTAAACGATGTAAAACGACTCTTAAATTTTGGAGGTGTTCAAAGTCATCTAAGCCTGTGATAGCAATGTCATCAAAATATACTGCAATGTGAGGAATTCCTTCAAGTAATTTTTCTAAATATCTGAAAAATAGCCGGTGCATTGGTTATACCAAATGGAAGTCTATTATATTGGTAATAACCTTTATGAGTTACAATTGTTAAATACTTGCGTGATGATGGGGCAATCTTAAATTGTAAGTATGCATCCTTTAAATCCAACTTCGAGTATTTCTCTCCTCCAGATAGTTGCCGACGTAATTGATCAAATAGTGGAACTGGATAAATTTCTTTAGTAGTGCTGGATTTATTGTTGTGCGAAAATCTCCACAAATACGAATTTTACCAGTTTTCTTTAAAACATTGACAGTAGGTGTTGTCCACTCAATAGGTTGCACATTGGGATCAACCTCTGAAATTATACCTTCTTGTAAAAGGCGTTCCAATTCGATTTCAACTGCTTTTTGAATTCCAAATTTGATGGGTCTAGCTTTTGCTTGAACAGGTTTTGCATCTTCTCGGATATGAATATTTACCTCATAGTTTTTTTATTGCACCTAATTTGTTGTTGAACAAATGCTTGTGTTCATGTGCGAAAAATAAAATCGGATAAAATTTAATTCGTAAATAAATGGCGCTCGTGTTCGAAGGCGCTCGTGCGCCGGAACGAGCGCACATTGAATGCATGCGAAAACCATTCTTTCTCGAAAAAAATCGTATAAAATAAAATCGAATTAAATTTTATCCGGTTTCATTTTTCGCGCCGCGCTCGTATTCTCCGGCGCGCACGCGTGCCACTCATTTACGAATTAAATTTTATTCGATTTTATTTTATACGATTTTTTTTCGAGAGAGAATGGTTTTCACATAACGTCAGGTTGTCATATGCCATATTGAAGGCAACGCTGGTTCAAATTCCACTCTTGCAATGAACCCGCCCCGTAAAAAGGTCTACTTTTTTACTTAACGGCTAATATAGCTCTGAAAAATATAAGAAGGAAAAGGTGTCACACAATAATAATTCTGGTATTTATAATTAATAAAATAATAATATATCATCACGGCATATTACCCATTGCTAGGTGTGCCAATCTACTGTGTACATACAGACCTTGGTAATAATGATTACAGGGATCACTTTTGTGCAAAAATTAAATTCATTCTGTTATCGCGGGGTTATCGAATGTGCAAGTTTAAAAACACATATAAACTTATAATTAAGCCAACTACAAAAGTAGGTACATGCAATGCACAGAATAGAAAGTTTTTACTTATATGTTAATAATTGCTCGAGATACAAGTATCAAGATTCATCAATGGGACATAAAAAAATAAGGTTATGGTACACACTGGACGGCTCACACACATTCTTTCCTGGCGAACGACGTACTTACTTCTCAAGATGATGGCTGCTGGGTACTTGATGGTTTACACTTAAACCACCAAAATTAAACAATCTCACCTTTTCTGTGCTGGCTAAATCGCCATCGCCATTACAATCCAAAAACATCGTGTCACTCTGTCTTGTTCATCTTACGTGGATGACAGAAGATGCACTCTGACTTATAGTTCTTACTTATCGTCACAGATGTCACTACTAGTTTCTTGCACAAATATTGACATTTGTTGCAAAAATATGTGTGCACAGCTAAAATCACTTCAAATTATGTTAAAAAGGTAAAAAATACTTATTATTATGAATATATTTTCTATTTATTAATTTATTGCTTATACAAGTATACATAATCACAAGTACAATTACAAATTCCTTGACATATTCGTTAATTTTTCAGTGTGACAGGCATGACAAGCAACGATACATTTTACTACAAAAACTCATCAAATCATCACAAATCCTGGCTTCCGAGCCCTAATTTTGGTTTATTTTATGGAATAGAAGGGTAATGTACCGATATGTAGTCATTTAAATGCATTTTAAATGCATTTTGAGTTTGGACCCTATTCTATACTTTAGCCGAATTGGGCATTGACTGTGGCTATCATGTAGAATTACTAGACAGGCAACTATGAGACAGATTCGCAACGGGAATTCAACATGCAGAATTAGAAATAGAACTACGACAACGATGGCCAGAGTTGAAAGTTTATGAAAATAATAAAGAAAAGGAAGTCACATTTGCAGAAGTTTTCGCTGTTGCTCAAACAAGAGAAACTGCTGAATTAGATATACATAAAGTTATTAAAACAGAGGACAATATTAACAGAGTACGGCAGAAATCAAACACGAAGAAAATACGTATGTTACAAGCGAAAGATTGTAAACGTTGTGGAAAAGAACATGGCGACAAAATACAATGTAAAGCTAACAAAAACAAATGTGAACATTGCGGAGTTATAGGACATTACGGTCATTGCTGTATTAAAATGGGAAAAGCCAGATTACAACGTACATGGTATGATAAAAAGAAAACAGTTTTCCACACACAGCAGCCAGAAAATACACGAAGTTTTAGCCCTCAGAGAAACAGCGGCTTCGAACACGAGCGCGGCCCAAAAAAATCGAATAAAATTTAATTCGTAAATGAGTGGCGTTCGTGTTCGAAGGCGCGCGCGCGTGCCGTAGAACACGAGCGATGCGCGAAAAATAAAATGGATGGCGCTTATGATCGAAGATACGCGCACGCCGGTGAACAAATAGCGTGGCGCGAAAAAGAAAATCGAATAAAATTTAATTCATAAATGAAATAGCGAGCGGGCGTGGCGCGAAAAATAAAATCGTATAAAATAAATAAATAAATATATCATCACGGGATATTACCTATTGCTGGACGTGCCAATCTGCTTGTACACAGATTACCATGCGGGCGTTTAACAGGCGTCACCTCATGGGCACTTATTGCTGGTGTGGAAAGTGTACCACAGTGGTAAATTTTGTGGCATTTAAAATCGAATAAAATTTAATTCGTAAATGTAGTAGCGTGAAAAATAAAATCGTATAAAATTTGATTTGTAAAATTAATAATTGTATATTTTATTATTTATTTATTTCAGTGGGGTGGGTACCCTTATTCCACTGATTAAGGAATGGATCAACCGGGCACCACGATAGTGTTGGATTTTTGGAGAGCCTACAAGTGCCTTGATAGGCTTGGGTACATCACCTGAAGGTAAACCATTCGGTTACTTCAAGGATCCTGACAACCGGTGCTCATACCAACAGCATCGAGTCATCATGCAAGGCTGCCAAAGCGTAAACGACTTCTTTGGGACGGAAGAAAGCACATATACCTAGCAATTTAGACAGGTTTATCTTCTACAAGAAATGTTCACAGCTCAAGTTAAACCGAACTGAAGAGTTTTGTGTATTTAAAAATATGTAATAAATTGTTGTTATTAAAATACATTTATTATTTAAATTTTGGTTAAAATGAAGTTTACTGTTGTATAGTCGTTATTTTGAAAATTTAAATTTCGCGCGATTTTTATGTAGACGGCATATTGGTAAGACAGGTAGTAATCTGTGAAAAAATCTGTGTATTGTCTGTCAAATGTGCTTTCATATAAATTTTTCTAGCTTTGTTCAGTGTTATTTGTTGTGTGTCTAAAGTATTGTTTGCCTATAACGTGACGACTGGGGATTTTTAAGGTCAGTGACAAATTTAAGTATATTTAATTTGCAAATCCTTGATAGTAATTTGCATAACACATCCAAAGAGGTTAACTTGTCAAAAACTCAAATTTTTGTTAAAAAAAACTATTAAAACATGTTTCCGAGCTCCAATTTCATGTTTTTATATGATATTTTACATAAAAGAATAGAGTCCAATAAAAAAATGCATTTTAAAGCTGGACCCTATTCTAAACTCCGCCCCTTAATTCTTTTAGAACATTTGCGTAAGATTGAAATGACTGATTATTTTGACGTGTGCAATTCCAGAATTCATTTAGTGCCTTAAAACGTGTTCTTTTAATTTAAAATAAATGAAGAAATTTATTTTTGATTGTTGTATATTTTTGTGAGTCGAAATCTGTGTCAGCATTTGTAAAGGATACTTTTAGCTCACGTCAGGAGAAAGTGATGCTAAGAATAATTCTTTTTTAGCTAGCAAATGCGTCTCCGTATTTTTATTTACATCCCATAATTTACACTGAGCTTCAAAATATTCGACAAAAGTTTCCGCTCGTATATTTATGTTATATTTTTCACACCTGAAATTTTTTATAATATTTTTGACATCAATTGAATTTTCATCCTGCACGTCCTGCACTGATGAATCTGAAACTATATTACTGCCTTGTAAAGTAATGTGTCGAAGTAATTCTTGGATTTGCTCCTGTTGTTTTTGTATTTATATAAATTGAGCAAATTGTTCCGGGTTCATTTTCTTCTCGTCGCCAATGAAATAAAACGGTATCGATAACGAAATACTAATATTACGAAATTATAAACACTTTTATTGAATATTATACAGTACTTTTTATAAATTAACTTGACAAGTCACAAGATGAATTAATTATGACAACTGTGATTCTTTTATTATTTTTTATGTCTACTACGTTTTTAGTTATGATATTACACTTATTATCATAAAGTAAGAAGATATTGTTCAAAATAAAGAGACTTTGTTAAAGACATGTTAACGTCAGAACAAAAAATCTCTCTATTTTGAATAATACCTTTTTACTTTTAATCATTTGTCAATATTTCAAAGCTAACTAACATAATGTTTAGATTTAATGTAATGACTGTATTATTAGGACATTTCATTTTGTATACCCAATCCGGGGACATACAGTAGTATAAAAATACAATAAAAAATGTTTAGGAAAAGTTGTCACTTATAATTTGATGATAGAAAATTCTTTACATATCTAAAAAGGTCTTCGAAAACTATGACATCATTTCGACATGTTTTGCGTGGTTTTTTCTCATTTGAAATTAAATATATGCCGTTAGAAATATAGATGGCGCTAGTAGTTACTACGCGCGTATATTTTATATTTGAAATATAATTCATTTTGTTTGTGTTACTTATTACATGTTTCTTTGATATTTACTTGTCTACCTACATTTTCTTGTACAAAAGTTGTAAACAGGCAAATAGCGTCTATAAACACGGACGTTTGTGCGCTGAATTTCGCTGCAGATGTCAATAGACGGATGCACGTCGTAACGCGCCATGAAAGAAAGTTTGTATTTCGTTAATTTTTTTTTAAATTCATGTCTCTCTTGATACGCTCGTGTATAAATTCTTACTCAAAATTATATATTCATAGTCCTACTGGATTTAAATAATGAAAAAAATAAAAAAATCTGGTGTGGTCAACACAACACCTCCCGCCATTTACAGCCCGAGTCACAAAAAAGATTAAGTTTTTTGGATTAGCGAATTTTACTCTAATTTTGACAGTTTATTTCTTAAAATATAGTCTAATCTAATCCAAGTAACTACCTTTTTTAAACCCCTCAACGGGATTACATACCAATTACAGAGTGGGTTCACATTCACATTGAGCCACCGGAGCTATAATAAAATGAAGATTAAATTTTAATACCGCGATAGAATAGAATTCACTAATTTAAAAATGCGGATTAGCTTAAATATTTTTGTGAATCGTTTATTTTTATTAATCTAAATACATACCTACTTATGCTGCAAACTGTATTGAATTCCTTTTCTATTGTTCTATTTACTTTTTTCTTTTTAAAACATTACTAATATTATTTTGAAATGATTAGTTCTTTGATAGTGGCATTTATCTGTCAGTTACATACATTTGAATAGCTGCGTTTTGTTTGTTTAAAGCGTAGGCCTGGGATTTAAATTATAGATAATTTTATAAATTTATCCATAAAATATATAGAAATAATATATTACATTACAAGCCATGAAAATGTTTCATTGCAGACGAGGAGGCTTGTTTGAAGAATGCGTGGATGCGCAGCGTCCGAGCATTTCTTCAAAGCCTCCGAGTCAAGCAAAGACATTTTTATGACGCGTGATGTATTCTATTTTTTTTAAATCGGCAATTATAGAAGCTTAAAATTATAGAAAAAATTAGGCTTGCACAAATCATCAGATGTGTGACAAATTTTAGAAAACGTCATAACAAGTAAACAAAGTGACAAATTTTATTATTATAAAAATTTGACGCGTTGTGTTTGCTTTCTTGCTACCGGTAATTTTCCTTTTGAAAACGATGTCGCAATGCGAACATGATTTTGATTGTGAAGATGAAGTACCGATGGACATAACTGAAGCTGCGAACGCCGCTGTGGTAGATTTACTACCAAAAAAATCCAAACAGCGGCACGAAAAGTAGTACGATAGATTTAAAAAGTGGCGCAGCATTAGAAAAGTGAATAAAATTAGTGAAGACGTCCTTCTAGTTTATATAGCAGAGGCAAATAAGAAATATAAATCGTCCACCCTATGGAGTGTATATTCCATGTTAAGATCCATGCTACTAGTTAAAGAAAACGTGAATATTGCTAATTTTCCCAAACTGAAAGCGTATCTTAAAAAAGCATCTGTGGGACATCAAGTAAAAAAGTCCAGAGTGTTTTCTAGAATCGAAGTAGATGAATTTATTCTCAACTGACGAGGAATATCTAATGATGAAAGTAAGTGATCGCAATTATTGTACATAAATGGATCTAATAGTTTAATTTTTTTCAGGTTGTATTAATTTTTGGTTTAGCGGGTGCATGTCGTTGTGACGAATTAACAAAAATGACACTTGATGACATCGATAAAAAGGTACTGTTTTAATTGTGATAATTCCCGATTCTTCAACTTGGGCCTTTGTCGCAAATATTTAGCATTACGTCCACCTCATACACCACATAGGCGTTTGTTTATAAATTACAAGAAGGGAAAATAGCGTTCAAGCTGTGGGCGTACATACATTTGGGGTGATACCTGCTAAAATAGCGGCTTTTCTTGCTTTACCGAATTGTACTGAATATACCGGACACTGCTTACGTCGAACATCGGCAACTTTATTAGTTGATGCTGGCGGCGATATATCCGATCTTAAACGACATGGCGGATGGAGTTCTACCAGTGTGTCTGAAGGCTACATAGCTGAATCTATGGAAAATAAATGCGCAATTGCTAGAAGGATTCAAGGTGAAATTTGTGAAAGAAGAACTGCGGATAATAACGAGCAAATAGTTTTGGGAAATTCGATAACTGAAAGTACTGAGAAAATACTGTTGACATTTCTTCATTCAAAAAAGCTACCTTACCTGCGATAAATATCTCAAATGCTCAAAATATAAACATTAACATGAATATATATAATTAGTTCATTGTTTCTAAATAAAGTGGAAAGTAAAAATGACTAGTCATGAAAATTTTATTTTCATGACTAGTCATGGAAATCTTACTTTCAAGACTCAAATTAGTCCGGAAATGAGGATTTTCATGTCGATTTTTAAAAAAATATTTTTGCCCTAATGCTTATTAGTGAAGAGATATATGAAAAAAACGATTTTTGCGTCTTTTTTATCAAGTTGGCGATGGTTCGCCAGGGGCCCCGAGGTCGAAAACTTGTACTTTTTATTAGGCTTCTAAATATACAACATATCCAAAAATCAGAAATACCAAATACCCGACCTTTTGCAGGGTAAAACTACCTAATGACTGGACTACGTGTGTTATTGTCAAATTCAATAAATTGAATTTTTTTTATATTAAAAATAAAATAAAAGTAATCGTCGCAAAGACGTCACGTTTGAAAATAGTACATTAAGATAGAAGTTTCATAAGACATGATTTTAGTGCACGCGTCATTCTTAGAAACGAGCGGCTTGCCGCGAGTTTTTTAAGGGGACAAGTGCGCTGAAATGTGAAATCTGACGTCTAAATAATCTTATTTCAGACCAAAAACAAACGTTACAGTGACATCGCATACACGTCAAATTAGACGGCCGTATATGACTTAAATTTAATCTAAAATCGACGTCAGTTTTTGGTCGACCGTCGGTCAGTGTTGCTTGGGATTTATGTAAATAAAAGTAGAGAACACATAGACGTTATACTCCATTTTATTAGTAAAAAATATAAAGAAGGTGTAATAGAAGTAAAATAGAAGATTTGTTAACTTATTTGTTATGTAAAATTTAATGATAATGACCTGAAAGTAAAAATTATTAAACAATGCTTTGTAAAAGTATGAATATTGAAAATAACCACAAGGAGGAATAAACATAAGTTGTTAATGTTTACCAAGTCTCTTGAATTTCATTTGGTTTTCAGATATACTGGCTGATGTTTAGACAGGTAAGTTTAAATTTTAATACAATTGTTTCAAGTATCTAGATCGTGGAGTTTTAAACATTTAAATTTATAATTATTATTATTTTATTACTTACACATCAAGTGGAATTATTGCCTCGACTATGAGTGTTCATATGTGTTTTAAGATGAGAATTTTGTCTAAACAATTTTTCACACGTAGAACATTGAAAATCCTTAATCCCACTATGAATTTTAATGTGCTCTTTTAAACTAGAATTTCGTGTGAATGATTTATAACATGTCGGACACTTATATTTTATTCCAGAATGAGTTTGCATATGTTTGAATAAACTACCATTGTGTGTAAATTGTTTATTGCATATTGTACAATTATAGTCCTTTATTCCACTATGTGTTTTAATATGCAATTTTAAACTAGAATTATGTCTAAATAATTTATTGCATATCGTACACTTATATTCCTTTATCCCACTATGAATTTTCATATGCTCGTATAAAGTATGACTATATGCAAGTAGTTTATTGCATATTGTACATTTATATTTTTTTCCACTATG
Organism: Harpalus rubripes; assembly: GCA_963082715.1. Taxonomy (NCBI): domain Eukaryota; kingdom Metazoa; phylum Arthropoda; class Insecta; order Coleoptera; family Carabidae; genus Harpalus; species Harpalus rubripes. The sequence continues at coordinate 20,916,796 of OY720461.1, forward strand.
ATTATCCATATGAATTTGCAAGGTGTACTTATTCACAAAACTCTTATTACATACTACACAACAATCACGTTTGGAATTAATATTTTTAGTTTCCCGAATATCATTATTTTCAGTAACTGAATTCTCAGTTTCATTGTCAAACTGTTTATCATAATCAATTATACATTCTTCCTCCTTCTTTATACTTTGCACATTTTCAAAGAATTGTCGATCCTGGCATATTTCTTCCAATGGTTCTTCTTTAATATAAACTTCAACAATTCCATCATTTGTTTTTCTTGTAAGTTCCCCGATTTCGCTTTTAATCTCCATAACTGATTCTTGATCAACGAATTAACGTGTGAAGATGCGTTTCACAAGTGATGTTCTCAAGAATTTTTCACAACTTGATAGCTAACTGTCTGAGTCTGAAACAACAAAAAAAAAATCATTCTTACGAGACATTTCTATTTTATTTTGTTTCAAATAATAATAGTTGTTTGTCTCTATTGTTAAATTATGATTTATGAGGTATTTTCCATATGTTTCAACTAAAATCATACATACTATTCTGCACACTAGACTTTTAAATACGTGGAATTAATAAAGTAATTCTGGGGTATTCTAGTATAAGCAATTTTAAGGGAAAAATGTTATAATAATGGTCGTATTTATTTAGGAGTACCAATGAAAGGAATGACGCGAATTCAAATTATTCGCCAAATTTTAGAACTGTATCATTTATTGGAATAACAGGTTGTTTAGGGATCAAGTTATGCTTTACGGTTGTGGATTATGCTAAAAATTATTAAATAATGTAAAAAAATCTGATGTGGCCAGCACATAATCTCCCGTCAGTTCCATGTTTAAAATAGCAATGAGCTCTAAGTAAAGTATCATTTCCCAGAGGTTATTCTAAGGATTTTTTCCACTGCACAAGAAAATAAATCCCTGTATATTCTATTCCCTTTAAGCCATTCAGCAGATGTCGCTCGCATCAACGCCAATTTTAAGTAGCCGAAATTACATTGGATAAACTTGTCTCTTGTCTTCAATTTCAGCCAATCAGAGAGGTTAAAAGTATTGCCTATTCTCTACAATACTGAATGGCTTAAATGGAACAGAGTATAGGTTTATAATATTTTGGTGAAAGATCTTTGTTTAATTCAATTCAAGTTGGATTATAACAAAATACTAGAACATCCACAAATAAAAAAGTTGCGGAAACTGACGCTTCCAGAGTTAGTTTTTAACTATTTCTTCGGAATTAAATTTAAAAAATATAAAATCGTGTCTCGGAATAGTTTGTCGGTAGATTCCGAAAATGCGGTTTTGTATATTTATTACAACATGCCTTCTCTGTTAGAATGAGATCCCCGGAAAGCCACAATGATAAGCGAGAGCACCTCTAATGGTATTTTTGCTGAGGCCAATGCCAATAATAAGACAAGCGAAGAGTCTGAGGGAAAAGCTAGTACAATTTTAATGCTTACACAGGATGTTTCTAAATCTATGTCACTATTTTTAAGGGTATATAGTACTGACTAATATGTTTAGTTCAAGTTTTTTTTTTAAAAAATTTATTTGGTTTATTCGAAATAAATGAAAAATAACTGCACAGATTTTAATTTCCCACTGCACAATTTGCTTTTCCTACTGCACATTTTGTGTCCAACTGCACGTTAGAATAACCCCTTGATCGTTTGTAAACAAAATCTAATTTATTGTTCCAATAAATAGAAAAGTCTGTAATACGAAATTTTGTATTATATTTTATTAAGTTTTTCCTCGAAAATCTGTCAAGAGCTCCAAATTAAGTACCACTTCCGGTTTATCATATAAGTATAGTCAAAATCTAATACGTTGTTTCAAATTGTACACGAGTTTTAAATACCAAATTTGATAAGTTTTGGATCATGTTTTAATATATTCGCTCGAAGTCTGTTACAAAAGAGTTTAACATGAAAAAAGTTTTTTTTTAAATATTATCCGTCCCGAAAAAGTTTATGCGGTGCATTGTACATGAAGATTTGATGACTAAAATTTTGAATTTATGAGTGCCAAAAAAATTAAATTTATGCTTTTGATGCCCGAGAAAATTTAATTTAAAGACGTGGTGAAAATGGTTTTAGTATGTGATTACTGCAAAAACAAACGTCGAGTAAACTGTCAACTCCAGTAACATGCCACAAATAAAAATAACGCATACTATACTCTGTTTGAAATAACGAAAGAATTTTGACACATAGATTCTTGTGATTCTATTGGTTGCTATGCGCTGTAGTTAAGCGCGGTTTACATAAACACAATTCAAATATTTTGTCAATTATGATTATGATCATTCTTTGTAAATGCTGTGCGTTATTTGTTATTTATCAAGTTTTACATGGCTATTATCCTGTATTTATTGTTACGGTTTTGCGTAATTGGCGCTTCTTTTTAAACATTGAACATGTTTCAGTGTAAAACAGAGTCTTGAACCATGCCCCAATTAACTGTCAACATTCTTTCGTTATTTCAAACAGAGAAAATTAAAAAATTCAGTATTGTATTTTCTAAAGTATAAATTACCACAAAAAGTTTGAATAAAATATACAAATATGATTAAATTTTATAAAAAGTGGGTAAAAGTGACTTAGAGTAAATAATAGTGACCAAACTCCTAATAAGTGACTTTTAGTTAAAAAAGTGACTCACTGGCAGCCCTGGATAGGTATCCCTTTGGCAACCGTAAACATAACGTTTTACTTCCCGCATCCCTTTGTAAGGGAGGTGCTGGGATCGTGTTAAAAATCGCATATCGAGATTTTGGTAAATGAGGGTTTAAGGGCCCTAAAATCCAATGTTAACATTTTCAGGATGATGACGGTGTGCGCGTGTGCTCGTGCGTGGAATTTTGTTGATGCTCTAACTCAAATACTATTATTTCGAAAATTTTGAAACCATGTATGTACCTTACTTTAATATGGAAAGAAGTCATTAGATTTTGGTGTAAATCGGATAACCGGAAATGGCTCAACATAGTTTTTCTTCCAAAAATACTTTATATCTTATTTTTTCACAATTTATATTATTATAAAAATTAAAGATTATTAAATTTTGTTTAGCTTAACAGTTTCAGTTTTATTCATAGTATGAGTTTTATATGCTTTATGCAGGTTTGATTCGACTGAGTTACGGTTCTAGTCATACCGTATTCCGAGAAGTTCCGTACTACCTGTGCTATGATGAATTATTAAAGTTAAGCGAGTCACCGACTCCCTAAGAAAAACAAAAAATATAATTGAGCTTACATCTTATAAACAGCACTTACCTCAGTGCAATTTGAATGGGTTTGGAATAAGCAAAGCAATGTAACACTAAAAGAAGAAATTGATAACATTCTTATTGCATACAATGAAGCATTGTTCAAAATTGATAAACAAAGAATACAAGATTCATCATATAACACTAACTTCAAATATTTCAACATTACACAAAACCACCTAACATTTGATATCCCCTATAAAATCCTCATCCTTCCCGCTCAATTAAGAATAATAAATCCAAAGCTATTTTATATCAATTTAGAAGGGGCCAGTCTCAGATTCGACAGCACGGAGATCTGCAATATTTGTAACACAGATAGACCAAACGACCTATGTACAGCCCTTTAAGGACATCTCTTATAGAAAACCACACCTCCATCGCCGATGACATCACGGCTCTACTGGGAGTGCTTACAAAAGAGAAGATATATGACATCTACCATTTTGTTAAAAACTCATTGAGAATACATGCATTTGCATTAAACTTGTAAAGTACATACATTGCTTAAACTATATTATGATATTGCTATTACTTATAATTTACGTACAGTATTTTCTTAGCAATTTTGTAAATATTTCAAATCACAAAAATGTTACCAATCACTACTTTTGCATGGAAATGTATTTTTCTTCATAAAATAAACTTTATTATTATTATTATTTTGTTTGGGTACGCATTAATACTTTTCTATATATTTTATGGATAAATTTATAAAATAATCTATAATTTAATTCCCGGGGATAAAAATTTATATCTAAAAAATTGTTGCATGCACCTCGTCTTAAAACTCTTTAGCCTCATCTGATTTGCTGGCTGCAGATTTTATATTCAGCGAAAAATGAACCCTTCTACAGCCTTGATACACAAATAACTATTCACGTCATAACACTTTGTTTATATAACTACCGTGAAATATATATATATATATATATATATATATATATATATATATATATATATATATATATATATATATATATAAAAGTAAAAATCTGATGTGGCCAGTACATTACCTTCCGTCAGATCTGTGTATATTGTAAAAACCACACAGAGATTTTCTTGTAAAAGATTCCATATTTGCAGTACATTACCCTCAGTTCTATGTATTTTGTACAAATTCAATACAAAAAGTTTTTTGTAAGAGATTTTATATTTCCAGTAAAATTATAACACAAACATACTGTCAAATGCACTTGACACTGACATTTGTCAATCAGAATTTTCTTAATATAGTAGATGTTTCCATGGTTATAGCACAGCTTGCTGCTTTATGAAATTTAATTTCTTTATAAATTTATTACTCTATATCCATGGAATATGAAGTATAAAATGTAATCAAATCTTACAGAGAATAAAATATTCTTTAATATTTATAATAACATTAAATGTGAAAGAATGATATTTAACACCGTTTTTTCAAGAACTGTTAAAATCTTCAAATTAGGGTACTTCCGGTAGACCAATTGTAACCAAAATCTAATCAGCTCTTCATATAGATGTAAAGAAAAGGAATACGCAAAAATTATAATTTTTGGAAAGGTTTGAAGTTCTGCGATTCGAAAAAATCGTCACACACACACACACATACATACACACACATACATACATACATACACACATACATACATACATACATCCATCCATACATACATACATACAGACATCATCGTAAAAATAGTAAAATCGCATTCTAGGGAACCTAAAACGTGCTTATTCATTAAAAACTCATCATCGATTTTTTTGACCGAAGACAATATCTTCCTTACCTAAAGGTGATGGAAGGTAAAAAGTGGCAAGTATTTGTTAAAATAAATTATATTATTGTATTCTTTTTTTAACTTTCATAAACCTCCGAGAACTCTGTTGTCACGTTAAATCTGAATATTATTTCGAAAAACTGAAAATCCCGGTTAATAATAATGTGTACAATAGAATGCAAAAATTAAATTTAGAAATATGTTTATAGACGTCTAAACAAATACAGCATTTTTTTTAAATAACTTCAAACGCAATGCCTCGTTTACATAAGCGGTAGCTGGGGTCATAGCGCTACGCTGATTATCAGGAATAGAATAAAAGCAAGTCTGGATGCTGCTTTAGAAGAAATTGGCGATGGTATTTTCTCATTTTGTGAAGCCGAAAAAAAGTATGGAATACCCCGTGCAACCCTAAATAGAAAATTGAGAGGAGTATTTTTTTCTTATATTTGTATTTTTGCATATTTAAAGTGCCTTTAGGCTATTTTTTTCTTAATAAATATATTATATTGAGACACTATAAAAGTCTTATTTTTAAGTAACCATAATCCCCTATACCCGAGGTAAAATCATATTTTTTTTTATTTTTTAGCATAGTATCTCACGTAAGAGTTACAGCATAACACCTCTGTATGGGAAAATCATTACTAAAGTGTCTCATTTAACCCGAAATTCAGCGTGAAATGAGAGTTTTAAAATAAACAAAATATACTAAGAATAGAAAATTTTATTTGTTGTTGCTAATCTTATTTCTGATAAAATGTATATCTATAAGTTTTTTACTTTTTTGTGCAACTTATGGTTTAAAAGTTATTAGCGAAATATGTAAATATCGTCTCAAGTATCCCCATTTTTCGGTACTTCTTGAAAAAAATTGAAAAATATAACAACTTAGCTATAACTTATTGGTAAGCACGGTACTAGTTTAGCAAGTAAAATTTAAAAGTAAATGGATGGAAAGAAATGTATTGCAATGTGATGAAGAATATTCAAAGAACAATTTTACGTTTAAAAACTCAGAATAAAACGCTTATTAAAAGAAAATTTTGAAGTAAGCAGTACGTATTCAACAGTAAATGCACTCAAGCAACAATTTAAAACAACAATTATAAATTCGGAAATGCATTTGTTGAAATGGATGAATAATATGAACTTCTTGATTTTCAAATAGTAAATTATTTTTACCCAACTTTTGATTTTGTATTAGCAATTTGTTACACCATTTGTAATGAATACTTCATACAACATTACATAAAACAGAATTTTGGACTTTCATTATCATTTATTTTGTTTTCGTTAAATAATAAAAAATAATGGAAGTCCAAAATCCTGTTTTATTTAGTAACGAGACATTATCTTATAAATTCAAAGTTAAAATTACTACAACACTTTATCAGAGTTTCTAATATACTTGTATTCACTAGAAAACAGTGTATTTTGTCATATTATACTACAAACAACCAAGTACCACAGAAACTACAGGTAGAATATGTGTCCAAAGTATACACGCAAATAGGTCGTTTCAGACCGTGAAACGTTCAAATCGGAAGTAAAAACTGTTTCTCATAACATGTCTCCAAATCACTTGAAAAAGCTTTTTCTAAGTGTTTTGCAGTAACTTCCATAGTTCAAATTGACACTTTAGCTGGATGGGCGAGTGCACTACGGAGTGACGGTATTTCCTTTAAAACAAGCAGCGATTTTTGGGCGACCTAATGACTTTAGAAACAAATGTTATATACAAAAAATGATCAAGAGTAAGAAGCTAATTTACAAATAATAACAAACCGAAAATTCAACCAGTGGTTCTCAAACGGTAGAACAAAATTATATTTTTTAAATGGTACCCTATATAATTTTTTATCCCATTAGACAGAGGTTTTTTTTTCTGATTTCAACGATATAAATATGGTATAGGGTTGTATAACAATTATTTCGAGAAAAATGGTATGGAAAAATTAAAAATAATCTTATAATATTGCAATAAGCTATGCAATACACAGGCTGTTGCATTACGCTAGTAGTAAAGCCATTTTTATTACATTATATCTAGTTTTTCATACCATTTTTGTCGAAATAATTGGTATACAACCCTATACCATATTTATATCGTTAAAATCAGAAAAAAATATTCTATCTAAAACGATAAATTATATAGAGTACCATTTAAAAAAAAATACAGTTATATATATATATATATATATATATATATATATATATATATATATATATATATATATATAATTATTATTATTATATATTATAAATTAGCTCCTTATTCTTGATTTTTTGTAGAAAACATTTTTCTCTAAAGTCGTTAGTTCGCCCAAAAAAGCGCTGGTTGTTTTAAAGGAAACAACCTGTATACAGGTGTTCATTTTACTTTGTCCACTATTGCTATGTCGAGAACTAGAAGAGCTGCGAGGTCGGTTAAATTAGCAAACTATTTTTATTTTACAAGACTATTAAAATGAGCAAAACTATTTTTTTTAAACCAGTGGTTCTCAAAATACAGGGTGCAACTTTCTTATTTTAAACGGGACACCCTATAATTCTTATATATTTGGAATCTACGTAAAATTACGAATTCAACGATATACTTAAAGTGAAGTGAAGAAATAAATTACAAAAAGAAAAATTATGTATAATTAACCATACCACGTAGGCTATGATAACAAATTGATTATTTTTATGTAAGAAAATACATAATTTTTCAACAATAACTTACTATTTAAACAACTGACTTCAATATTACTTAATATTATCTCAAATGTTTTCATAGCCTGCTTAATATTATGGCTTAGCAGGTTAATTATGCATAATTTTCTCGTAGATTTTTGTAATTTATTTCTTCAATAAAAATTCACTTCAAGCATATCGTTGAATTAGTAATTTTATGTAGATTCCAAATATATAAAAATATAAAGGTGTCCCATTTAAAGAAAGTTGTATTGGGATTTTCAAGTATCAAGAGATGGCGCTGATCGCATTAAACACTGGTACACTTTTTGTTGACGTGTGTCAACGTAGCATTTCTGTCAAGTGTATTTCTTTAGTTTTCGTATTATTTTCTCATTTATTAGTATTTTTTATTTATAATTCAAGTACGTATAATAGAGTTTTTGTAGTCATATAGTTGTAGTATCATGTAAATGTCAAATGCGTACCACTGTTTACAGCTCTAATATTTGCCGCAAGTTAGCGTTTTCTTATGTGAAAATCCCAATACTCTATTTTGAGAAACACTGGTTTTAAAAATAATTTGTTTCGCTCATTTTAATAGTCGTGTAGAATAGAAATTGTTTGCTAATTTAACCGACCTTATCACTCTTATAGTTCTCGAGATAGCAATAGTGGACACCTTGATTATTTTCTTTATTATAAGAAAATTATTCAAATAAAAGTTGTATTAAATCGAAGGGGACATTCCCTTATTGAAGATCAATTTTAAAATATGGCAAAGGAAATTTTTGACAACTCATAAACAATTGTTACTGTTATTAAAAATTCGTTGTTTGATGTTTGGATAGACTGCTTGATAGAATTTATTTTAAATATTATACGGCGCAATCATTTACGTTTTATTTTTGTCTATCTAAATCGATAAAGATATCACAAGTTACGCAGAGACAGAAAAGTTTACTGTTGAATGTATCTTTCTGAAATACAATAACTTTACGTTATTGACGTTGCTATTAAAAAGTTATGGTCTAATCATGGTCGTGACACCCAAGTTGCAAGCACTAGTGATTCACTAACAATAACAAATACCATATTAAAAGGTGAACTATATTCATATGGATTGTCATACCAAATTTTATTCAAATCGAACAAAGCGTTTTGTTATTTTTTTTTTTTAGAAGGACTTTGAAGCAGAGTGTTGCAGAGTGCTGGCTAAAAGGTGGTTTTGACTACAGGTAAGTTTCGTTAAATCGTCGTATTATGGGCCCAGGAACCTCTAATTAAGCCATGTGCCCCTATTTCCAAGACACCTGTATGCTATGCCACTGAAAAATATATACCTTTGTTATAATTTGAGAACCAATGTTTAAAAAAAAAACTTCAATATTGTGAATTTCCCTCTCAATCTACTACAACTTTTATATGAATTATTTTCTTCAATTCCCAATAATAATAAAAAATAGATGTTTCCCGTATCCGTGTAACAGTCTGCATACATACGAGTATACTTACAATCCTTTATAACATAGAAGATGTAAAGAAGACTTCTAGAAGAACTTTATTCCTTAATCCACAACTTCCTAGATACAATGGTAAAAATAATGTCAGTGGTTGGAAGCAGAATGCTTTAAGAATGATGAAACTTTTAGACGAACCACTTCTAGAAATATATGATGCAATATTAGCACAAGAGAAAAATTAAAAATCAAGTTATATATCACAATTATTATGACATAAATTTGAAACTTACGAAATCTCAATCTACCGCAGATCACAGCAAAACTGTTTAGGTTAGAATAATAATAACTTTGCATTACAGTTACAGATGGCACTGTAGCATAAAGCTTGATCTACACATTTCTATATTTAATTGCAGGAAATACTATTATCACAACAAAACATTCACTTCTTTTCGGGAAAACCACTTCCAAGAGATGGCAGCACTAAAGACAGACTTATAGGGAAAACCACAGACCAAAAATATACTATAGAGATCGGGCACTCAGCTGTTTCCGGTAACCTTCGAAACAGCTGATCTTGCTGCCCTGGCCTGTAACTCACTTCATTGGCAACCAACTTTCTTGGCGCTAATTCAAAATCTGAAGTCAGTTTGCCTTACATTTTGGTGAGAACAACAAATTTTGCTAGTGTTTCATTGTGCGAGCTTAATAGGTGGTTTTTACAATGTCTATGTATTTCAAAAAGCTATCACCTGATATGCAACTTCACTATTTAGCTAAAATCAAGTTAATTAGTAATATTGAGCCGTATGATTGCGATGAAAGTGAGTTTTCATAGGATATATCTGATTTTCCGAATATTTTGCCAATTGATATAATCATTTATCTTATTACCAACAAAGTGTTTACACCCAAGAGTAATAAAATGCTTTTCGGAGTTATAAGCATAAGTTTTATCAGAGCAGTTCACGATATAGAAATTTGAAAGAAATTTATTAATTAAAGGATAAGGGAGTAATTTAATATTGAAATGAAGTGAAATATTTATAACTTCTATACTCCAAATACAATATTTTATCTCATAAAATGAAATAACCTTTTAGTTTTTCTAGAGTTGTTGCGGGGTCATTGACCTCTAACATTTAAAATTTATCTAGAATTATAAATATTAGTCTACAAATTACTTTTTCATGAAATTTTTCTTCTAAATAGGTATTATATTTTCAAAATATGCTTTAATAAAGGTATTTATTTTAAGTTTAAATTTCACACCGCACGGGGCAGCAAGATCAGCTGTTTCCGATAACCTTCGAAACAGCTGATTTTGCTGCCCCAGCTTAACTTCACTGGCAAATAAGAAGTAATTTTTCCGCCATTTTGCTTTCGAATCTCGCTTGTTTATGTCGTTTTGTTTGGTTATAATTTTGTTTCTTATAGTATAGTTTTTATTTTATGTGACATTTTTTGTGTATGGTGTGTTTGTAAACAATAAATATTAGTGTGTGTTTTGATTTTTGTGGTGCTGTGAGCATTTTTGGATCATGGGTGGCCAATGCCGTTGCATCGTAAAAGGATGCAGAAGTCAATTTAAAGACAACGTGAAGTTTTTCTCCATTCCAGCCAATACAGATAGAAGAGGTATTATTTGTGCGTTTTACATACAATTGCTACATGTAAGTTACATTATCTGTAGGACGCTTTGATGAAGTGAAGGCCGAGAGGCGACGTCGCTGGCTACTAGTTCTTGCCAGAGATAATTCCCAGCGATTGAAGAATCTGCGTGTATGTGCACTTCATTTTATAACAGGTATGTTGTTACGTAAAACACGTATTTGTAAAGTTTCAATCTAAACGAATTGTTTCAATAAATTGTTAGCTCTTCATGATAATTTTTCTGCACTAGGAAAAGCTATGGAAGATCCTAGCCATCCTGATTGGGTGCCAAACCAAAACTGGGTAAGCATTCGCCGTAAGTACAGAAATTGCATGTTTCATTTTTACCTTGATGCAAAAATGTAGTAAGTGTTATGGCTTATATAAATCTTAGGCAAGCTTATGTGAATTGATTTTTTTAACCAATTTAGAAATGAATTTTTCATACGGGAATTTAAATTTAGAAAAAAATGTACACAAATTTATATGTATATATAACTGTAGGCTAAGTTGGAAGAAATTAAGCACAGCATAGCTGCAGTCCCTCAACCCCTCTTAAAGCAGAACATTCGTCTCCGGTGGTTATGGTGACACCATCGAAATGGACACCAAAAACACCGCCACCTCCTCCACGGCAAACACCGGAAGAGCTTAAGACTTTCATCGCGAGGAGAAACATATCAAAATTAAAGGACTACACAGAAAAGTTACAGCTAACGAATATACACAATCACACGGAATCGGAAATAAAATATTTGACTGGCCAGCCGAAAATAACATGCCTTCTCCTAATCTATTACATTGAACCATATACAGACAAACATATAAATCTTAATGCCACACAATGTTTTTTTATTACGATGATGAAACTACGGTTAAATCTCGACTACACGTATTTGGGATACCGGTTCAGAGTTGATAGGCGGACAATTAGCCGAATTTTTCATAAATGTGTAGATATACTCTACATAATACTAAAACCGTTTACGGTATGGCCGCAGCCAGAAGAAATTGTGGCATGCATACCACAATATTTTAAATCGTTTGGCCAGAAAACTGTTATTATAATTGACTGTTTCGAAATTAAAATAGAGAAGCCTGGTATGCCGAGTGAAGCAGTCGGCACATGGAGCAATTATAAAGGGTCAAACACGGTAAAATATCTAATAGGTTTGTTTCACACACGTGTTATAAAATATTTACGTACATAATCTACATAGATATATAATTTTTCTAGGTATTTTACCAACAGGGTATATAACATTTATTTCGAAACATACACGGGAAGGTCCAGTGATACATATATAACAGAACATTGTGGTATACTGGACCATTTACGGCCAGGGGACATTGTGCTGGCAGACAAGGGGTTTCACATCAAGGAATCCTTTGCTTTATATTGCGCGGAATTGTACCAGCCAACATTCGTACGAGGTATTACAGTACATAATATATTTATTATTTCTCTTACTATATATTATTGTTCTCTGCAGGAAAGAAACAATTACACCCAAAAGAAGTAGAGTATACTCGTAAAGTAGCAAACGTTCGAATCCATGTCGAGAGAGTAATTGGACATATATGGCAAAGCTACAAAATTATGAGCGACACTATACCCATGACCTTCCTTCAAGAAATTGATCAAAATGGAAATTCCATAATGGACCGGGTAGCTGGTGTATGCTGTAGTTTAATAAATATGAACAATAAAATTATGTAAGTATGTTTTAAATTTGAATATATATTTAAAATGTATGAATTACGATAAAACCATTTACAAAACATGCATTTAAATATTATAAGCTACTTCATACCATACTAAATAATTGTACGCTTCAACGGGACGAGTAGTTGACGTCGAAAATCTGAAACAAATATAAAAACATTAATACAAATTACTAATAATAAATGTCATAAGTTAATACGTCCCTTGTTATTTTTTCGAAGATTATTACGTTGAAGAAACTGAAAACAGAATTGATTAGCGAAATATTTTTTCAAAAAATATAATTTACTTTCCTTTTTTGGCAGCTTCATTTTTTGAAAGAATATATTACAAATCACTGAGAGATAACACTAAAAAAATATTTTATTTTTGTACAATTACAAACTAGTATTGTTTACTCACAGATAAATTACGAGTACTTGGATATCTTCTTCTTCGGTGTCATCATCACTGGCTCACACTCTCGGCAATGCCACACTTTTCTGGCGTTCTTCAGTCCCAAGCACTTCATGTGAAATCACTTGATTCTGCACGAAGAATTGTCGCACAGTATCATCCGGCTTCCGTCGTCTGGTTTCCGGCAGTAGCACCACACCTCCACCTTCGTTCATTATCCCTGGAAGTTGATGGCTCTTGTTCATCCACTGCTGTTCTGCTATAGTTAGCTGCGGTTCGACGTTTGTGATTACTTGCTCCTCCGTTGTCGCCTCTCCTCTTTCGCGGGTGAAATATTTACCTGAGTTACATATTTATACTTATATATTTAGCATACTAATGATATCTTATATATTTTTATAGCTTACCATATAGTTCAGGGAGAATGACTTGTCTCCAAAATTTAGTTGCTTTGTCACTTTCCTGCAGCCAAAACTCGCTGTCAAAATCTACTTGGATTATTAACAACTGCCTTGATGTCCTAACAACAAAATCGCACAGTTCTCTATCGGTTAATGCCATCTGCATCTGTATTTGATAGTAATACAAATGGTTTCGACGAAGATCGCAAACATCTCCTTTCTTCTCCAAATATGCGGGTAAGTTGTCAGTAATTATTTGATCTTTCAGGCTAAAAGGGCATTTCACTTCCAGGCATCTGTCACTGCAACATGAGCATGAAGCAAGACCATCGGGCGATGCACCAAATTGCGGGTAGTTCGGTGACAAAATCAATCCCGTTTTTTCCACTACAAAATCAGTATGGCATTTCTTCATCGCTTCTAGATACTGTGTAACAGCGACGGATTCGTGATGTGGGGAATAAAATGTCGTTGGGTAGCATATAGCTTTTATCGCTGAGACTGCGGGGTTGTTAATATCCGTGGAGCATGCTTTTTTTAAATTGGACGCCGTAATTCTCCCAACACGTTGCTCAACCCATGCCCTGTTGCCTATTAAAAAAAAAGAACCATGAGTGAAAGGTATGTAATGAAGTATTACTTTTCTTGCCACTTTGACCACGGGTTTTTTTTCTATTAGCTCGCAGTGTTCCTTAGTTGTAGTGATGAGAAGATCAGAACTCTTCACATGAAGCTCGTACAAAGACAGGGCAGTGTAACAAACATCATGCAAATCCCGTAACGGATTACTTGTTTCATATTTGCTATATTCTTCGGATAGCGCGAAACAATATGGAGCTTGCGACTCCACCAGCGGAGCGATGATTCCTGTAAAATAAAGTATTATTATTATTTTGAAATTCATAATCTATATGTTTTTCATCGTTTTCAGATAAACAAAAGTACAATACTATAAACGTCTTTTTTGTACTTAACATATTTCGAAACAAAGGTCATTTTTACATAGATCCAACAAAATGAAGCAAATGCTAATACTACTTAAATCTGTTATCTGTAGAAGAAAGGGTTGGAAAATTGACGTAATCCAATATACCCATCTGTTAGGAGATTACTGTAATCCCTTAAGACATATGAAAAAGGAATTTGGAAAAAGGGTGTATTCAAATGTATTCTAAGAAGATGAAAATAAACGTTTTTATTAACTTCATGTCTTAATACTTATGTTAAGAAGTATTTGGAAAATTGGTATATTTCCATGTACTCTATTAGAGTTCAATAAACTTTTAAAATAAGTTATTACAAGTATACTGAATATCGGTAACTATTTGGTTTTTATACCGATACCTATTAGCATTGAATTTATAATACCTTTATAGGGGTATTATAAATTAAATGCTATTAGTTATGATTTGTAATTGTTAAAAATTAATATAATTCTTTACCTGAGTCTTTCATTGTTTTTTGAATGTAGAACAGAGCCTCAGGCGGCAATGATGGAACAACGTAGGATCGTACAACTCGAAGTTTCTCAGCCTTTTCGGGCCATAGTCCAGCGTCAGCTACTCTCCCATTTCTTCCGCGAGGAACTTCCCATTTGTTTTTCAAACCCGTTACGGACACATCCTGTTCTTGGGATTTTGCATCTTGTATAGCAAAAAGAACTGCCGCTAAATGATTACACGTTTCCAAAAGACCTGCCGTACACGTGCAGTGACCACTGAGAACTCTTCCAGCTTTTTCGGCAATTATCCACACCGCCAATAACTCTTCATTCACTCTTTGTGAATGCATTACCTATAAAATAGTATTATATGTCAAAATGTATTGCTGTTAATTTAAGATTTTAAATAGTAAGTGGGAATAACTCATTTCATTAACAAATCTAAAATGAAACCTACTTTTTTATTAATTTTGTTGAGTATATTTTGAGAATAGAATACTTATTTCCAATGAAAATGTAATGAAATAGAAAATAAGCACTTTTACTTGTATACAAATTTAAATTATTGAGAAGAGAAGAGAAATTTTTGATCTCGTCAATCACTTCATGTCTATGGGATGAAATATTGTATTTCTAATAGATACATTCTAAATGTTTAACTTCATATAACGATTTAAAAGAACGTGTTACAAAAACGATGATATTTCTGATTTTTTTCTCGTATCACTTTTACAGGATTGATACTTTGCATGTTCTATTATATTTCAAACATGATTTTTTTGTAATAAAATGTGTATTATAAAGCATTAAACTAATAATATTGCAGTGTAAATAGATTACTCACCTTTCCTTTTACTAGTACAAGCTTTCCAAATTTCTTCATATTAAGATCGCGCACCCAACCGCACTGGTAATATTTATACGCTTTTAAACTCCGGAAAGCGTTTAATTGTTCCTGTGTGTAAACACTTTTGTTGGTTACTAGATAATTAATTATATCCATAGGTAAATTACTCGGCAAATCAGATATGTCCTTTGAAAACCCACTTTCGTCGCAATCGCACGGGTCAATATTACCAATTACTTTTATTTTAGCTAAATAGCGACGTTGCATTTCCGGGGATAGCTTCTTCTTGAAGTACAAAGACATTGTAAAAATCACTAATTCAACTCGCACAATAAAACACAAGATAAATTTGAAGTTCACACCAGAGTGTAAGACAACAAACTGATTTCAGATTTTGAATTAGCGCTAAGGAAAACTCGCTTTGAATAGATGGCGTACTTGTCGCTCGACCTCATTTATTTGCCAGTGAAGTTAGATACAAGCTGGGGCAGCAAAATCAGCTGTTTCGAAGGTTACCGGAAACAGCTGAGTGCTCGTTGTCTATATGAGAGCACAACGTTTTCCCTACGACCTATGTTTTATTTTGCCACCAGATGTCAGCTACTTTGTTGGCTCTTGCCATTAGGTCAGGGCACTTTAATTCTATGTAATAAAAATAACATATAGTCATTTTTTCCATTCGTGGCACTCTTATTATAGCCACATTTTAATCAAATTAGTATAAAACTTTATATGCATTTTTCTCAAAAAAAAAAAATGTTAAGTAAGGGTATAAAAATATATCACTGAATTTTGAATTAAATTCTCTAACAAATGAGCAAATAAAAAATATATGTTCTCATTTTAAATTAAAAAGTTATGTCCCAGCGGTCAATATTGTGCCATTTAAAAGTTGAAATAAGTTTTAGCGTCGGTCGGCAACGAATTCGGGTCCCTAAATTAGCGACCAGACACAAGCACATGGCCACGTGAGCCCCATCATATGTTTCTAACATAAATATAATATATATTTTTTAAATATTAAAGGTAATGAATGACACGTATTTAACAAAGATAACTTATATTTAAGAAACTAATATTTACTCATAAGTATATATCTACATATGCATTTTAGACCATATTATGTCCCTTTACACTATGCCTAGCCTCACAAAATTAACAGGATATACAGGAAGGACTACGAGAAACATATGTAAATAGAAATTATTTTGACTTTCACCAAATTTAATCAGAGAAACTAATATTTACTTATAAATGTATATCAACAAATGGCTTATGGCCAGCGCGCTCCCTTGATTTAGCAACTCTGTACAATGTCGAGGAGTAATCACATCATCTATGAATCTATGCGTTGCCAAGCTTGTTTACATGTTGATTATTTGGAACAAATTTGTAAAATGGTATGTAATTTATAAATTTATCATTTTTACAATAAACTTTATGAATATTTTATTGTCAAAACTAGAAATCTTAAAAGAATACAGTACCTAGCGTCCCTATAACACTCCTTCCTAATACAAACAACTCTAAAACGAAGGATATGTAAGAATCAGCTTACATGAACTTGTCCACTTTTAGATCCTTTATTTAAAATTTTGTTGTTTAATTTTAAAATACCTGTAGAAGTATAATTTATTATTTATTTGTAAATCTTTGTGCCTTTATAGCTTTCTGTCAAATTTTTATCAAATTCTCCTTTTTTTATTAATTAATCAAATTCAATACTATATATTAATACTATCTCAAAACTATTAGTTCTGAGGTTAAAATATAAGCAAAATATCAGACAGCGGCAGTCCACCTGGCATTTGCCCGGTGTCCCGGCAGACCGGCACACCCCTGCCCAAGGTCTTTATGAATTGTTGCTATGGTAATATTTTCAAATAGTTGATAATGATTCTGGGGTAAAGCCTAAAAAACAAGCGGAAGCATATATAGCCGACCTATTTGGGTAAATTTTATTAAAACTTTCTGATCTGTAATTTTTTTAGCTTTACGCTTGATTTTAGTATTAAACTAGCCTAACCTCGGCTTCGCCGAGTTTACCCTAGGGCTCCGCCGATAGTGTTTTATGATGCCCACCCAAACTGCCCACGCAACATGCCCACCCAAACTGCCCACGCAGCATGCCCACCCAAACTATGGGTGGACAAAAACAGTTTAAGAATAAACGCTAGCAAATCATCCCTTCTTGTTATAGGTAATTACAACCATATAACACAGAACATACTGTTAGATGGCGTGCCTCTTCAAAGAAGTTCTTGTGTAAAAATATTAGGTCTGACTGTGGACGAGAATCTGAAATTTGTGCAGCATTTAAACTTAAAACTTGCTGCTGCTAGACTTAAAATGCGACATTTGTATTAGTTCAGACATGATTTAAGCACAGAGGTTAAATTACACCTGGTTAATACATTAATCTTGCCGATTTTAGATTACTGCTCCTGCGTCTACATTCCTATTCTATCACAGACGGAAAAAAATAGAATTACCCTTTTTCAAAATTCATGCTTACGCTTTGTTTACGGTGTATGTAAGTACGATCATATATCTCAGTCCCGAATACGTGCTAAAATGAATACCATAGACGATCGCGTGAAATCCTCCTATCTCTGTCTCGTACACAAAGTAAAATTAACTGGCACTCCACATTATTTAACGAATAAATTAGTTCCTAAGCAATATAATTATACGCTACGAATAAAAGATTTGTTCATAGTACCATCCTACAGAAAATCTAAATTCAAGGCAGCTTTTTCATATCTAGCACCATCTTTATATAATGCTTTACCTGAAAATTTAAAATCTCTTGCTTATGGTTCTTTCAAATATCATGTAAAAAAATTGTATAATTTATATGTTTAGTTTGTAATGGGTTTCCGATTTCATAACACCTATACGACCTGTGCCTTTTTCCTTTTTCTTTTTCTATGCGTTTTATTTTTTGTTAATCTTTGTTTAAATTTATTTTTTTGTAAACAAAATACTTTGTTGAATTATGATGATCTGTTATAATCATTGTACGGGTTAGGTGGAAGAACAGCCCTTGGCTGAACCTCGCCTTTGACGTACGGTCAATAAAGATTTTTATTATTATTATAAAATGCCCACGCAACATGCCCACCCAAATTGCCCACGCAACATGCCCATCCAAACTGCCCACGCAACATGCCCAAGCAAACTACCCACGCAACATGCCCACCCAAGCTGCCCACGCAACATGCCCACCCAAACTGCCCACGCAACATGCCCACCTAAACTACCCACGCAACATGCCCACCCAAACTGCCCACGCAACATGCCCACCCAAACTGCCCACGCAACATGCCCACGCAACATGCCCACCCAAACTGCCCACCCAAACTACCCACGCAACATGCCCACCCGAACTGCCCACGCAACATGCACACCCAAACTGCCCACGCAACATGCCCACCCAAACTATTCACGCAACATGCCCACCCAAACTGCCCACGCCACATGCCCACCCAAACTACCCACGCAACATGCCCACCCAACATGCCTACCCAAACTACCCACGCAACATGCCTACCCAAACTACCCACGCAACATGCCCGCCCAAACTACCCACGCAATGTATCCACCGAAATTGCCCACGCAACATGTCCAACCAAACCACCCACGCAACCCAAACTGCTAACCCAAACTGCCCATGCAATCTGCCCTAAAGAGCCCCACTCTCCGTTATTTGTGTACGGTTTAGGTTTAGAACGTACGTACGTAAAGCTGTGCGAATAAAGTACGCTGGACCGCCAACCCAAATACTACCAGTTTCTTTATGTCAGTTTTGTAAAATTTATTTACAAAATAAAATATAAATAAACATATCTTAGATTAATACACTGACCGGCACAGAAAACAATCCTTGACATTCTCTCTGTACACTGTACACTTTGTCCTCCCAGTCTTTCTTGTCGTTGACGCTTTTCTAACATTTCTCGTCCATTTCGTCGTTTAATAACCTCGAATATTTTCAACAATCTATTTACAAAATAAATTATAAAATAAAAATAAACATATCTTACATTCATAGCGTAACGTCGTTTAATTCCCACATTCTTTTTTTCAATTTTAAACCGATTATTTTCTGTAGTTCAAATTTGTCATTAACATATCAAATGTGACAGAAGACAGTATTTATCTTTTTAATTTTATACATTGTATTCTTCGATCGATTGTGATACTCTTCTAGTCTTTATCAACGTTTTCATAGTTTTTAGTAACTTCTGACATTTCGTAAAATCTATTTACAAAATAAAATCTAAATTAACAATAAATTCTTTAACTGTGTCAGCTCTTACATGGTGAAACTTATTATACATTTTAATTATTGAAAATACGTGGTTTTAAGTTTCATAATTATTTTATTTTGATTACCAGTTTCGCATCATCAGATCTTCCTTAACGTAAAATAGTAAATATATAAATATGTCTAAATTATATTAAATAAATATAAACGAAATGTCAATACATCAAGAATTGTTTTTTAAAATAAGTTTTTGATTTTTCGAAAATTATTTTTAAAAAATTACAAAGTTAAAAAATATTAATATAACAAATATATTATCACACAAATTTTATAATGTTTATATTAATAATTTTGAACTTTGTAATTTTTTAAAAATAATTTTCGAAAAATCAAAAACTTATTTTAAAAAACAATTATTGACATTTCGTTTATATTTATTTAATATAATTTAGACATATTTATATATTTACTATTTTACGTTAAGGAAGATCTGATGATGCTAATGTAGCGAAACTGGTAATCAAAATAAAATAATTGTGAAACTTAAAACCACGTATTTTCAATAATTAAAATTAACAATAAATATTGCTTAAATTCATTACGTATACCTACCTCGTTTAATTCATATTCTTTTTTTCAATTTAACACAATATATTTATTTATATTTAGCATTGAAAAGGTCGACAACCCATACGACATTCATAATTTTTCATTATTGACATTGACATCTTGCCAAATGTTACACATGGCAGTGTTTATCGTCTAAATTTTTACATGTAATCTTCGATCCATTGTTTCATTTTACGTTTAATAATTTTTTACACAAAAACTATGCATCCTTCAGAAATTCGTTCCATTAGAAAGGCCCTGAAGGAATTAATTTCCTACAACTTGGTACAAATTTCACGAAAATCGGTTGCACCGTTTAAGCTGTAGCCTTGTCTAAAGTTGGGCGATCGTCGTGATGAATTCAAATATATAACTATAGATAGTGAATCTACCCTTTTAGTATAATAAGGCATTTACGAAAATTCTACCGGTAGATACCGCATCTACCGATTGCGTTCGAAAACCGAGTGGTTAATACTTACCGTGTTCGAAAATTGTATCATATCTACCAGATCCATCTACCGGATCCATGATTTGTGGATCGAGTAATTCAGCCGGTAAATGCGGTAAATGGAGAATCTAATCTCAAAAATGATAGTGATACTAAGCGAAGCGCGCGCGTTAAAAGTGAAAATGTGTTCAATGTGAAAATCGGAAGTAGGATTGTGCTCAGTTTGTTAACTACGTCAAATTTCAAATCTGTTTCGAACTTTCAATTTTTTTCATAGGTTAGGAATCTACCCTGTTTACCACTTGCGTTCTTAAAATATCGATTCCGGTAGCTATAGGCTATAACCTGGTAAACAGTTGTTTATCGATATATACCGGTAACAGTTCACCGGTAGAATTTTCGTAAATGCCTATAGATTCTGAGAACACCTGCTTAGAAAATGTATATATTAATAAAAATTCAGTGTTTTTATTTATATCTTACTTACTTATTATTTTCCAGTGGTCTTTTTTAAGCTAATATTACTTGAATTTAACAAATTTGTTAGATCTTCGAGTTTTTAAATTTTACTGTCTATTAAGCATCTATTTTGTTCCATAAACTCAACGAAAAATGTTTTTTGTTGTTTGGTCACCAGCTAGACATGTTTATTTTTGTATTTTATAAATGCGTCAATCAAAAATCTGGGATGAATTTATCAAAAACAAGCGTTTTTAGTTAATTTGTTACTTATGTCACATTTTAATGGACCCGTTAAAAATTGAAAAATTAACGGACCGCTAAATTTTTGTATTACAAAATAGTAAAACAAATTTTAACGGCTCCTGAGTTTTAACGGAAAAGATACAGAATACATCCATAAAAGTGTCAAATTGCAATAAACGATTTAGAGAAATACAGTATAGCGACATATTAATATAAATAATACTTTTCAAAAATATTTTAAACTGGTCACACAAGTTTTAGCGAAAATAAGAGACCTTTTCAATTTAACCGCTATCTCTTTCTATCGGTGCAAATAGTAAGAAAATGGCGCGAAGAACTGCCAGCTGGGCTGTTAAACGAAACGTTAAAAATATTGCAGTCATTAAAATACCTGCATTCTTGGTGAAAATTTGCATCACTAGACATTTTAACTTTAATAAAAGCTTATTTCGATAAGATTATTTAGAGTTATCTGACAAATTTTTCAAATTTTGTTTAAATTTTTTAGAAACAAACGCCGTGGATCTCAATTGTTCTTACTATGCGCAGATCTCCATTGCGCATATCTTCTATCTCTTTAAATTGAAAAGGACCATTGATTTGGAAATTGGAAATAGCTTTAACGCGTTATATCATAAGACACTACACATGTAGATCAACCTTTATGCTACACTGCCATCTATGACACAAATTATAATACTGTATTCTACAGTTTCACCAACGAACAAAACAACAGTCGAACCTTGAACCACTTCCAATAAATTTCATGTAATAAAAATAAAGAATGATTCGTTAAATTGTTAGGCAGCATTTTTCAATAGTTTCTATGAATTAAATATTTTGGAGCAACAAAGTTTTTTTTCTGGATTTTGAAGTCTGTGATGTGCTAGTTTGTGAATGTATTATAAATTCTAACCTCTACAGATATTTTAAACCAAAATAATAGGTAATAATAAAAATAACATCGATTATAGCCATTCAAAGCAAAATAGAAAAGAAATATTTTGTACAAATGAAAATTTATGTTTCAGATAAACATCAAGTTGGAAAGAATCCTTGTTGCATCTGTTTCATTTGTGAAACGAAACTTCAGTCTTCACTGCACTCGTTAATATCAAGAAGCATTTATGGAGAGCAGCACTGGGATCATGGTACATTCAACAACTACTTGTCAGAAGTTTGAAGAGGTTTATATAAAAGAAGAACCACTTGAAGAAACTTCACAGGACGGTGATTTGTTTGAAAATGCGTTGCAAAGTGTAAAGAAGGAGGAATGTACAACTGATAGCGATAACCAGAATGAGAAAGCATGTGTTAACCCAATTATTACAAATAATGATATTCAGAAAACTAAAAATTCAAACAGTTTGTATTGCGCAGTATGTAATGAGAGTTTTAGGTATAAGTCAACCTTGATAGTACATATGAAGATACACAAAGAAATTGAAGTATTTGAATGTGCGACGTGTAAAAAATTGTTTAGCACAAATTCCCATTTAAAAGTCCATATGAAAATTCATAGTGGAATAAAAAAATATACCTGTACTATATGTAATAAGCGATTTATAAGAAGTACTGTTCTAACCAGGCATATGAAAATTCATAGTGGTGTAAAAGACTACATGTGTTCGATATGCAACAAACGATTTACACAAAGTGGTACTTTATCAAAACATATGGAAATTCATACTGGAGTAAGAGCATATAGTCAAATAAAAGAATATAAGTGTATGATATGTAATAAGCTATTTACAACAAGTTATGGTCTGTCCAGACATAAGAAAATTCATAGTGGAGTGAAAAATTACAAGTGTACGATATGCAATAAATTGTTTACACAAAGTGGTACTCTATCCCAACATATGAAAATTCATAGTGGAATAAAGGACCATAAGTGTGCAATATGCAATAAACGATTTATAAAAAGTTGTAATCTATCGAGACATATGAAGATTCATTAAAAAATAGGTATCAATGTTCTGTAAACGCAATACGATCATAATAGTCGCTAAGTAGAGTATCGTTATATTATGTCAGTGACCGCAATAAATACGTATTGGTCACTAATGTTATGTGTCGGTGCAGAAAAAAAATATACATAATAATTGACGAGTTATTGTTTATTTCATTATTTATGTGGTTAAAATTTTAGTTCAACGAATTTCATGGTATAAATGTTTAGAGTGGAATTACTTTAAGAATGTAACACTGGCGTCATGTGACTTGCGCGATGCTCCTGACGTAGGGTCTCAATTTCAACTTATAGGTACGTCCAGTGGCGTATCAATTAATTTCTATCTTCTTTTTTCATAAACTGGCGTACGTTATTAATTAATTCTCGCCCTTGGGTTTTTGGTTTGTTCATACCACTGACACCAACTGTTTTTGAAGACATCGCAGACATTTACTAATTCTTGAATTTTAAAAGATAGTATCAGCACCAAAGTGTCAACAAATGAGAGAAATCCGAACGAACGACACTGACTTATCACGTGCGCAACCAGCGAAGCCAAAGCCGTTGCTATGGCACCGTCGAAAATGTGTCTACTGCGCAATGACGTGAGTGTTACATTCTTAAAGTAATTTCACTCTAATACATTTTTATTATTTTATTTACAAGAAATGTTGTGTTCGAAACACTGGCGCACGCCTCAGAAGAGATCGCTGCGTTCTTAATTTGGTTGCTGGGTTATTGGTAATTATATCGGCAACCTGTTATATTCTTTGGCGTAATTCATCTACCATATGCATTTCAGTTGCATAAACAATCTGTTTCATGTAATCCCAGAGATAAAAATCTAATGGAGTCAGGTCTGGCAAACGCGGTGGCCATTCTATGGGTCCTCTTACTCGAATCCATCTTCCCGGAAAATATGCGTTAAGCCAAGCTCTAACACGAAGACATTGATGTGAATGGAGGGTTATACAGAGGTATATTTTCGCGCTGCCATCTATTAGTATTTTCCTTGTACTACACTTGTGACTCATTTCACTCCGTTGCTAGATTACAAACAAATCGCTGTCATGGTGACAGTTGTAAGATGGTGCCGAGTATCAAGCGAGTGTATGATCTTTGCCACAGTGACTCCCGTTATAATTATTAATAATACATGACAAATGTGAAATTATTTAAGTTTCCACAGCCATCCGAAGACATTGAATCTCAGACAACTTTAAAAATCGCGTCGTTTGTTTGTAATCCGATCTTCCATCTCAACTTCTCCATCGTCGCATTCTTTCTTGCGTGTGACGTCAAAATCATAACCCTCTATTACAATAGGAATAAGGATACAAAAAGGAAGCCAATAACATCAGTATCACAGTAATAAACAGACAAGTTACAACAAGAATTTATTTTTAAATCCAACTGATTGCTGGACTTCCATTGGGTATTCAAGCGTATTACAGGGTACGTCATTGGTTGGTTCTGGTTGTTTACTCGACTGTGGCAGTTCTGTTGTTCTCTGTTGATATATGGAATATACTATATATTCTATATGTCAAGGGCATTTCGGATGTAATAAGAATCAGCCAAAAATTTGGAGTAGTCACAAGATTCCAGACTACTACAACCTTGAAAACTATCTTATGAACAACGAGGATTAACAATGAAATTTATCAAGTTGACTGTGAATGCCGAAAAGCTTACATAGGAGAAATCAAAAGGCCACTAGAGATGCGGAAAGAACATAAACAGAAAGAGATGAGACTACAAAATCCGGAATAGCGGACCATACATGGGAACTTCACAATCGAAATACTATGGGACCAAGCTAGTCATCTCCAAGGAACAACATACCTACAAATGAAAATTTAAAGAAGCCGCATTCATAATAACAAACCAAAACAAAGTTTTCAGCCATGCTGGTGTCGAGATATAACCAATATGGAAAAAACTCATCGACCAGGGATTTTTTATATGCTAATGTAGAGATAAAAATATTAGACCCATATTTTTACCTTCCGTCACCTTTAGGTAAGGAATGTATTGTCTTTGGTCAAAAAATTCGGTGGTGAGTTTTTAATGAATAAGCACGTTTTAAGGTCCCTAGAATACGATTGTACTATTTTTACGATGATGTCTGTATGAGAGTGTGTGTATGTATGTGTGTCCGTGTGTGTGTGTGTGTGTGTGTGTGTGTGTGTGTGTGTGTGTGTGTGTGTGTGTGTGTGTGTGTGTGTGCGTGTGTGTTTGTATGTAACAAAATTTTCGTCTGCGATAACTCTAATACTATAATTCCAAAAATTATAATTCTTTCGTATTCCTCTTCGTTGCATCCATATGAAGAGCTGATTAGATTTTGGTTATAATTGGTCAACCGGAAGTGCTCTTATTTGAAGATTTTAATAGTTTTTCTTGACTATTTCACTCATAAATATATAAACCAATCCAAATTCAGGATTCTACCTAGTTACCAAATTTCATTTCGACAAAACAGCGTCAAAAAAGTTTTTTCGCACCCTTTAAGCCAATAAGATGTCGTATTTTTACAAGTAAGTGAGTTTTGATAAGCGAAATTTTTTTGACGTTTTAGAAACATATTGTTTACATATCTGTCAAAGTCTGTATATTTTCAGTGTTATCAGTTTTTATTAAAAACGAGTCGATTTGGACATGAATCTACTTAAAACATTGAAATAGCAAACTGAAACCTAATACCTCTAAACACAATAAATGTTTACAAGATTTTTGTCAAGAAAAAAATTATATAAATAATTACCTGATTTTTATTTGGGAAATAGTCATCCGAATACCATTCGTGGTTAAATTTTAACCGGGAAAAATTTTCCGATTGCTTTACTCGAGCCTGTTGCCAATTTATTTCGTGACATTGATCAAAAATTACTCGTTTGACAACTCGTAATTTTTTTGTCAATGTCACTCAATAAATTGCTAGGCAACCGGCTCTCGTAACAATCTGAAAATTTTTCCGGCAAAAATTTACCACTTATGATATTATATATGAAAAAACGATGTTAAATATCATTTTTTCGCATTTAATGTTATTATAAATATTAAAGAACATTGTATTCTCTATTCGATTTGACAGCATTTAATACTTCATATTAAATGGATATAGAGTTATAAAATTATATTGAAATTAAACTTCATAAATTAGCCAGCTATGCTAGAAACAGATACTATATTAAGAAAATTCTGATTGAAAGATGTCAGTGTCAAGTGCAATTGACATATTCGTAGTATATTTGTGTTAGGATCATTTTGCACGAAAATATCTGTATGGAATTAGTATAAAATACATTCGCATTTACGAAAATTCTACCGGTAGATACCGCATCTACCGACTGTGTTCGAAAGCATGAGTGGTAAAATGTTACCGTGTTCGAAAATTGTTCAATATCTACCAGATCCATCTACCGGATTCATGAAGAATCTAATCTCAAAAAAAGGTAGTGATGCAAAGCGAAGCGCGCGCGGTAAAAGTGGAAATGTGTTCAAAGTAGGGCTCTGCTCAGTTTGTTAACTACGTCAAATTTCTAACCTGTTTTAAACTTTCAGATTTTTTCATAGGTTATGGATCTACCCTGTTTACCAGTTGCGTTCTTAAAATATCGATTCCGGTAGCTATAACCTGATAAAAAGCTGTTTACTGGTAACAGTTCGCCGGTAGAATTTTCGTAAATACGTCATAGGTTTAACTGACGGAAGGTAATGTGCTGGCCACATCAGATTTTTTTATTTTGCATAAAAATTTATAGTACGGGAGAAAAATGCAAAAGAACTGTGCAATTTGCAATGACGTCATCTCATGACGTCACAACCATAGCAAGCCCTTGGCCAGCCCCAGCAAGAAAGAAAGCAAGTGAATTTAGCTATTAAAATGCAGCGCGCGAAAATTAAATGTAACCCACACATAACCTGCATTGACTTGCATCCACCTATGATCCACGTCAACTGGGCGACGGTTACTGATTCAACACATATGTGCTTTTTATTTGTATGTATTTTTAGTAGAGTTTTCCACGATTTCTTTTTTATATAATGTTGAAATAAAAATATTAGACCCATACTTTTTTATTTTGTATAAAAATTTATAGAACGGAAGAAAAATACAAAATAATTTTGCAATTTGCATCCCGTGACGTCACAACCCCAGCAAGAGAGAAAACTTGATGAACTATGAGATAGAAACAGTTGTGTCAAGTGAATTTACCTACAACAATGTAGCGCGGGAAAATTTAACATAACTTACACATAACCTGCATTGACTTGCATCCACGTGTGATCCACGTCAACTGGGTCGTTACTGTTTCAGTATGTGTGTGCTTTTGATTTGTATCTATTTTTAATTAAACACACGTGTATTTGACATCTGAACGTCAACATAAATAATTCGCGGCAAAAGCCAGGCATGCGCACAAACAACAAATGAAATAACTTCGTTGTGTGACGTAGTTAGTATTGTGGCGTCATTTGACGACTGTTTTCAACATATGTATTTTTCAAATTACAAATTCATTTAAAAATACTACATAAATTATCATTATTTTTATTTTATAATAATATACTTAATAATATATTTAAAAGCCGTTGGCTTGGAAAACCCTACTGTCACAGCTGAGTGAACAACCGAAACCAACCAATGACGTACCCTCTAATTCGCTTGAATACCCAACCACGCTTGATCACCCTCACTTCTTTAGAAATAAGACTCGTAATTTAAGGAATCAGTTCACCTGATGACGGTAGCAGATGTTTCATTATCGAAACGTGTCTAGTATGTTATAACAATAAAGATAATGGAAGTCCAAAAATCAGTTACATTTAATAACGAGTCATTTACAAATTCAAAAATAAAAATAATTTGTTTAAAACGATGTTTAAATGTAACCAAACAAATGTCGCAATCATAGCAACCAGCTCAGTATTTTAGAAATCCGTTTACTTAATATTTTGGTTACATACATTATGAAATAAACAATAACTCGTTAAATTTTACGTTTAGGGCATATTTTTATATGAAACTTTCAACTCTAAATAAGTTCTGGAATTCATCCTTGAAACATTGCCGGTACGTTTTGGGACATTTTGAAATTTAAATTCTCATTAATGAAAAATACAGCATTTATAAATGATGCTTCTAATATACAAAATTGTAAATAATTCTATTTCTATTGATAATTTTTCTTTATCAAAAAATCGCGGATCTAGAATAACAAGATTTGTAATTTTTTTGCAAAATGAGATATCTGTATATTTTCTAATATAAATAAAAAGGAATTTATAATAGGTATGTATATACCTAGTAAATATTTTTTTGAAACATTTATAAAATATAGGTTTATAACAATTATACATTTTTATTACCACTGTTTAGCTACCCAATTAACACTGACCGGCGGACTTGACGTGTATGCGACGGCACTGCGTCGTAAATTTTTGTGACGACTTTATGTGGTCATAATTAGGTCATTAGGTCTATTTAAACCTTTGTCATATGTCGAATTTGACGTCTTTACAACGATTATTATTATTAAAAATTCATATTCAAATTTTATATTTATTTGACAACTTATAATTTATAACACATGAAGGTATACTCGTATATTATTTTTATTTAAATATCAATTCTATGCAAAAATTTAAAGCAATATATTGTTTATTATAAAGATTTTTTAAATATATATTTGTATAATAAATATTTTTATTTACGTATTGTCATTACGAAAATCTACGAATAGAAGCAAATGAATATGCTAATTAATTGGCACACCCAGAAATGGGTAAGCTGTGGTGATATTTATATTGTTGAAGACGGGTTTATATAATCATTGGGTGTGTGTTAATGTATTATATAATGTGATTAAATTATCTTGCAACTAAGAAAACAATTAGTTTGAGGTAGTACAATATGGGAATTGTTAAATAATTGTAAATTGTTATTATGGTATAAAAGATGAACAACATGAAATATTTTAGGTAGTCTGCGTAAAATCGTTAAGTCGGATGGTTTGAATAAGTAGCATTAGTAACGTTCTAAATCTCGTGTGTTCTTTTCAGGGCCGGCGATATGGTATTTGGCGCCCTTCCGTAGCCTGTAAAATGCCCCTCCCCCCATTATATATATATATTTAGGGTGAGTCTGGGAAGTCGCCCCCCCCCTTAAATTCTTTATTATAAGTAATAGAAAAAAATGGTTCATATAAAAGTTTTATTATTTTGCGTATACTATTTGATGGCAGATGTAGATATTTTTTATAAAGTCAGGTTTACAAGATACGACTATCAACTTTTATTTTTCAAATGGCAACCTATAATTATTTTAATAAAATAGAAACCGCCATTTTTTTCTCTTTTCAACGATGTATTATTTTTTATTAATGTATTTGAAAAATTTCGAAAAATGAGATAATTTAGAAATATTAGAAATAATTTTTAAAGAAATATTATAGGTAGCTATGTGAAAATAAACAAAACGTAACAGTGCTATACAACTTAGCAAATCCGATTAAGCGAATTTTAAGCGCCCCGTCGCGGTATTTTTTATGAAATATGTGGACATACAAGTAACTGGCATCGTGCTGTCAAGTTGACAGCCTTGTGAAATTTGTGTTTTATATTAAAAATATAGGTATTAGGTACGAGTATGGCCTCTGTAAGAGTGATTACAGGAATAAATATAAAAATTATATGAGAGGAGTTAATTTTATGCCATTTTCCAAGCCGGTCTCATCTCTCATGGTTTATGCGTAACTACATCAAACTATATGGTTTCTTGGAAGTAGTGGTATATGGGACCGTAGTTAAATAGGTTATGAGATGGATGAAAATAGCCCCACTTTATATTTACATCAACTAGCACACACGTATTACATGAAATTACCGCAGATACCCATTTACCACCATCAATGCAGGGTAATATATTATTACTGCGTTGAGTTAGTATAAATCAGTAAATACCCAGTAACTAACCGAAACTAAAACCTTAAAATAATATCGTTTTTTTCGTCTTTTTTCAGACCACGACACTAACCATCTTTTTTAGGTCATTCACAGAATGATTTTCAATATTTTTCTTTTTTAATTTCGCCCCTGATACTAACTCTGCACTAAAAAAATTCATTTTCATCACTAACCGAACACATGTCAACAGAAAATGTCTATTTGTCCACATAGTTCAAGATTTCACCACAAATGGCGGACTTTGTGACGTCACAATCGGAATCCCCTATTATTAGAATCATATCAATTAATTCGTTCTTCGTAAACATTTCAAAATGTTTTTTTTTGTTTACAAAATAAGTTAAATTAAGTAACAAACAAATGTATACTTTTTGACATTAATTTAATTGTTTTACATTGTTACGTTTGTTTATTTTCACATAGCCACCTACAATATTTGTTTAAAAATTATTTCTAAATTATCTCATTTTTCTCAAAATTTCTCAAATACATTAATAAAAAATCTGATGTGGCCAGCACATTACCTTCCGTCAGTTCTATGTATTTTGTACAAATTTCATACAGAAAGTTCCTTGCTAAATTAAATATTCTATTTCTTGTACATTACCTCCCGGCAGTTGCATGTATTTTATGCAAATTTCATACAGAAAATTATTATTTTGTGACGTTTTCTATATACAGTGTAATGTATCTGCAGAAATAAAAGATTTATTATTATTATTATTTCTTGTACATTACCTTAAAGCAGTTATATGTATTTTATACAAACTCCATACAGAAAGCAAAAGATCCTATATTTCCAATAGAATTATAAGACAAACACACTATCTCAATTTCACTTGACACTGACATCTTTCAATCAGAATTTTCTTAATATAGTAGCTGTTTTCATAGCTATAGCTACTTTATGAAATTTAATTTCTTTATAATTTTTTAACTCTATTTTCATTTAATATTAAGTATAAAATGCAGTCAAATCGTATAGAGAATAAAATATTCTTTAATATTTATAATAACATCAAATGTGAAAAAATTATATTTAACATAGTTTTTTCAAGAAAAACTGTTAAAATCTTCAAATAATGGTACTTCCGGTTGACCAATTGTAACCAAAATCTAATCAGCTCTTCATATGGATGTAACGAAGAAGTATACGAAAAAAATATAATTTTTGTAACTGCAGTATTAGAGTTATCGCAGACGAAAATTTTGTTACACACACACACATCCACACACACACACATCCACACACACACACACACACACACACACACACACACACACACACACACACACACACACACACACACACAGACGTCATCGTAAAAATAGTAAATTCGTATTCTAGGGACCCTAAAACGTGCTTATTGATTAAAAACTCATCATCGAATTTTTTGACCAAAGACAATACCTTCCTTACCTAAAGGTGACGGAAGGTAAAAATAATGTTAACCCCTTTGAGGTAGCAACCCGCTGCACATGGGAATAGAACAGTAACCCGCCCTCACTCTATTTAAATAAGTCAATAAATTAATAGAAATAACTGTTTCTGTTACTTGGAAAAATTAGTTATTTATATTTTTTACGTGTTTAAGTTTAATTTTAGAATTCTTTGAAATAGCTGTAGTATCTTAAACTATTTATTAATATTAATATACGACTGCGAGCTAGTTCACGCGAGTGCGCGCGCACCCCCACGCCAAGCGCAGTGCAGCTACAGCACTGATCGACCGCGGGGAGCTCAGAATGTGTCTGGCTTGCAAACGGTAAAGACGTATCGCATCGTCGTCCGCGAGAGTGGCTTTCCACCATTTTGCATAAACTTTCTGATTTTCATATGGTCAGCAAAGTAATTTGTTGTTTAATTATCGTTCGCGTAGCTTGATTAGCCTAGCACGACTAATTCAAGGAGTTATCGTTCGGTTTTCATTTAATTTGGTACTTTATAGTCCGTGAATACTTTCCGGCGCCAATTTATGCAGCTAATAGACACATCTCAGGAATCAATTGTAAAATCGAACTGTACAATTTGATTTCTCACGGGAACTCGTGTTAGGGATATGATTCATATTTCCTTGGGTGAAATTATTATTATTTCTTTGTAAACCTGTTTGCACAAGTTCACGTTCGAGTGACGTCATCCACAGCACACCTGCTGTTATTGTCGCTTAGGTACAGTCAATGCAACAAGTTTTGCATTCTAGTTGGTTGTTATTAAGTTCATTGAGTGTTCTTAATATTGTTTAACTAAATTTGTGTGGTCATACACTTATTAAATGATTTAGTTAATTTCTACAAATATCGTATTTGTTTTATCTTTGGTTTATTATAGTTTATGTCACTTGTATTCAATAAGTTATCACATATCTATCAGAATTGTTTTTCAGTTGTTTGTTATTTTGTTGCAATTATACTTAGCACGTTTGTTAGTTCGTAAAACTAGCTGGTCCTTCGTTCGTTGTTAATTAGTACGTTTCACAAATTAATATTATTCCGTGTATTGGCCAAGTCCAGTGATGTGAACCAGCTATCGAAGGTTGTAATTAATTTGGTTTACATATAGTTTTGTTTTATTCATTGAATTTAACATCAAACACATTGTTGGTGCTTCTAGACCGGATTCGCTGATCTAGAGACATCACATTTGGGCTTGCGAGCAGGATCAAAACATTTGGTTCTTCTAGGCCGGATTCGCTGGTATAGGGATTGTACATTTGGTCCTTCGAGCCACTAGGTCCTTATTACTTAGTCCTTCGCACCGGAGGGACGTAACATAATACATCATTGAAAAGAGAAAAAAATGGCGGTTTCTATTTTATTAAAATAATTATAGGTTGCCATTTGAAAAATAAAAGTTGATAGTCGTATCTTGTAATAATAATAATAATATTTATTGATCAAAAAGAAGATCAAAAGCAAGAGTTCAGCTAGGCTGTTCTTCCACTTTGCTAATACATAACTTTACATATATAATATAATTATAAATTTCAATATACAGTGACAGAAAATATTTTACAAAATCGTTGGAAAGAAGTAATGAAACATAAACATTACATAAGTAAACATACATACTTACATATATATTGCCAAAATAATTAAGATCCCAATTATTATTATTAGAAGAAAAAATCCAAAAACAAAAATTATAAGACAGATTATTATCAAAAGGACTCCTGTACTGAATAGTATAAATACATACATAATTTAATATATTGCCAAAATAATTAAGATCCCAATTACTGTTATTAGAAGAAAAATTACAAAAACAAAATTTATATAGACAGATTATCATCAAAAAACTCCTGTACAGAATAGTATTCCTTATCAATTAAAAGATTCTTAATGGTAGAAAGCGCTCGTTTTGGCGGCAGAGCCTTTATGCTCTGTGGCAAGCAATTGTATGAATTAACTCCCATGTAGTATGCACTGTGCTTATAAGAAGTAGTTTTATGCCGTGGTATTTGTAACATGGTATTGGATTGCCTTGTATCATAAGTAGAACAAACAAAACTAAACTTATTTAAGTTATTGAAAACATATTTTAATAATTCATATATGTACAATGATGGGAAAGTTAACAAATTTAACTCTTTGAATTTACCACGACACGACTCTCTATAACCGATTTTGCAAATAATTCTTATAGCACGTTTTTGTGATACAAAGATTTCGTTACTTCTTAATGACGCACCCCAAACAATAATACCATAGTTCATTAAAGAATAGAAATAACTCAAATATACCATTAATAAGGCTGAGCAATTTAACTTTGGCACAGCATTCTTAAACATAATTTAAACCTGACTTTAAAAAAAATATCTACATCTGCCATCAAATAATATATGTAAAATAATAAAACTTTTATATGAGCCATTTTTTTCTATTACTTATAATAAAAAGTTAAAGGGGGGGGGCGTCTTCCCAGACTCACCCTGTATTATAAGTAGGTACATGACCAATACATTTTTTAGACAAGATTTTAGAATTAGGTACAGACATTTGCAAGATGTTAGTAATCCATTCTCAATATTGTAACGTAACCGACTAGTGATAGGTCCCAGAAACTACGTTGTGTTTGTAAAGATGAAAGAATGTAACCCCAAAATGATCATAATTCGAAGTGAGTGTCAAAAAAGTAGAGAAAGAGGACGTAAGGAGTGAAACTAAGTAGATTCCTTCCAAAAGAGTACCTACAACTCTTATGCATTACTGCAAGTTAAAAAAATCTGATGTGGACACCACACGACTTCCTTGTACGCAAGACCAATATGAAGATGAAGTATAGACCCAATTATAAAATTGCACGTGTTTGACATAATTTGACATTAACATCTATTTTTTATTTTTTTGTTATTTTTTGTCCTAATCCATAGCAAGCTTCATTACAAAAACCAAAAAGTATCTAAGTTTTAAATTTACATATCTCGCTTATACAAAGGGCTAATTTAATAATACTTGATGTGCTAGACGCAGAATTTAATTCTCTAAAACTCTTATTTGAAGCATTTATTTCTAAAATCAAAATGAAACCATTTTATTCAAGAAAAACTGTTAACAACTTCAGGTAATATATCACTTCCGGTTAGCCTGTTTTAACTAAAATCTGCTATGTTATTCCATTTGATATAAAAGTCTTATATACCAAATTTGAATCGTTTTGGATTATATTTTAATATAGTTTTTCATTAAAATCTATTATGGGCTTCAAATAAAGTACCATTTCTGGAAATTATGTAATGACCAAAAAGGGAGGTGCACAACTAGATGCTATAGAAGTCCTAAATACAAAATTTCAACTTTCTATGGCTTACCGTTTTTGAGTTATGCGAGATACATACGCACGTACGTACGTACGTACGTACGTACAGACGTCACGACGAAATTAGTCAGAATGGATTCAGGGATGGTCAAAATGGATATTTCCGTTGAAATCTCAAAACAGAAATTTTTCGCGATTACAATACTTCCTTTACTTCGTACAAGGAAGTAAAAATATGATGTGGCCAACACATGATCTCCCGTCAATTCCATGTTTGAAACAGCAACGAGCTTTAAGTATGACTTCCAGTTAATCGTTTATAAACAAAATCCAATTTGTTGTTCCAATAAATAGAAATAGTTTTTCCTCGAAAATTTGTTAAGAGCTCCAAATTAAGTACCACTTCCGGTTTATCATTTAGGTATAGTCAAAATCTAATGTTGTTTCAAATTATACACGAATTTTAAATACCAAATTTGAGAAGTTTTCAATCATGTTATAATATATTTTTTCAAGAAAATCTGTTTATAGCTTCCTGTAAAGTAGTACCTACTTCCGGTTTATCAATTTTAAAAATATCTAGTATGTCATTCTCATTAATACAAAAATATTAAATACCAAATTTGATAAGTTTTGGATTGTATCAATTTATTTTTCAAAAAAATTAGAGCTTCAAATAAAGGATCTCTTCCGGTTTATCAATTTTAGCCAAAATCTAATATGTTGCTTCCCTTTATATAAAAGTCTTAAATACTAAATTTGACAAATTTTGGAATATATCATAATATATTTTTCACAAAAATCTGTTCAGAGCTTCAAATAAAGTATCACTTTCAGTTTATTAATTGTATCCTAAATCTAATAATAATACTAAATTTGAAAAGTTTTGGAATATATCAATATATTTTTCACAAAAATCTCTTGGGAGCTTCAAGTAAAGTATCACTTTCGGATTATCAATTTTAGCCAAAATTTAATATGTTGTTCATCTTATAAAAGTCTTATATACTAAATTTGATAAGTTTTGGAGTATATTATAATATATTTTTCACGAAGATCTGTTCAGAGCTTCAAGTAAAGTGTCACTTCTGGTTTATTATTTTTAGCCAAAATCTAATATGTTATTCCCCTTGGTATAAAAGTCTTAAATACTAAAATTGAAAAGTTTTGGATTATATTTTAATATAGTTTTTTTTTATTAAAAACTGTTATGGGCTTCAAGTAAAGTCACTTCCGGTTGTCCAATTTTACCCAAAATCTAAACTCTTTATATGAATGCAGAAAGCTTAAATATGCAAAATAGAAATTTGTTGTAGAGTTATCGTGGACGAAAAAATCGTCACACACACACACACACACACACACACACACACTCACTCACACACACACACACACACACACACACACACACACACACTCACTCACACACACACACACACACACACACACACACACACACACACACTCCAACTCACACACTCACCGGTAAAATACTGTAACTGACCATATATTCAAATAGAAAGGTGTGTAAATCTAGTTTGCTCAGACTAATATTTCTTCGTATTTATCTTTGTAAATCATTATATATTTTTTAT
This sequence comes from Harpalus rubripes, assembly GCA_963082715.1. Lineage (NCBI taxonomy): Eukaryota > Metazoa > Arthropoda > Insecta > Coleoptera > Carabidae > Harpalus > Harpalus rubripes. The sequence continues at coordinate 20,953,762 of OY720461.1, forward strand.
AAATCACCGTAGCTAGAAGTGGGAAATAGTTTTTATACCTGGAATAAATAACCATCAGGCAACAAGCATATGTAATAATAAAGTAATGCAATAGTAGGCAAATGATAAAACACAATATAAGTGTCAATCAGCCACCAATGTTGTTAATTAATATACGCAGGAACAATCACAGTTAATATAAACAAATGTAAGTTAACTTAAATAACACTGAATGAAAATAATAGCATGAATAAATGATAATTAACCAGGGACCTGGTGCACGGAAGGTGAAAGGAATCTGACCATCCACGCTAGAATAAAATAAAGTCTATGGGAGACGGAATGGATTCTGTCCGGATAGCCAAGACGTCCACCCACGCAGGAATGATAAACCTCTGGTCTGTGGAAGAAGGAATGGATTCTGTCCGGATCAACGACCTAACTGGACAAAACTTCATTTGGTTTTTGATTTCGGCTGGACAGACTGAGAAACTAGAGATAGAGATATGTCTTGTCTAGTCCGAGTATTACTCACTAGAGGCCACGTAGAATATCAGTGTCTACTTTGAACGTTACTCATTAGAGGCGTAATTGTTCTTAGTTAAAATTTCGTAGTTAACATTAAATAATTTATAAGGTTTAATATTAAAGAAAAATCAACATGTCACTCACAAAACCACTACATCTACAAAACAAAGACAAAATACACATGCTTCTATGTGGCCTCTAGTGAGCAACGTTCAAAGTAAACTAAACTATACACTGACACTCTATGTGGACTCTAGTGAGAAATACTCGAACTATCAAAACATATCTCTATCTCTAGTTTCTCTGCCTGGCCAGCCGAAATCAAAACATCCAATGAGGAGGGATAGGGAATGTTTTGTCTAGTTATATTTGGTCGTTGGTCCGGATAGCCACCTACGCAGGAATGATTAAAATACATGGTAGAAAATAGTAAATAAATGGAAAGCGAGACAAGACCTTCTAAATAGGCGTGGAATTTGCCTGTCGAATCTAACCAACTCTGACAGAGAGACAGGATTGCAATAAGTAAGACTTGTTGTAAAAATTTGTCTGTCGAATCTAGCCGACTCTGACGAGAAGACGGGATTGCACTAGGTGAGGCTTGTTGTGAAGATGATATATGAGTGAAACTATGTCTCACCTCTAAAGAAGCCGGAGAGGTTACCCAACTATTGAACGCAGCCAGAGGCCAAACCAGCTCTTAGAGGAAGAACTCGCTATTAGGAGAAGGTACAAGATAAATGTAAAATCTTACGGTCTTGGAGATGTCTAGGTAAAAACACAAGTACCAGGTAGCTGAGGAACTTGGTGTCAAATAACAATTAATGAGAATCGAGACCTTGGGGCGTCCAGCTGGACATGGTGGAAACGCTGGTGGAGGAATTTAGCTGTCGGAACTTGCCAACTCTGGTGGAGAGACTTGATTGCACTAGGTAGGCTCTGTTGTGAAGGTGGTATATAAGTGAGACTAGGTCTCACGACTAAGGAAGCCGGAGAGGTTATCCAGCTACTGAACGCAGCCAGGGGCCAAACAGCTCTTAGAGGAAGATCTCGCTATTAAGAGATGTCGAGGTGAATGTAAAATCTTACGGTTTTGTAGAAGATGTTAGGTGATAATAGTATGTACTCACAGGCTTCTGGATTCTAACCAGATGTAAAATTAACTATCCAGAGGCACGCTCTGCTCCCTGCTTATATTCACAATCCCCACTACTGTCTCAACAGGCAAATCAAATACGCTGTAAAGAAATCGTCTCCATAAGCGTTGTCAAACTCACCAAAAATGAAACCGCAAAACCCTATAATTCCCCGCTTCTACGCCTAATATTTACAAATAATGAACATCTGCAGTTCTGGGAATTCAACATTGTTTCACCCTCTGGGGACGCGCCCAGCCACAATATCGGAAATATTTACAAAAATATTCTAACTTATAAGTATATACCGTGTGTCGGTCTTAAAGGTGTGTACATAGGAGATTAACATGGGAAATCAGATTTTTGCAATTTCATGCTCGCCTAATTATTTTGAGCAAAAACATGTCAAATAAAAGTTTTAGGGCATAAAATTCTGCATCTAAATTAATAAACAGAATTACCTTTACATGCTTTGTAACGTCAGAAATTAAATATGAAAATGTCGAAAATTATGTTAAAAATATCGACACCCATGGAATTGAACAAAAAATAAATAAATGCTTGACGTTTTATCTGTCACAACGTAAGTTAACTTATTTGACGTTTCTGACAATTTGATAAAACGTCAAGCATTTATTTATTTTTTGTTCAATTCCATGGCTGTCGATATTTTCAACGTAATTTTCGACATTTTCATCATTAATTTCTGCCGTTACAAAGCATGTAAAGGTAATTCTGTAAAACTTTTATTGACGTGTTTTTGCTTAAAATAATTAGGCGAGCAGGAAATTGCAAAAAAACTGATTTCCCATGTTAATCTCCTATGTACACCTTTAAGACAGACACACGGTATAATGTTTTTGTTTATTTGTGTATTTATTTAGTAATATAGATAAGCACAATATATTTTTTTAAAGATGTCCGATCAAGGTCTTCTATGAATTGTATGAATTAAGATAAGATTTTGTTCTGTCAAATTCAGTCATTTTCTTTGAATAAATATACACAGGAAGGATGGTATACATTAAATTGTAGCGTCCAAAATGTGGTTTCTGAAAATGGCGGCTCTTGGTGTTTACGCTTACCAGTGGCGTTATGTATTTTTTTTTAAATAATAAAATATGAAAAAACGGGGTTATAACATGGTTTATATCATTGAGAATGAAATTGTAATTAAGAAAAAATATAAATTTATCCATCTTTATGTATCACGACATACTTTAGTTGAAAATTGAACTTACCGAACGTTGTATATTTTAACTCATTCGTAATAAAGTAGCTGTAAAAAGTGGAGGAATCGGAATAAACAAGACAAATTAAAGAATAATATACAAACGATAATCATATTTATTGACCCTTAAATAAAATAATTTTACTAAAATGCTGCCTAATTTTATCTACCTTACACATATTTTTACAAATAAAATGTATTGTAACGTTTTTATTTATTTGGGTGAAGTGTAAATATTAGACAATTATTATTAATTAAAATAAAAGTTTATTATAACGCTAAAAAGATATTAAATATAATTAAAAGATGATAAATGGAACGAACACTTTGATTAAACAAATATGAAGCACTAATTAAGACTAAGAATATTATAAAACACTTAAACACTAAGATTATTTATTTAAACAATATATAACTCATTTATTTATACAACTATATTTAAGTTTACCACTTGTCGACTATATGTTTATATCACCAACTGTTTAACACGCAACGCTTATTTATATCAGACTGTCCAATGCCTTCACTAACGGTGCTTATATATCCCGGCATTTGAATTCGAGAACTCGCTAGAACACTTCTAGATAAAACACAATAGGTTCCGACACGTCTGCTGCGTCATCGCTAAAAACAGACACCCGCTCGTCCCTGCGACAGCGACGGGGACAGCGGCGGTAACAGTGGCGGCGACGGCGAGCACTGCACATTACAGTATTCTTAATTCTTTTTGTATAATACATTTAATTAAAACTAATTTGTGACTGCAAATTATCGACCTATCATGAGGCACCAAATGGTTAAATAAATTAGAAGTCAATACATTCCTCAAAACTTTTTGTGTGAAAAATGTCTGTTAATTTCTTATTTGGTTGGGAGAGACACTCCCTAATTACTCTTTCTGTTACTTTATAGAGTTTTATAACATCTGCGTGTGGGTAACATAGTCCACCCCTACTTTTGTGATGTATTAAAGAATTTAATACTTCCGTTTTATCCTCAAAAACTGATTCTACGCAAAATTCACATTTTAAGGTTTGTTTTATCTTATTGCAAACGAAACCGGCTATATAAATAATTTCGCATGAAAATTCGGTTAACGCACCGGTGTTGAGAGCATAATCATGTTCATCCAAATTATATTGAGTTTCTCCCGATTCTCCAATATTTATACATGCATTGAAAATTATATTTTCTTCATTTATGTCATCTTCCGGCTTTCTATCAGGCTTTTTAAAAATAGATATGTTATCTAAAGGTATACATTTACCCACACCACCATCCCTAATTTCTGCGTGTACCAAAATTTTCTTGTACGCAATTTTCGAACAATTGCGTTGCTAACTTTACTTTCATTGTTTGTTTAAAAAAAGAATATGATCGCGTCTTAGATTATTACCCAAGTGGAGGCCTTCATTCTCTTGCAACTCATTAAGCTTTTTGACATAATTAAAATCTATCACACAATTATCTTCATCCAGAAATTGTACCTTTTCCACGAATGAATTGCGCAAAAGTTTTATCATATGAGAGGGATCTGGAAACATGTAAACAAAATTGCTTTCTGTGTGTAGTTTTGATTCTATAATATTGCCATTAAATGTGTACCCGAAAGACTCGCACATTGTGAAATTAGCTGGACACCCATCGAAAGTCACATTTGTTATAATAATTCCGCAACCATGCAACTTAATTAAACATTCCTTTAATAATAAAGCTTTTTGTTCACTAGTTAAACTGTGAATAAAAAAATAGCCTACGGGTACCTTCCACCTAGCGTTTATTCCCACCACCATAAACACTAAACATTCTTTTGCAACTTGCATACAATTGTGCTGAATATTCGTACCAAAATCTACATAGCCATGGTAATTTTTTCCATCGTACTGTACATGTTGCCGAATAGCCATCTCATCAAACATTAAAGAACAAATTATCGGTTCACTTTGTGACTCAGCTTTAATTTTCAAGATATCAAATGCCTCGGAAGTGAATCTATTTTCATCAAAATGCAAGCTACACAAAAAACACTTTGTAGATGGCTTCCAACCTGATTTATCACAAAAAGCGATCCTTCGGTCTTGCTTTTTGGGAAATCTGAAACATACAGTAATATTCTTTGTAGCTTTGAAATTAGAGTTAACATTAATTTATAAAAATTGATGTTATCGTAATATTAAAAACGATAATTAAATTAAAAAGTTTATATCATACTTGAAAATTATTATACATGATTATTAAAACTTACCGATGAAAAGTTATGCTCCTTTCTTTTGAGTTTCTGGTTTGCGGATGGCCACATGCAGCACATCTAACCATGTTTATCAAACACAAGACAGATTCGAACGAATTTAAATACTTTCTTAAAGTCGAAGTATTAAAAAACAAAGCACAATTTTCACTCAAACCACCAGAACTAAACTGCTCCAACACAAGTCACAGTACAAAGTGAAAGTGCTCATGTAGACGATGACACAAGTTACACTGTTAACGGAAATCAGGCAAATTTGTTTAGAACTAATCAGAACGCGTAATTTTGGTGTCTCAAAATGGCTGACTTCCGTCTTCATCCTTCCTGTGTATATTTATTCAAAGGTAGTTTTCTAGTTTTTATGAGGGTATATAAGATACTACTGTTATTTTATTATTATAAAAATGTGTTAAAGTAAAATCATTAAAAATTCAAAACTAAGTTTATTAGCAAATCTAAAAGCAAATATGTGAAAAATAAAATACTGACACGTCAGTGACACTGAAAGAAAATAATGTTATTCGTACGGCTATGAATCAAGGTAATATATCTGAATTAATAAATAAACTTACGTTACAGCGAAAGTATTGTCAACAACGAGCATCGTTTTAAAATGGAATGTCCTAACTTAGTCGAAACAATATGAAATTTTGAAAGACAAGCGTGTTATATCCATCCTCATCGCACACGTTTCTTGTGTGAGAGATAAATATATGACAATTTGTTAATTCGTTCATGATACAGATGAACTTGATCGGACATATTTAAAAAATTACTGTACCATAGAAATTTTCTAACGTGTGTAGGTATTTTATTCTTACAATACTAATAGTTATTCAAATTTATATTATATATTAAATAACAATGTTATAATTAAGTAGCAAAACATTAAACTCAGTGTCACATTTTATAATTGTAATTTTTATTTAATTTCTAGAACATTTTCTTATGTTCGTCTAGCATCATTCACATGTTCTGTTTCCACAGTCCCTGTAGACCGTGGAGTGCCCGATGTTGGAAAAAGTAAATATTGGCAAATATACTGCCTTGTTCTCAAAACTACTTTTCATACGCTCAAAGCGTCAATTGCTCCATCTGTTAAATTTAAAACTAAATATGTCAGAGCACATTTTCTAACGTTAAACTGTGCATTTGTTTACGTTTGTCTGTAATGTACTTTAACATGTTTAATTATGGCGGGTTTTCCTGCAAACCATTTTTTACATACATCACACTGAAAATCTTTTACTCCAGTATGTATTGTAATATGGCGGGCTAAGTGTGATTTACGTGAAAACAATATTTTACATTTACTGCACTGAAAATCTTTCACTCCATTATGTATTTTAAGATGTCTGGTTAAGTCTGATTTTCGTGAAAACCATTTTTCACATATATCACACTGAAAATCTTTTACTCCGGTATGTAGTTTAATATGTCTGCCTAAATCTGATTTTAGAATAAACGATTTTTTACATAAATCGCAGTGAAAATCTTTTTTTCTAGTATGAAATTTCATATGATTATTTTTCAAATATGATAATTCTTTAAAACTTTTCTCACAAATTAAGCAAGTATAAATCTTACGGCCTGTACTACCAGTTACTAAAATATTTTCATTATAGTTCATTTCACTATTAGAAACAACATCGTCAAGATCATCATAATTCTGATCACTTTTGTCTTCCATATCAACGCTGATATCTTTATTATCAAGAACTACATCGTCAAGGTCATCAGAATTCTGATCACTTTCGTCTTTTATATCAACGCTGCTTTCTTCATGGAGATGAATGGCTGTTTTTGGCGGTGGACTTTCCTCCTTCAGTATATCTTGTAGTAGAATACTATATTCTCTGTCGCAGGGATTTTCGTCTAGCGTGTCTTCTTTAATGAAAATTTCATGTACTATTTTTACTTCCAGATTATCGCTGTTATTTACTACTTCCTCTTTAACACAAACTTCATTGATTTTATTAACATTTGTTTTAGATGTATTACATTTCTCTGTCACATCTGTGTTGTCCTGTTCCTCCTTTATCCACGTTTCCAGAAAATGTAGACTGTTTTGCACACATTTTTTTTTAAATGTACTAAACGAGTAAAGTATATTTTCGCAAATGGAACAGATGCGGAGCGGAATCGTCAACTTGATGATCGTCTGAAACAAAAATTTTCTTTGTAAATATATCCTCATGAAAAATGGATAATATTTCCCCCCAGAATTCTAGCCTAATACTGTCAGTTTGTATGACAAATATGAATTGTCTATACCTTGTTCCATTTAAGCCATTCAGTATTGCGGAGCATAGGGAATAATTTTGACCACTCTGATTGGCTACAATTAGAGACAAGAACCAGGTTTACCCAATGTAATTTCGGCTACTTCAGATTTGCGCTGTTGCCAGTGCCATATACTGAATGGCTTAAATGGAACAGAGCATAGTTTGATAACCCGACAAATCCATTTTTGGACAAAAATGAGTTTGATCCTTCCTCGGATTCAACTGCTCATTATCCATAATTTAGTGTGATGCTTGTGTACCAAAACCCAACACACCTTCATGATTTTACATTTAAAATATCACGTTATATTCAAAACCCGACAAATCCACAACCGGCTGGAATCTAATGCCAACAAATCCAAATTAGCCAATTAAAGCAGCGGTTTGGAATTCATGTGTTCCCATCTATCTATCTATCTATCTATCTATCTATCTATCTATCTATCTATATATATATATATATATATATATATATATATATATATATATATATATATATATATATATATATATATATATATTTACTTATTCAACAGGACATTAGTCCCAATTACAGAATAATATACTGAGTACAAATACATAAAAGTGAAAGAATATTAACAATTACATAATATTAATTACAAACTGTTTAAGAAACAATATTACTTAATATATCTTTAAATTCGTGAAGACTGAAACTAAAATCAAGATCATTGCAAACTGTACCTATTGAATGAGCGACATATAGAAATTATAGTGGAATTAAAATGGTAATTAGTATAGAACGTTTTTATTTATTTGGGCGAAGTGTAAATATTAGACAATTATTATTAATTAAAGTAAGTGTTTATTAAACTATAATGAAAATGACTATTACTAATATGAAACAATTATTAAAAAAACGAATTAAGACTAAAACTATAATTAACTAGATAACACTAACACTATACGAGTATATTTATTTAACCAATTAACACTACTATTTATTTATACAAACTTACTAATTATATATTTCGACTATTTATGTCACTGTTTATTTATATCACGTTCAACTGTCCGCCTACCGACCTCCACAGCGTCTATATACTCAACAGCGTCTGTATATTCAACTGCTCAGACAGAAGTCACACTTTTCACCTCACTTTCTGTCTATTTATGTAACTAATAGCCTATCTTCCACAGCTTCAGTATCACCGACTGTCCGTATGCCACAATTCTTCACCACTACTGCCGAGTATCCACTTCCACTTGCCGTTACCGTCCTCGTATACCTAGCATCCCAATACTCTTTAACACTACCGTGTATTCTCTTTCACAGCTATCCCGGTATACCAGTAACTTTCCGACTCGCTGATACTATCCTCGCATACTATAGCTCGTCAACACTATCGAGTATTCACATCCACAACTATCTCAGTTTAACAGTAACTTCCCGAGTACCTACTCGACACAAACTGCATACGCTCACCACGATACTGCTGTGCTTCTAACACTTTATTCTCTAATATGGCACGCCGTTCCACACAAATATTATTTTGCGTAAGATTATTTTTATTAAATTTATTATGTTTTGTCTCTAATTAGCTATTTAGGTACGTAACCGACAGCGTAGCAGCAGGGAAGGCTGTAGTGACCCACATCTGGTGTCGCCAACGGCAGCAGCAGTTAGGGCTGTAGTGATCTGATCCAGTTGGTTAAGAGGAATGTCTCCGGATCACCACCGAAGCGGCAGTGGTTCCGTAGTGGCCGCTCGTGTGAACCCGAGGGTCGCCAGCGTAGCAGCAGGGAAGGCTGTAGTGACCCACATCTGGTGTCGCCAACGGCAGCAGCAGTCAGGGCTGTAGTGATGTGATCCAGTTGGTTAAGAGGAATGTCTCCGGATCACCACCGAAGCGGCAGTGGTTCCGTAGTGGCCGCTCGTGTGAACCCGAGGGTCGCCAGCGTAGCAGCAGGGAAGGCTGTAGTGACCCACATTCTGTGGTCGCCAGCGTAGCAGCAGTTAGGGCTGTAGTGATCTGATCCAGTTGGTTAAGAGGAATGTCTCCGGATCACCACCGAAGCGGCAGAGGTTCCGTAGTAACTAGCGGTACTGCCCGTAGTTGCCAACATGTGTGTACGGTGTGTGAATGCCTGAACCTTTTGTAAATGATTGCCTCCTCACTGAGTATTTCTCATGTGTTAATTCTTTTACAGAAATAATCACGGTGTGAAGGAGGATGCCGCGTGACCGGGTTCGGCCAGGCGACGGTCATCTAGATTTGTTATTATTTTTGTATTAATACTGTATATACTGGTTTAGGTGATAAATGTGTTTTAATATTCTAATTTTCAGCGCTAATATTTAATCGTCATTTATAATATATATATATATATATATATATATATATATATATTTAAAAAAAATTATCACAAAATAATTTTTGTGGCGTGGCGAGTGTTGATATATAAATTTGAGCTTCTATGTTGGACTGATAGATGGATCGTTATAAAATATGAATTACTATTTATATTTATATTAGATTTGAATGCGTATAACAATTTGAAAATATCAATTAAGTATTTTTATTAGTTCTCAAATATTTATAGTATTAATAATTTTCATAATAATAATTAATTAATTAATAATTAATTATCAGTGTATTTGCCATTATTTTTATAATAGTTTATTTTATATTATACAATGACAGTATTTGTAGATAACAATACAATGAATCTAAATATAACACTGATAATTTCCAAAATACCTAAATACGGGCAAATGTAAAGCAGAATTGGGAGTAAACATATTGTTACAGTTGTTGCATATAAACAGGTTAGTAAAAATCAAAACCATATTTATTGTTTTATAACAAAAGTTATCATTATTATTGTTATTAATTTATTTGTTTATGGGTTTGTGTATTACAGAGCAGAAGAAATAGAAAAATTAAGTTGTACCGATTTGGAATAAGTAAGGAGAAAACTTGTTAAAAAGGATGATAAACATTATAGTTTGGCTATAAAATTAGAAGAATTTAGCCATCCTGTTTTAACAAAGAAAAAATAGAACCGACTAAAGATGTCAAAGTTATATTGGAAGAAAATTTCAAGATCATATTTTGTCACTTGGGATATAGTAAAAACTTACACTTTTTGACTTGCAATTACTGCATTGTGACAGTATCTATGGCATTTACTGATCATTATTTAAACCTGAAAATGTAATAGACACTATATATGACACTTTCTTTTACAACAAATATAAATTAAACCTGTTTAAAATTACATATGTTTCAATGTATGCTACGTACCAACGTTTCCTTATTCCTCTAGTTCACAAATCTGCCACCAGACGTCACCCACTTTTTGAATTTTTTCGCCATCCACAAAAGTTTACTGACTGGGTATTTATAACTAACGGATTGGCGTTTAATTCAAGGCGATTTTTCGCGACAAGTAGTTAACTGTGGTTTTTGTAACTCTACTCAAAACTGCATATGACATCATATAGTAACGTATCAATCGCATGCTCTCCTTCAGGGAGGTACTTTACTCTAGTGAATTATAACAAAACTTTGAAAATGTCTACTTAGAATAAATGGATTTGCTTTAAAATTAGTAATCTAACTCAAACCCATAGCCAAGTAACAGAATTTTTTTCGTAAAAATATGTGGGTTTTGCTGAAGAAATTTTGCCAGTAAACGTAAGTATGTTAATGGTTTATCGATTTTATTGTAAATTGTACCATTTTGTTGTATAACTAAATTAAATTATGATAATGCACATGCACAAATATGTAAGGTTATGTAGATTTAACTTCACATTGAAACAATTATTTTTAATCTATTATTAGGTAAAACATCAGTGTTATTTTGGATTATAATAAATAATTTCATATTATTAAAAATAACCTCTAAACCCATGGACCCAGCAAAAAAAAATTCCGCGAGGACATTCTGTACTACGAGAGAAGCAATATCAAAGTGTATTAAATGATACAAAAGTGGATGACACGATAGCAGGAGATGACTACGATAGCATCATCAGGGACCTAAATTAGGCGTCTAAAGAAAAAATCACCAATTTATTTTATTAAACATACCTACCACTCTGTACCACATGGCTTCACAACATGCGGCTCGTTGCGACTTTCATTATGGACCGTGGAAAGTAAATTTCTGAGACGATATTTGAAGAATGATTAATTCCATATTTTTTGTTACTTACATTTTCTATGACTTTTTAAATAAATATTTTATGAAAAATAAATCTAGATATTATTGTTACTACTGGAAGTGTTTATGAAAACTAGATTGTAGCTCAGGAGTTATGTTCACTTGTGTATCCTGTGGATAGTTCGTCTCACAATATTTAAATTTAACCTTTTACGGGTGTTTCACTTTTACCATTAGAATTTTAACTTCTTGAGTAATATATTATGTGTATTATTTGTTGTATCCTTATCGAATTGACATTGTAAACATATTTTTGATACTGCATAAAATAAATACCTTTGCTTGTCTTGAAACGGACATACTACCAAGGATATTCTATATAATATTAATATCCTTACATACCACTGTACTTTTCTAGTTTTTCTTTTAACCTGCGCGTGAACGGTAAAGTGCGAGTTTTAATTATTAATATTCAATTCAGAGTGAGTGTTTAATACGGAATGAATAAATAAGTACTTATTTATAATGTACAATGATAAAGTTTTTTTTTTTTGGTTTGCCGTGAATCAATCGCTGTTATGAAAGAACATAACATCCGACGTCATTTTGAATCCAAACATCGAGATTTGGCCCGCGCTTCAGTTTTCGGCTTTGTGTTGGCCCTGGATTATTTTTGAGTTGTGCAGGCCTGCTGTACCATTTACATACTTTCAAAGTACAATAAATAAAAAGAATACCAGTTATCAAATGTGTTTCATCTAATATTTATTACTAGTTATTTATAGTTACAATACTAGTAGAATTGTACATTTTTTCATCATTCTTATTTATATAAATTGATAAAAAAGTACATTGAAATATGTAGTAAAGTTGACATCAGCTAATAATAGCAGTTTGTATAAGCAGCAAACGTTCCAATCCAAATCTTTTATTGCTGAATTATCTTGAACTTTCATAGTTTTTTTCTATGCGCATAATATTATATACTCACACCCCGATTCTGCAGTCAGGATTTTTTATCATCACTTGCCAAATATTCAACCATATTTAGAGAATGCCTCGTTTCATCACTTCCGTTCGTAAATCTAACGCCAGCAGATCTGAAGATTATATTAAAATGAATTAAACAGCCATAGAGGTATATAACATTGCAATTAAATTTTAATATCACAGAAGTGAGGTTAATTACATAACACAAATATCATGTAAATTAAAATTGTATGATTACTTACCGTTTTCCTATTTTTATAGAACATGGAGTATATTTCGTTTCCTTAATTTTGTTTTACATATTTGTGGCATTCCATCAGTCCGTCAGCCATTTAAAACGTAAATAAAATTGACAGAAGCACTTTTATTCGTCGGTTTTATAAAGGCTGATAAAAGCGCGCTTTTATACTATAAAAGTGGGTTCGGTTTATAGTGCGGTTTTATTCGCACTTATAGCATTTACGATGGTAATACGGACCTTGTGTTGTATTTGTCTTTCACCTTTTTACCTCCCGCCAACCAATATTTTCGGTCAAAAAATTCGATAGTGTGTTTTCAGTGAATAGGCACGAACTAGGATCTTCACAACATGTTTTTATTATTTTTATAATGATGTCTGTCTGTCTGTGTGTCTAACGATTTTTTCGAGGATTTTTTCATCTACGATAACAGTCAAACATCCACAAATTTCTGTTTCCGTATTTAAGCTTTTTTACATTGGTATAAAGAATTTATTAGATTTTGGGTAAAATTGGGCACCTGGAAGTGGTACTTTACTTAAAGCCCATAACAGTTACTAATGAAAAATTATATTAAAATATAATCCAAAACTTTTCAATTTTAGTATTCAAGACTTTTATGTTAATGGAAACAAGATATTAAATTTTGGCTAAAATTGATAAACCGGAAGTAGTACTTTACTTAAAGCTCTGAACAGATTTTCTTGAAAAAATATTTAAAATATGATCCAAAACTTCTCAAATTTGGTTTTTAAAATTCGTATATGATTGAAAGTAACATATTAGATTTTGACTATATTATATGACAAACCGGATGTGGTACTTAACTTGCAGCTCTATACAGATTTTCGAGGAAAAAATATAATCCAAAATTTTGTATTACAAACTGTTGTGGAACATTTTCATCATATGAATAGAAAATCATCATCAATTTTTTATATACTTTCATGTAAAAACATAATATTTATTAACTTTTTCGAATATAAAGACTACAAATTTATTAGTAGTATAAACATTTGTAAACTAATGTATTCATAATAAATAAATACTTAATTGATATATATATATATATATATATATATATATATATATATATATATATATATATATACAGGGTGTAAATGAAATAAGTGCAATAAATTTAACTAGTAATGTAACTCGATGAGAGGAACAATATTTCTTAATAATTTTTTTTTCAAAGTCTTTTAGATTTTGAGTTAAAATTCTTTAAAGATTTGCTGCATATTTCGTTACCCGCTCATGGAGAACAAATGCTGCCGTATTCAAGTCGTATACAAACAGCTCAAAAATTGTCGGTTATCGGTTACACTTACAGTCACAGTAATTAATAAACGAATCAAGGGAAATAACATTATTATTAATTAATACGTAATAGTACAGTTTTTAAAATAAAGAAATTTAAATTTTGGATAACAAAATTATAAAGTTGTGTATTAAACCAGGGTTTTTAATCACCTGTGAATAGTGTGAATAGAGGAAGACAAGGAGGGACGAGGAAGAGCAAAAGCATAGTTGTTAGGTTATGAGATGATTATTTATCGTCGACAAATCATAATAGTTTAAATACGTTATTCAAAAAATGTAAGTACAAACTTTTGTCCATTTAAAAGAGGTACATGAGTACCAATAATAGTCGTCCATTTATTGTTCCTGGCCAAACATTTTTTAATGAAAATTTTTACAGCATTTTCGTCTGTCGAGATGTGTATAGTGCATAATAAATCCACCTTACCAAGTAAATTCAGTCTCATTAATGAACATTATGAGCCATTCCCAAAACTGAAATCTGTTATGTGCTGAAAACATAGAACTTTTTGCACATGTTATGGAACTGTTGCTTTTTTAAAAATTGTCATATGTGACACTCCGTATTGTGATGTGATAAAGATGTACAAGATTAACAAATGTGCGAATATTAAGAACAGAATGAGTTGGTGATGATTTGGAAACGCTCCGTGTAAATGCATTGGCAACTCCATGACACTGTCTTTATGTCAACCGTGATGTCAAGTAAAATGTAGTACAGATACGAGTAAAAAAATAAATAAACCATAGGTAAGTAATTACAATGTCTGTGTACTCGCATTTTGATAGAATTTTACCTTATAAACAAGTTTAGTACTAATATCAAAATTTAATTGGAACAATTGACAGGGCTGTTAATTGCTAAAACAAAATTTTTCATAGCTATTGCTACTGCATTCAATTAACACAAAAATATTTGGAACGACTCGTCAATTTACGGGGTAAAAATGCTAAAAAAATATGCGATTTCGAGAAAAAGTTATTAAGAAATATTGTTGCTCTCGACGAGTTATATTATTGGTTAAATTTAATGCACTTATTTCATTTACACACACACATATATATATATATATATATATATATATATATATATATATATATATATATATATATATATATATATACAAATTGTTATGCGCATTCAATTTAAATATAAATAATAATTCATATTTTATGGTACTGTCTATATAAAACCAATAATATTCATAATTTTAAATATTTATAACTCCCGCAATTTTATACTTTATATATATATATATATATACATTCGTCTTTCCACAAAACTGTAAACCTAGCATTCTCCAATTTCTGACTAGGTAGACGTTGCATAAAGTTATAAATATTAGAATACTGAGTTAGTTACCGACAAGTCCTTAACAAATAAACTTATATTTCTGACATTATTATTCATTGTGTTTCTGATACCTGTATTTCAGTTTCAATAAATAAATATTATTTTTTTAGTAAACAAATAATCGCTTACATAACTGGCGCAGTCGCTGTAGGATACTTAAACGATATTAATCGCTAATATCGGTTCGTATCATCGTAAGTAACCATGTTCAAGAAACGGAAACGTCCCAGGCAACGTCAAGATCGACTCCCACACAACGAGTGCATCTCGCAACCCGGAGAAGACCCCAAGTACTGCTGCACACAGAACTTGAAGACTGGTTGTTATCCTGTAAGTACTTATGTCACTCAGAGATTGCAATCAAGAATCAGACTCAGATCACACTGGTACAAGTTCAGAAACCACCCTCTGTAACTCACCAATCCCCAGTCAAACCAATAACATTTCCATAGAAAATCTTATTGACGAAATTAACTCTTTAAATTTAAAGGAAATGACTACCCACGTCCTCAAAAGAGAATACTTTGAAATGATCCCTGAATTTACAGGCGATAATAAATTACTAGCACGATTTATAGAAATATGTGAAAAACTAGTAAATAAATTTTATAATAGAGTAGACATAACAGACTTCCAAAATGAATACTTGATGTCTAGTATTTTGTCAAAAATTAAAGGCGATGCGCAAGGCCGTACCCAAGGAGGGGGGGATCTGAGGGTTCAAACCCCCTCCGAAATGTAAAACAAAATACAAAAATTATAAGTGGTCTAACCATGTTGCTAGCATAGCACTTATGAATGTACATCGGGAAATAAACATTTCCGATGAAGATGTTCTAGATATGTTTTCGTCAAAAGCAAGAAAGATTGATTTTGTTATATAAAGTTTAAATATTTTAAATACCAAAGTTCCTTTTTATTTTTGTCATGGAAGAGAAATATTTTCCCTTGAAAGTTATATATATATATATATATATATATATATATATATATATATATATATATATATATATATATATATATATATATATATATATATATATATATATATATATATAACCAGCAGCCCCCGACCAACACCAGCCCCCCACCCCCCCAAAATGAAATCCTGGATACGGCCCTGGCGATGCTGCTATCAATATAGCGAGTTGCAATGTTACAAATTGGGACGAATTAAAACAAGCGTTAATTAACACACATGCTGACAAACGTGATTGTTTCACTCTAAACATAGAATTAACAAAATTAAAGCATACCAAAGAATCAGCATTCGAATATTTTAATAAAGTTCATGAACTCTTAAATTTATAAGTATCATATATTACCCAAATTCAGGCAGAAGAACAAAAAGTTTTAATTGGATATTTCCAAAAATACGCGGTCAGAATTTTTTACGCGGACTTAAAGAGCCACTAGGAACGCTAATGCGTACAAAGAAACCCGAGGACATGAGTTCAGCGCTCAATATGCTGACAAATGACTTCCAACTAGATACTCACTCGCACACACAATTAAAAAATCACATAAAATCAAAACACATTGCACACAACAATGTTAGACAATTGCAACAAACACCACAAAGAAATTTTACAAATACCTCCTCATCACCACTCATGTATTCATACATACCAATACCCAACAAAGCACTAGCTGTACAAAGATACAATAATAATCAACCCAGATCAAATGTGTTTAAACCCAATCCACAAAAACCATTACCAAAACCAACTCCTATGAGTACCAGCGCAAAGCAATCTTTCACCCCAAGAGCTAGTACATCTTATAACCAACAAAGACCCCAACAGTACATACCACCACAGTATAGAACACAACTATTCCTACAACAAATGCCCAAATTCACAGTTGAGGAACTGTACAATACGGAAACATACGACGAGCAGGCCACAGACGATAGTAACGTTGTAGTTTGCAAACCAGACAGTGAGGTAGAACATTATTATGAACCCTACCTTGATGAAAATTATTTTTTAGAGTTAGAAGCCTCGGACCAACAATAGTATCATTAAATTTAAGTCATAATCAGAGCAAAATCCCTTTTATTATTTTTCCAAAGAACAACTTAAAGGTATTAATTGACAGGCAGTACTCGCTCGTTTATAAAGCCAAACATCGCGAAGACATTTTACCCGAATAAAATACAAAACGATAGCTTTACTATCACAACAGGTCATGTACTATCTACCGAAAATTGTAGTGTAATTATACCCTACAGCACTACGTGACTATCCCAGCTATGACAAAACATATAACAAAACTTGAAATTAATGAAATAGAGAACGGTGAAGTTTTGATTCCAGAAACAAAAATTGATAATTTAATTATACCGGAAGGAATTGCCAAAATTGAAAATAACACAACATATTACCCAATAACAAACCCCTGAGCGACTTAGAATGTAATATTAACTTAACAAAAAATAATCACACATCCTCTGGAACATTTCGAATTAAACAATTATAATTTTGAAAAGCAAAATTTCAACCATTCATTTGATACTTCCAAAATTCGTACGAAACACATGAACTCGGAAGAAAAATACGCAATTATTAAATTAACAAAAGAATACGCAGGTATATTTTATACTGAGTATAAACAATTAACCTTCACAAACGAAATTAAACACAAAATTAGAACCACCGACGAAATTCCAATTTATTCAAAAACATACAGATATCCTGAAGTTCACTGAAGTTCCGGAAAGAAGTCCAAGACCAAATTAATAAAATGTTAGAGGATAGAATAATTAGGCCATCGCAATCCCCATGGTCATCACCCGTGTGAATTGTACCAAAAAAACTAGATGTCGGGCAAAAGAAAGTGGAGAATAGTAATAGAGTATAGAAAACTTAATGAAAAAAGAATTAATGACAAATACCCGATACCAAACGTATCCTCATTACTAGACAAACTTGGCAGATGCCAATATTTCACCACGCTAGACCTTGCATCCGGATACCACCAAATCGAAATGGATAAAGCGGATATCGAAAAAACAGCATTCAATACCGAAAATGGCCACTTCGAGTTTCTTCGAATGCCATTTGGATTAAAAAATGCACCCGCTACGTTTCAGCGCGTGATGGATAGTGTTCTTAAAAATTTAGTAAATGAAATTTGTGTAGCATATTTGGATGATATTTTAATATTCAGCACTAGCCTTCAAGAACACATTCAGAATTTAAGAGCTGTTTTCGATCGTCTAAAAAAGGCGAACCTCAAGGTGCAGTTAGATAAATCAGAATTCTGTCAAAAAGAAGCTGCTTATTTGGGACATGTTGTAACCCCCGATGGCGTGAAACCAAACCATGATAAAATTAAAGCAGAAAAAGATTACCCTATTCCTCGAACAACTACAGAAATTAAAGCATTCCTTGGCCTTCTTGGATATTACCGCAAAATCCTAAAAGATTTCGCTCACATTACCAAACCCCTAACAAAATGTCTTAAAAAGGGCGCAACCATAAATATAAACGACCCTCAATATAGAGATTGTGTCAACACTTGTAAAAATTTATTAATTAACGAACCAATTTTACAATACCCAGATTACTTAAAAAAAATATATTTTAACTACTGACGCTAGTAACTTTGCACTAGGTGCAGTTTTATCACAAGGAACGATCGGTTCAGACCTACCCATCGCATATGCGAGTAGAACTTTGAATCAATCAGAACAAAATTATTCCACTACCGAAAAAGAACTTTTGGCAATGGAATGGACAACAAAATACTTTCGACACTATTTATATGGCAGGAAATTGAAAATTGTGACCGATCATAAACCATTACAATGGTTATTTTCGTTAAAGGAACCAAATTCAAAATTAGTTAGATGGAGACTTAAATTGGAGGAGCATGATTTCGAAGTAATTTATAAAAAGGATCTTTAAATAAAAATGCGGATGCTCTATCACGAATTGAAGTAAATGTATACAGAAAATCTTTTCGAATGGTACATACAAAATTTTAATGACTATTTCCAGAACAATTTAATACCCAATGAAATGGCAAGATTTTGAATATTCGGACCAATCAGAGCAAACTTACAGCGAATATTGCATACTAGGTGAAAATTTTCAGAAACTTACCGCGAATATTGCACTGATCTGACATATAAAATCCCAAATGACATCCTAAAATTGCAAACATATTTAAGCAATCTTTAAGTTGTTTGTATTTATAAAACAGATAAGAGATTGCTACGGGCTATTTATTTTCCAGGAGATTTTCTGATCTGTACCACTGGTTATGTATTAAAACAAGAGTGAATGATTATTTTACACACAACTTTTATTTACACACAAAACTTGTACCTCAACATATTATATTACAGGTTGTCTGGCAATCTGTCACATTGCGCGGTAAATATTACTTGGCATGTCAGCAAGTGCTGCCACCTATCGGGACTAGGGGTAACAACAGTCTTGAATTTTTGGTGCTACAGTATCGATTAAAATATAGGTCTTTCCATCCTTAGACCAGGAATAGAGGGGGAGACAGGGCATGCTATGTATTTCGCCATAAGACGACTTTCCAAATCATCCTAGCGATTTTCGACCTTATTGAACTGTCAGAATCAGCCGCAAAAGGCTAGTCGGCCAAATGTGTTACATACGTGTGCAGTCGAACGAATAAGCAAAGTTTTCAATGTCAACAAGCGTCACCTACCGTTTTAACTTGTCCGTTATTTACATTACGTTTTTCTTTATTAATATTCTTTCGTATTTATTTTAGTTTTATAAAACAAAATCAAGATAATTTGTAGTTATGGATAATCAAGTATTTATTTAGATTTGGCCAACTGTAACATAATAGTATTTAACTGGTCGACTAGCCTTTTGCGGCTGATTTTGACATTTCAATAAGGTTCAAAATAGCTCAGATGATTTGGAAATATACCCGTGACTATGCCTTGTCTCCCCCTCTATTCCTGGTCTAAGTTTCCATCTGAAGAGACACCTGCGCGAAGTACGCATTTTCGTCTTAAAAAGAGAGGCAAATATGAGTAACAAGGAATACTACGCTACTCTCTGTTCTGCGTAACATCAGTTTCAATTTTCCTCATTCTGATGTTGACATCGCTTGGATTCACATCGCACTCAGTTCTGTATTTTGACATTTGACCTACTCGTTTTGTTACTTGTTTTTGTTTTCGTGGTATATTCACATTGTTATTGTTTTTTGTTTGTTTTCGCGGTATATTTGTTTTTGTTATTGTTTCTTGTTTGTTTGCAATATGTAATTTATCGATTTAATAAAATATATTTCAACTTTTTTGCATTTTCATGAATATTTAAATAGCACTGTCAAGAACATAATATAAATTAAAATGTATTAATATTTTAATAACGTTTACATTTAGAAAATAATAAACTAAAAACTGTTCATTTATGAATGAAATAGCGTATATACAGTGTATTTAACTGTTGGATTGCAATATAGGTACTTCAGTTCTCGCACCGCTTTGGTAGGTTGTGTAGTATATCATATAAGCACCGCCTCTACACGCAGGCCAGGTGTCTCTTCAGATGGAAAGACCTATAATAAAAGATTTTTTGAATTTTAATGTTCTGGAAATAGTCTAACAAATATATTTCGTGCATTAAAAATGGTCTTAAAATTCAGCATTCAAAATGTGTTGCCTGTAAGAAACTGCGTTCGTTTATTTTGATAGTAATTTGACTTTTTGTCAAATTACTATCAAAACAAACTCATCCAGTTTCTTGGCAACACATATTTTCATGCAGAATTTTCGATCATTTTCAATGCACTTAATATATTACTACAGAAAATTTTACTAATAACAATGAAACGAAACACAATCTATGATAGCAGAACTCGATGATGACCCACATGAATCAGATTCAGGCGACACAATGCACTCTAACCCTGAAAACTCCATAGTTGGTATATCAATTATCGAATCACCCGTGAATGTAGGCAAAAATCAGATAATAATTAGCGAAGTCCTTTATAACCAGGGTATGGCCATGGCGTGGCTCACGTTTCGTCCGCCATTACCGGGACATCTGTAATATGTGTTGTTCTTGCGCAAATTATTATGTATTTTCGTGGATATTTGTTTTATTTCAATGAAAAACACATTTAATTATCATTTTAATATGTATTTAAAGTGTAAGTAATATATTTTATTTTATTTACTTGTGTTGTTTGTTAAGATACCCACCACGATTACTGACATATTGAAAACAACTATAAATTACCAATATTAAGCACAATCATTTAAATTTTAAAAGGTAAGTTTAGAATATACAATTATTATGTAAATAAGAACTACAGATATTAAATTGGATGTGATAATAACAATCCATGTAATATATTCTACATAACCTCTAAATGTAAATATTAATAATAATTGTGTATCTCTTAAATTAATTAATTTTTATTACCTTTATAAATTCACAGTGTGATAATTTAATATTCTTTTATAATATAATATCACATTTATTACAAATAAATAAGGAAATGAATTACCGACAATGGCGGCAATCTTGGCCCATGGCCATACCCTGGTTATAAAGGTACCCTACTCAAAACTAGTTTCCTCTTTGGAGAGATAGAGACGGACAGAGATTGAGATACGACCAAGAGCATAGTTTTCCAGGTATATCGGCAAATCAAGAAAACTTGACGCAGCACCGCTGACAAAATTTATTTCACTCATCATAATTACTGTTTGTAATATCTATGTCAACAATTATATATGCGGCACCGTTTAACAAAACTGTAGTAGGTATATAAAAATATATTTTAATATGATAGGTAAATAAAAATATTTGTGTGAAAAATATTTTACAAAAAAAAACACTAAAATTTCGATCGGGTTTTTAGACATTTTAGTAGATGTATAAAAAAAACACATCATTTGAAAAAATGTGTTTTTCGTATAGTTACATTATGTAATATAATAATGTAATACACTTTGATAGGAATTTTATCGGCCCATAAATCTGATAAACCGAATGAATTATTATCATTTTTAGTTCCCCATATAGGAAAATATATTGTTTTTGATATAGTACCATTTTTATAAATTGTAAGTATATTATTATTGAAAGTACAACAGTTTCTGGATATCAGCCACTTTATTATTCCAAACTCTACAGTTTCGACCCCACCTGGGTCTTCTTCAGGAGCTACATATAAATTTAGTCAGAAAACAATTTGTACAATTTGGTAACATAAGCAGCAAAACTTACATGAAATTTATTTTAAGTGTGATGATGCAGAATTATATTGTAAAAAACCTTTTATAAAAACATGGAAATAATCGTGTAAGTGTTAAACATAGTTCAACACAGTCGTCGAAGTAATAAATAAAAATAGAAAACATGTATGCAATATACATAGAAAAAAAATGTACAAAGATAAAAATATATAAAAATACAAATGTCTGTGTCCCACACCCTAACGGACAATTCAAACTAAGTAAGGTAAGGACCTATTGATTTGTTTAAGGCCGAAGGCTAAGTCAAGGTTGTACTTTGTTTTAAACCAAAATCCCGCTGAAAGTTGGTCTATCTGCGCAAATACAGTTACGCTTGCTGCCACCAGATTTAAAAGAATGTCATTTATTTTTAGTTTTATTTTTGTTGTATTTTAAAATGTTATTATATATTTTACTGATGTATATAGTGTCAGTTTTTAGGTTTATGTTATTATGATCATTGTTAATGTGTAACATTTCAAGTGTTAGTCTCTTATACAAATTGTGTTCTGTGTCTAATATTGTTGCTTTCTCAAAATTAAAAGTATGGTTATAAGAATGGGCGTGTTGTACAAGAGCGCATTTATTATTGTTATTTGGTTTTTTGTTGCAATTTTTTCTGTGTTCATCCAATCTAATTTTCATGTACCTTTTAGTCTGGCCTGTGTATTGTGCCGTGCAATCATTACAGGGAATTTTATAAATGATATCAGATTGAATGTCTTTTTGTATCTTCGCTTTGAGTCTACAAAAAAGTGTACCAATAGTTTTTACTTGTTTAAAACCAATGCCAATATTTAAATGGTTTGTGAAACATTTTTTAAATTTATTTGCTAAGCCATCTATGTGTCTAAGTGAATAAAAACATTCTTTTTGATTATTAACCAGGATAATTATTATTATATGGGAGATCGTTGATGTGAACACACATAATATCTTTGAGGTTAATCCTTTACATTACTCGGTATTTCAATATAAGTTCCTACGTTATTCAATACCTAAAGAAAAGTAAAGCAAAATTATGTACTTACAATTTCAGGCATAAGATGCTCTACTTGAGTAATAACTTTGTTGTCCACAATATTGCATTTGTTATTGTTATCATTTAAGCACATAAAGCACAAGTTAATCATGGAACGCATGTTTAATAAATACTTTAATCACTTTCACTAAACAATATCAACAAAACTTTTATTTATTAATAAATAACTTGTAGTAATAATAATATGAGAGCTTAACAGAACATATACGCAAGGGCAATGTACAATAGTATATATAGATCGAGTGCCAGCCACCGACCAATGACCAAATATCTAAAGAGAGACAGGACAGTCCCATATATTTGACTTAAGATAGACATTTTGTGCCATCTACATTTACATCAACGTACTAAAAGTAAAAAGAAACCATGGCACCCATGGCTTACTTAATCTAAAATATATTATTTTAATATAGCTATAAAACTAATATACTGCTGGTGGGAGTGTAGAACGAGAAAGGGGAACTAGCGGGAGGGAAATTCTTACACTAACTGACGAGGATAGACAATGTTTGTAGCAGACTCCTCTTAAGTGAGAGATAGGGCATTAGCAGTATATTTATTTAGAGGTATATTATTATTTTTAATATTAAATAATAAATAAAAGAATTATTTTTTTCAAAAATTATTTGTAAATAAGTATAATTACAAATATTTTTGTTATTATTAACATCAACGTAAAGAAAATTGGTATACGCAACAATGGACAAAGCGCTGTGGCGATAATAATATTATTTAATATTTATTTTAATTTTATATTAATTTATAAATAAATATGGTTAAGCAATTAGGGCAACACGTGAATATGTTTCCATGGACAATAATATGATTTGCACATTCGAGAGGGCTCAAGTTCGATTCTGATTGACTTGAAAATTATTTCCAATTTTCAAGTAGCTTTGTGGTGTTTTCTCCATCATAAAATGAAGAACATGTAAAGTGACGCCTAGTAAGCGCAAGCGCCTTCAACAACAGATATGTTTTAATTACCGAAATCTGCGAATACATGCAGATATTGTCCAAATATTTTTCTTTGCTTGGAAGACAAATCTCTCGCTCTCGTCACGCCAAGTCCTTTCAAAATATTGGCAGGTTGATTTATCCATCTTCTTCCCGAAAATTTTGGTGTATCCAATGACTTTTCCGATTCACGCCGCGGTGATACTGTAGAAAATATAACAGGATTCAACATTTGTCTCTGGGTAAACTTAATAAGATTTCGGGCATACTTCTGTTCATGTCTGTAAGACTTCTGACTTGTAAATCTACTCAAGAAACAAACAATAACTTAGAAATATGTCATTCTCATAATTTTGTTCACTAGTTTTATTTATAAAAAGAAATGAATATTTAGAGGAAGCGGGTAGTTCATAGGGTTAGATTAAAATGATAAAAATAATAACTCTTAGAAAGTATTATATAATTTTTATTTTTTGTACAACTGCCGATGTCTCAGATTGCACAGTCATGTTTTAATTGTAGAAATATAGAGTAAATGTAAAATACATACCTTCATTGCTAGTTATTGTTGGTACGTAAATGTGTTGTAAAATATTCGGCAGTAAAATGATAGTCACAAATTCGATAATGCGCTAAAAAATCTTGATGCGGGATTTGTTGCAGCCCGAAACAATACACTAGATTTCTTTCATTATTATAATCTAAATTAAAAGATTATAACAATTAATTGTTAATAGTAAGTTCTGTGGCAAACTTTGACAAATTTGACATTAACTGAAAGAACAGTTTTAATATATATTCTTTTATTTAAGCCTACTTGGTCTTCAAGTCTTCAACACATAAAATGCCGCTAAATTGAATGGTGCTGCCATCTAGTTTTACATCATAGAACTATTAAACTCTATCCCTTAGTTACGTACGTTAAGTACTGTCCGGGCGTCACAACACCGATGTGAAGTAAAGTCACTAGATTCAGTGACTTTAATTTGAACCATTTGCAGTGCCATCTCTGGCGCTAGCTCGGCTTATATTAGTCTGTGATAAATGGCACTGGCAAAATGTCTGACCTCTGGTGACAAAATTTAAAAGTATACCAGTCGCAAAAACATTGTACCATGTATTGACAGTTGGATATACTATAAATAAAATAACAAGTAAATCTGAAAGGTATTATTCTGCAGAAAAAAATAACCCTTCATTATTTTCCGAAAAATAAAATATTAAACAAGAAGTGGCATTAAAAATGGGAAAGAAATCTCACTATATAAGTATGAATGTTTTGTTCAGAACAGTTTATGCCAAGTAATTTTTATCCAAGTAAGTATTTGCAAAATAGTTGTATCAATAATTATACATATAATTCTTTTGTAGGTTCTAATAATAATCGAAATGTTGTATGTACCTTATGCAGATGATGTTGTTTATTATTTGCGTTCTAGTTAATTTATCTGTATCTATCTGATCAGATTTAAATTTTTTGAAAAAGTATCTACATATATTTATTAATTACAAAATAAAACAGAAAATATTCAAATTTCTAACTGAAACTACTGTATAAAGCCGCATTCACAGCCCGAAATTTGGTGAAATTCGTGGAGTTTGTCTTATGGCAAAGTGTACTTGTGTTCACAGCGCTGAAATAGACCATATTACTATCTCAATGCGCATGCTCAGAATGCACCAATCATATGCTTGGGAGTACAGCGAAAATGAAACCAATGTTATCTTATGGGAAAAATTGTATTTTTAAAGCAAAATATTATTTTATGTAGACGTAAATGAACGATAATTTTTTTCTTGCAAGTTTCATTTCATGTTTAACTACTGGATTCTGCCCTTATAATATTTAAATAATCAATAAGATAAACATTAAAATTTAAAAATTTTAAGCGACTGTTTACTCTTCTGTCACTAACAGATAACCCCAAACTAATGTTTTGTATTTGTGATTCTTTTGTAAAGTGCTAAATATATATTTTTTAATTATGCCTGTTTACTATTGTTGCTTTTCGGATTGTGATTTGAATCCATTAATTAAAAAGGAATATCTTTTCATATTTTTCCTAAAAATAGTACAGAGAAAATAAGTTGGTATTGCCAACTTAATTGGAAAAATTAAAAAATAGTTTGTCACCCTGGCACGCTTTTTTCATTTCATAAATCTGCCGGCAGAGGCGCTATAGTTACGAATATGGTCCATTATAATTTGTACAAAAGTTTGCAAGCTCCAAGCTTTTGTGTATAATTTAGGGTGCGTTCTACTAATTAGTAAAATTGTGTAAAATATATGTAATTTGAATGAACTCGTTTTGTTCACGTTAGGGTGATTTAATGGATTTCATGATTTTACTTTGTTTTTGATTTATTTTCTGTATTATATGTTCAAATCTGCCTTTTTCAATAAAGTACAAAACATAAGATGAAACTTGATAATGAAAATTAAGATAAATAATTTGTTTATTATAATTTACGAGCAATTCTTTTAAAGACAACAACTTTTGTTACTTTTGTTTTGGTGAAATAGTGAAATGTTGAGTAGGTATTAGGAAATAAATAATATGTTATAAATGACGATTAAATGTTAGCGCTGAAAATTAGAATATTAAAACACATTTATCACCCAAACCAGTATATACAGTATTTAATACAAAAATAATAACAAATCTAGATGACCGTCGCCTGGCCGAACCCGGTCACGCGGAATCCTCCTCCACGCCGTGATTATTTCTGTAAAAGAATTAACACATGAGAAATACTCAGTGAGGAGGCAATCATTTACGAAAGGTTCAGGCATTCACACACCGTACACACATGTTGGCAACTACGGGCAGTACCGCTAGTTACTACGGAACCTACGCTGGCGACCACAGATGTGGGTCACTACAGCCTTCCTTGCTGCTACGCTGGCGACCCTCGGGTTCACACGAGCGGCCACTACGGAACCACTGCCGCTTCGGTGGTGATCCGGAGACATTCCTCTTAACCAACTGGATTAGATCACTACAGCCCTAACTGCTGCTGCCGTTGGCGACACCAGATGTGGGTCACTACAGCCTTCCCTGCTGCTACGCTGGCGACCCTCGGGTTCACACGATGCGGCCACTACAGTACACCGTACTGCTCGCACACACACCCACAATCATACACATGCTAGATTAACTCTCTCACCTGAATAACTATAATATCGATGTTCTCACACTGAAATCTAGAAATAAACTGAAATAAAATACGTGAATACCAGTATCATTAAATGTAGCTCTTATCCAACAGCATCGGTTACGTACCTAAATAGCTAATTAGAGACAAAACATAATAAATTTAATAAAAATAATCTTACGCAAAATAAAATCTGTAACAAATACACATTTAGATTCAGGAAGACAGTATTTATTTTTTAGAAATTATATTATTGATGGAAAATCTGTCAACATCTATATTTTATGTTTTTAGCGTAAAACACTTTTCTTATAAAGTCATAACCAAAGTTGTTGTGGTTATTGTTATTTCAATGTTTTTAATTTGATGTTTGTTGTATTATTGTAATATTTTGTAGGGTTTAGCAACAAGTAAAGAGATTATTATATTTGATTATAGTTTATTACTTGGATAACTTCTCAAGATAATACACAGTACACAATTCAGTCTGCCATGTTGTACCGAATGGTAACGCATTCTGCCGCGCACATAATAATAATGTTTATTAGCCACAATGTACAGTGAAGATACATGGCATGTCAAGACATTATATTATAATCAAATAGATCAAACATTTCAATAAAATTTAACAACATTACGGTTGACATTAATTAAAAATAATAACATTTGACATACAGAGTAAATATCATATCTAATACATAAACATACATTTATAAAACATAGTATACACAACAATCAATAGAATATAAAATACTTAAAAGTTAAAGGTTAAAATACGTCATTTTGTAAAAAAATCAGAATAAAAACAGTATGTTTTGAAGAATTTATGCAACTTTAATTTATATTTTGGATAGGGTAGCTGTTTGAGCTCATTGGGTAACAGATTATATAATTTTGGGGCACACTGGTACGGTGATTTAAAATTGAGTCTGCTTTTTGTTGACACTATATTGTTTTTATTTCGCGTGTTGTACAGATGGTTGTTGGAGTTAAGAAGGAAGTCCTGAAAGTTTTTTTTTTTTTATGAAGCATAAATTAGTAAATAGTATAACTGAATGTAGGGACATAATTTTAAGATTTTCAAATATTGGTTTAGAGTGTTCATTTATATTACATTTCACTATTGCTTTTACCGCGCGCTTTTGAAGAACAAAAATTTTATTTAAGTTATTATCACTTGTATTGCACCATAATAAGACACCATAAGTTAACACAGAATGGAATATTGCATAGTACACTAATATTGCAGCTTGTTGACCCATATTGTATCGAGTTCTTCTGATCACATAAATCGCTTTAGCAAGTTTAGTGCACAGTTGCTCAATATGGGGTGACCACATTAAACCGGGATCTAGATAAAGTCCCAATACTTTGCAGGTATCACTTCTTATTAAGTTTCTATTACTAGTAAACATTACGTGTTTAGTTTTAGAGTTATTAAGTAACATTTCATTAGCACTGAAGCAGTTATTCGCTTGTTGAAGAGCTTCATTAGATTTCGTAGTTACGTCAGCAATAAGTTTCCCTTGGACGGCAATAGTGGTATCGTCGGCAAATAAAATTGTATGAGCTGTGATGTTGTCAGGTAGATCATCAATATATAGTAGAAAAAGGAGAGGCCCTAATACTGATCCTTGTGGTACTCCTTGTTGAATCCCTATGATGCCACTAGTTGAATTATTTATTTTGACTAACTGCTTTCGATTTGTTAAGTAGGATCGAATAAGATCACAAGCATTACCTTTAATTCCGAAATTGTGCAGTTTAGTTATTAATATATCAGGCGAGACACAGTCAAATGCTTTACTAAGATCAATGAATGAAACATTTGTTAAAATGCGATCTTCATTTCCTTCTGTTATTAAATTAATTAATTTTAGTAACGCATCAATGGAACTCCGATTCTTTCTGAATCCATATTGGACGTCTGATAATAATGAAAATCTTTCTAAGTAATTATAAAGTTGCTTATGAATAACTTTTTCCAGAATTTTTGATATTGCTGGAAGTATTGCAATTGGTCTGTAATTATTGACATCGGAAGGATCACCTGATTTGTACACTGGAATTATCTTAGATATTTTCCATCTGTCGGGAAAAATGCCTTCAACCATACATGCATTTATGATGTCAGCAAGAGGAACACTTAGAAAACCTGAGGCTATTTCAATTATAAAAGTGGTGAGTCCATCTACATCTTCGGAGTATTTTGATTTCATATTTTGGATTATATCATAAATTTCCATATACGTTATAGGAGTAAGAAATATTGCATTTGTCGGTTCGTTAATACTTTTGTTTTTAATTAGTTCTAGGTATGATAAATTGGTTTCAGGTATCATAGTTTTTATTTTTACCGCAACGGAAGTAAAGTGTTCATTAAATATTTGAGAGTCAATAGTTGGCGTATTGGTTTTCTTATTTTTAGGCAAGTTTACTTCATTGTTTATATTTTCCCAGATAGCTTTAGATTTATTTGATGATTGGGTAATTTTATTTATATAGTTCGATTCTTTAGCTGTTTTTATTAAATTATTGTACTCGAGTTTTTTAGTTTTGTATAATTCTTTTATGTGATCATTGTTAGTTGATTTCCGTACTGTATGTAATAGCATTAAAATTTCTTCAGCTTGAAGTAATTGTGTATTTCTAAGATAATTTGTTTTGTTTTTTTGCGGTTTGGATTGTACTTTCGGAAAAGCAGTTTCAAAATAGTAAATTAAATAATTCATAAATATTTCACATTTTTCATTGGGATCATTAGAAGAATATATGTCTAACCAATTTTCTTTTTGTAATAAGTACAAGAAGTAGTTGATATTTTCTTCACTGTATTTACGAGAATATACTGTCCTAGGTTTATTTAAATTTGGTGTATTCAATTTTACTTCAAAAAATATTGCCTTATGGTCCGAGAAGTGAACATCCTTAACTAAAGTGGTATATTCAATTATGTCACTAAATATGTTGTCTATGCAGCTATCTTGTCTTGTGGGTTCAAAAACTGTTTGTTTGAGATTATTTGTTAGGAAAACATCAGTTAAGGCCCTCGATTTGTTGTTATTAATGAGCATTTCAATGTTGAAGTCTCCTGTGATAATAATTCTGTAGTTATTAAAAGTTTCTAATAAATTTAAAGTTGTGTTTAATTTAGCCAAGAATACCTCAAAGTTATTTTTGTCGCAAGTGTATATTGTTATTACAATCAATTTTAATTCTTTTATTTTGATAGCTGATATTTCATATATTTGTTCTGTGGATAAATTATTTATATTATCTAGAATTGAAGACTGTAGATTATTTCTTATGAAAATACATACTCCACCATGTTGCATATTAGTTCTGCAAAAATATGACGCTAATTTAAATTTTTACCTTCCGTCACCTTTAGGTAAGGAAGGTATTGTCTTTGGTCAAAAAATTCGATGATGAGTTTTTAATCAATAAGCACGTTTTAGGGTCCCTAGAATACGAATTTACTATTTTTACGATGATGTCTGTATGTGTGTGTGTGTGTGTGTGTGGATGTGTGTGTGTGTGGATGTGTGTGTGTGTGTAACAAAATTTTCGTCTGCGATAACTCTAATACTACAGTTTCAAAAATTATAATTTTTTCGTATACTTCTTCGTTATATCCATATGAAGAGCTGATTAGATTTTGGTTACAATTGGTCAACCGGAAGTACCATCATTTGAAGATTTTAACAGTTTTTCTTGAAAAAACTATGTTAAATATCATTTTTTCACATTTAATGTTATTATAAATATTAAAGAATATTTTATTCTCTATACGATTTGACTGCATTTTATACTTAATATTAAATGGATATAGAGTTAAAAAATTATAAAGAAATTAAATTTCATAAAGTAGCTATAGCTATGAAAACAGCTACTATTTTAAGAAAATTCCGATTGAAAGATGTCAGTGTCAAGTGAAATTGACATAGTGTGTGTCTTATAATTGTACTGGAAATATAGGATCTTTTGCTTTCTGTATGCGGAATTTGTATAAAATACATACAACTGCTTTAAGGTAATGTACAAGAAATAATAATAATAAATCTTTTATTTCTGCAGATACATTACACTGTATATAGAAAACGTCACAAAATAATAATTTAAGACATAAATTTTCTGTATGAAATTTGCATAAAATACATGCAGCTGCCGGAAGGTAATGTACAAGAAATAGAACTTTTAGCAAGGAACTTTCCGTATGAAATTTGTACAAAATACATAGTACTGACGGAAGGTAATGTGCTGGTCACATCAGATTTTTTTAGTTTAACTGTAAGTAGATCATCTACTTTAAGCCAATGTTCATTAAGGCATATGATGTTTAGATGAGGATATTTATCTGTTAATATTATGATGTGTTCAATGCTATTATTTAAAGATTGAATATTTAGATGTAATATAATAAATGGTATAATGTATTTTTCTTCTTCGACAGTAGTTGTAGAGTCCTTGTAGGCAGTTAACGTTGGTCCGTTTCTAACTGTCTGTTGGGAAAAAAACGGAAGCGTTTAACTATAATTCCACTAGGCCAAAACGTGTCGTCATATACTTTTTCCATTAACTGGAAGTCAATTCCTAATTTGAAAGACGCAGAATTCGTACCCTTAGAAATTTTAGTTACTTTAGTATGAGTCGGTTGCAATTTACTTTCCACAAATGTTTTTATATCAGTTTCGTTTATGTTTGGATCAACTCTACCTACATAGAACCAGGCTAATTTTGGTAATCCTTTAATTGTGGCATTTTCTGCATCTGCTTTACCATAAACTATATTCGATTTATTTTTTTTATTATTTTTACGATTGACTAGTTGGAATTCACTGTCATCAAATTTATCTAAGTTTGAGTTTTGAACAGAATTTTTATTTACTATATCGGACATAGAGTGACATCTTGTCTTCGATTGTTTATTTAAATTTTGATCATTTGTACACACATCTAAATTATCGATATTTTTGGTTCTTTCGTTAGCCACTGTTTGAACGTGTTTCGTTGGCTTCTGATTTACCGGCAAAGTAACGGCATGACTTTGCTTATTATTGGATTTGTTTACAAGGTCGCTATTTGCGATATCTGGTGGGTTGACACTTTTAAGTTCTTTAACTTCATTGGCTAATTGGTGAACTATTTGAGTGAGTTCACTAATTTTGGAGAGCATTTTTTGAAAAACTGGAATCTGCTCAACAGCTACTGATGCTGAGTTAGGTATTAGTTTTCCTTTTTCATCATATAATACACATTCGCATGATTCGCACATATATTTTATATGTTGCGGTTTATTTATTATGGCATTGTACTCACGTTTGCCCATCTTGATGCAATCAATGTGAAAACTGAAGCAACATAATCATCCACAGGTGACGTATGAATCTTCATTTTTACACATTTTTTTACAAATATTGCAAGAGATATTAACTGCATTTACTGCACTCGGCGCCATCTTTTTGATACTAGGTGCGTTTGTTTTATCTCGGGAGCGTTCATCAACTCATGACAATTATTATCTAAAAGAAGGAGTGCAAAGTTCTAAACTCAGACTAAACATAATTAGACGCCGCATTGCCTATACTGCGCAATGGTTTGTTGTGATGCCATTCCTTCCCCAGGTCAGGGGTTAGGTGAGGATAGGAGGGAATGCGGCGTTTATTTTGTACAGCGTGTTGCCTGCCTAGTTTGTTATTATTATTCTACGTTCAAATAAGGTTCGAATGTGATTTTGTAAGGTTAGGTGCGGTGAAGTTTACGTTTTGTGTATATTTTTTATTTTAACCATAAATGATTCAGCATGGATCATTATTGTTTAATATGTGATGAACTACCAAATGTCAAAAAGCTCCATAGAAGCTTCCATCGGTAAGTTTTCCTATAAATATAGATCTGTTAATTACTACAAAAGATTGTGTGGGTTGCCAAAGGATACAGATAAAAAAGACGAATGGTTGAATATAATACATCAACAAGGCATTATTTTGAAACGGGTCCCGTCGAAATATTCTTTAGTCTGTTCTCGGCATTTTGATGCGTCTAGTTTCCTTGGTAATCGACTACAAAAAAATGCGGTTCCAGCTATCTTCGATTTACCAAATATTTCTTTAATAAGGAAACAAATACAGAATAAGTAAGTACTTGAAATTGAAATTAACATTCGAAAATAAATGGAACAAAATAAATGTTTTCAGAATGAAGACCCAGGAGACAAAAGTTTCGACCGATATTTTCCCTGTTGCTTCACCATCTAGGTGTGTAAACTTGCAATTATTTTTGATTAGAATGAAATTTAATAAATTGTTTATACATGTAGGACTGCAATCGAGTCTACTATTGAACCAGCAATTGATTTGGATGTAGTAGAAAGATCAATCTCTGAAAGACATTATTATTGAATTAATATAGAAAAAATTAATGTTAATACGAATTTTAGGATTTCTGCGGAAAATATTTCCTGCGATATCCAAGTTTTTGCAGAAGTAGAACAAAGGTAATATTTTTAAAAACATAACAAATAAAAAAAATGGTACGTGTAAATGTGTATTATTGAATTCTATTGTAGTTCACCTCGTGAAATAGACTGTTCTCCATCGACAAGAGCAAATAAATGTAATAGCAACCATTCATCTTTTTTGATATCAGCAAGACATTTGATGATAAGGATAAGGAGGCGTGGAAAACTATCAATCTAGTATTATTTATTCTGTCGATTCAATAAAAACTATAAGTGTGTATTATTTAATCTATCCATTTATTAATTCACATAACTATTTCCTTTGTATTTCAATTAATCTTAAATTTCTATGTTCAAGTAAATTTTTTCACAAATTAATTTTGTGTTGCTCAATGCTTCGTTTTTCAAGACAATAAAAATAACACTTTATCTACATACTAATACTATATTTCTGTTATACTATAGTGCAATCTTTATATTTTCTTCAGAAATGATTTATTTATAATCAAAATGTAAATATATGATACCATCATTGTAAATATAATTTTTCTTTTTTAAACCAAAATCGGTTAATAGGTTATTAAATGACAGCTGCTGTCACTTTCAAACTATTGCAAATGCAACCCGCATTTCATGAACGCCGCTAGCTAGCTCGGCACGCCCACTTAAGTTCCTGCTTCACAACAAATGGTAATATGCGGCGTCTAATTATGTTTAGTCTGAGGTTCTAAATAATGTATTTATTACATGTATTTAAAATAGAACTATCTATGCTTATGTAATTATAACCAAAAATAAAATAACTTTTACAATTTTAATTTTATATGAAAATCTAATAACGAGTAGAAATAGAAAGGAAAGGATTGCTATTTTATTGATATAGATTTTAATAATTTTTAACGAGTTAATGAATGCATTGACAAACAAATGATTATTTTTGAGAAACGTTTAGTTTTCTTTTTTATAGTTGGCATTACGGCACAAATTTCGAGTTGTGAACGGTCAAATTAATTTCTTCAAATTTCAGTGCTACAAATTTCGCCGAAATTCGGCTGTGAATACGGCTTAAGTGAAAAATTTCATTGAAATAAGCCGCATTCACAGCCCAAAATTCGGTGAAATTCGTGGAGTATGTCTTATGGCAACGTGTACTTGCGTTCACAGAACTGAAATTTGGTGTATACGAATTATAATTTGTAGAAAAGTTTGCAAGTTCCAAACTTTTGTGACTAATTTAGGGTGCGTTCTACTAATTGTGTAAAATATATTTAATTTGAATGAACTCGTTTTGTTGACGTTTAGGCGATTTGAATGGATTTCACATTTCAATATTTTACTTTGTTTTTGATTTATTTTCTTCATTATATGTTCAAATCGGCCTTTTTCAATAAAGTACAAAACATAAGATGGAACAGGATAATGAAAATTAAGATAAATAATTTGTTTATTATAATTTACAAGCAATTCTTTTAAAGTCAACAACATTTGGTTTGGGCAAATAATGAAATGTTCAGGTAGGTATTAGGAAATAATTAATACACATTTAGATTCAGGAAGACAGTATTTAATTTTTAGAAATTATATTACTGATGGAAAATCTGTCAGCATCTATATTTTATGTTTTTAGCGTAGAACATTTTTCTTATAAAGTCACAACCAAATCATATGGTTATTTCAATGTTTTTAATTTGATGTTTGTTGTATTATTATCTAAAAAAAGTAGTATTATTTATACTATATTCCAACCGCGGCGACCAAGGTCAGGTTACGCGTTCCGTAATGTAACCAAAACATTATTTCAGGATCGCGGTTCCATTTCGGAATGTGGTTCCTGAAAATTTTGGTTACTTTTTCGTGACCAAAACGACCACAAAATTTCTTAGAAATGATGTATCTATAACAACCTATATTTATTATTTGTATTTATTATACTACTTCAACCAAGATGCCAATGTAGACAGTTTGTGAGACGAACCGAGGAAAACGAGTGACTGTGATAGCATTGTAAGTTATTACTAATACATAAATATGTATATGCATTTTCTGTTCGTTGTTAACAAGCTGTCAGCTGTCAATTTTTTATATCCGACCTCATGTCTGACCTCTGAAGCCGATATAACAAAGAACATCCCTACTTTACCGACACAAATTAAACAAGATGTTTCGAATCACAACCACTTTTCAGTAACCATAACCTGACCACATAAACCACAAAGTAACCATAACCATGGTCGTGGTTAAGTTACGGAATATACTATTAATAGTGTATTCCGAAATTGAACCAAGTTAACCGCGGTTACTTTTTCAGTAACCGGTTGTGTTTTCGGAACGCGGTTACTGAAAGCTGGTAACTTTTCTGTAACCACACTAACCGCGCTAGATCAGCGGTTGTGGTGCGGTTACATTTTGATGCATGACAAATGAACTTTTAACTATTTTAAAATTGTCAAAATTAGCAGGTATGTGTTCGCTGAACATGTTCACTATTTTTCTGTTATATGCACTGTTCACTAGAGACCTTTCGCTGAACGGTCACCGACCAGCTGACCGTAAATAAAGTACGGTATAAAAAAGATTTTATTGTCGATAATTTTAGATATACTGCCTCTGCGCCAGAAGAAGAACATGATTATTATTTTAAAATTTCACCAGCACTAAAAATAGTGCTGGAAAACGTAATATTTGTAAAGTATAATTTAAATTATCATTTTCAGATTTTTGAACAGCATTAATCAGATTGAATGTGAAAAGTGTATTCAGCAGAAACCTACTTATTCGGTGACCGTTCGGTCAGGTGTTCAATGACCACAGAAATCTGCTGAATGCGCCCATTATAACCGCGGTTAAACCGTAACCATTTTCAGTGGTTACCGTGGTTTAATTTCGGAATACACTATAAAATTAGAACTGTCTATGCTTTGTATAATTTATAACGAAAAAATAAAATAACTTTTACAATTTTAATTTTATATGACAATCTAATAACGGGTAGAAATCGCAAGGGAAGGATTGCTATTTTATTGACATGGTTTTGAATAATTTTTAACGAGTTAATAGGTACGTTCTATCGGTGTCAGAAATCTTCCTACTTCTTCTAGTAGAAACTCAATGATCATTCTTTTGCGTCAAAAAAATCTGAATATTCCTACGAATTATTCCGATTATTCAGATCTGGAGCGCTGGTAGGAAGATATATAGAGTGAAGATAAATTCATAATTTTACTAGGCGACTGGGCGCGTACCTTTCTGTTACATTTGTGAATTAGACTGTGCTCAACAAAAATACCTCATTTGCGTTTTTATTATTACATATATTTTTATATAATTATAATCTCTGTAATATTTGCATAACATTTTGAAGATCCAAAATAAACATACAAAGTTATCTTTAGTTGTTAACTAACAATAACACATAACCACTGCCACTGTTCTATTGCTTTAAAAATATTCTTATTCTAGTAGGAATATTTCTGACACCGATAGAACGTACCTAATGAATGCATTGACAAACAAATGATTAATTTTTAGAAACGTTTATTTTTTGCTAGATGGCATTACGGCACAAATTTCAAGTTGTGAACGATCAAATTAATTTCTTCAAATATAGCCACAACAAATTATGTGTCCAGCTTTAAATGTTAACCAATCTAAAATTTACATTTCGTTTTACCACTATATATGGCTTCTCCTTCAACCATAGGATGTACGATAGGGTTTTCCCGGACATGTCCTCTTTTTCTAGGAATCACGTAAATTTTCCCCCATAAATTTTCTATTATATAAATAGGTATCTTATTTGCCGCCTAAATTTTCAATATAGTTTTTACGTTCGCCGCTATGCTAGGTACTGCGTATTCAAACATACGAACGAAATACCTACGAGGAAGTGTATATTCAACGAAATTTGAGACAAACTTATAAGGTATTTATACAAGGATAACATGACTGGGAACTGGGAAATCATTTTTTTAAAACAATGATGCTATTTAAATCTTTTTGTAGAAAAGCAAGGTAATGATGATAGTCTTAATGTATATTATACACGTCAAATGGGTAAAATATTTCGAATCATGTGCTTCTAATGTACAATGAATTATTAAAACATACACAGGTGGCTTTTACAAAGATACAGATACATGAATTTTTCAGTTTTTATTCAAAAAGATAAAAATAAATGGAGTTGTTTAAATAAAATCATAATAAATGTTACCCGTGGAGGTCATTCTGAATATTTATTATGATTTCAATTAAACAACTCCGTTTTCTGTTATCTTTCTAAATAAAAAATAATAATCTGATGTTGCCAGCACATGACCTTTCACCATTTCCAAATTTCCTTCTCACAAAATGAAATGACAATTATTATGACATTTTGGACGCGAATAATAATAATAATAATAATAATAATAATAATAATAATAATAATTATGACATTTGTTCTTTAATTAACTATTATTGAAATTGAAGTTGTGCCGTCATCTCGTTATAGCGCTAATAGGTTTTATTAAAATTATGAATAGTTTTATATTTTAAAAATATTTTGATACAAAATAATTTAAAATTATTCATATTTTTATATGACAAAATATATGCCTTTTTTAGTACCGGTCCCCATTCAATACCATGGCTAACACATACAACATTATACAAAAGTAACTTTGATAAAATTTAAAATTCAATTTGCTCGGTTACGAAACGTGCAAAATAAAGTTTTATTCCTGAGTTAGATGTAGAATTTAATTCTCTACAACTTGCAGCATTAAGGCTCATTCACAGTGACGAAATTATACTTAGTACACGTAGGCGACGGAGGACATCCCTGTAGTACTCTATGGTGATTGTTTGACCCTGTGGTGCGTACTCGCGGTGTACCACACCGCGGGATTCAAAAAAAGCAGTCAGCATCACTTTGACCTTACTGCGCACTTCCGAGCCCTCTTTGGTCTTGGTGACTTGGAATGCTTCCACTGTGACGACTGAATCTTCCGAATGGTTTCTACCTGGCTGTCACCCACTTTCAGGCAAAATTTGATGCAATAGCGCTGCTCCAGTCGTTCCGTCATTTTCCTTGCAATGAAAAACCGGCGAGAGCACTACACGCTACTCACTCAAATGCTGCTTGCCAGCAACAGACGCTATCGAGCGGGAAACAATTCACGCTTGCGCATGAAGGTTCAAGATCGGCTAATGCAAGTTTCAAATCCATCAGGTTTTCGCAAAAAAAAGATTGTATATTTTTCCTCATATATTGGAAACTTTTAACAAAATCACTCAATAGACCCTATTATTAACTATAGCGCCTCTGCCGGCAGATTTATGAAATG
Organism: Harpalus rubripes; assembly: GCA_963082715.1. Lineage (NCBI taxonomy): Eukaryota > Metazoa > Arthropoda > Insecta > Coleoptera > Carabidae > Harpalus > Harpalus rubripes. Next base: position 20,993,400 of record OY720461.1, read on the forward strand.
AAAAAAGCGTGCCAGGGGTGACACACTATTTTTTTAATTTTTCCAATTAAGGAAAATATATTCCTTTTTAATTAATGGATTCAAATCACAATCCTGGAAGCAACAATGGTAAACAGGCATAATTAAAAAAATATATTTCGCACTTTACAAAAGAATCACAACAACAAAACATTAGTTTTAAGTTATCTGTGAGTGGGCCCTATTCCGTAACTCGGTGGTTAATTTTTAACCACTGGTTAAAATTTTTATCCAATAGATATTGATTTGACAAATAAAAATCTCTCTTTTTGTTATATGTCAACATACTTGGGGCCCTATTCTGTAACTCGGTGGTTAATTTTTAACCACTGGTTTAAATTTTATCCAATCGTTATTGATTTGACAACTAAAAATCGCTTTTTTGTTATATGTCAACATACTTGATTGGTTAAAAAAATTAACTAGTGGTTAAAAATTAACCACTGGGATACAGAATAGGCCCCTTGATTGGTTAAAAAATTTAACCAGTGGTTAAAGATTAACGACTGTGTTACAGAATAGGCCCCATTGACAGAAGAGTAAATACGCGCTTAAAATTTTTAAATTTTAATGTTTATTTTATTGATTATTTATAAATTATAAGGGCAGAATCCAGTAATTAAATATGAAATGAAACTTGCGAGAAAAAAAATATCGTTCATTTACGTCTATATTAAATAATATTTTGCTTTAAAAATACAATTGTTCCCATAAGATAACATTGGTATAATTTCCGCTGTACTCCCAAGCATATGATTGGTGTATTCTGAGCATGCGCATTGAGACAGTAATATGGTCTATTCAATATGATACGTCGGGAAAACTATTGAACAACAAGAACAAATTACAGGTAAGACAGCTGGAACTGAACTGGAGGACGTTTGACGGCAATCATTTTTTTTAAGTAATAATGAAAATAGAATTATTGTAATATATTATTAATGTAGAAATGATGAAATTTAAGTTAGAATAACATACGTCAAAGACTAATTTTGCAGATATAAAACAAATTTCCCTATAATATCTATCAAAGTTACGAAAACAACAGAACATTTAGCAAATGAGCTACAGAGTATTAACTGTTGATAAATTTATTTGCTATCACTAGCTAGTTAAACAAAATTTTACAGAGTTTCACCACTGTTCCTCCTTGTTTTCCCTATTATAGTAAGCGATTTTAGTGCCATCTACCTTTTGATTTCTCCGCGGATAGCATAGCATTATTTTAACTTTTTAATGTATTGTTTACCTAGTAATTTGGTACTCTTATTGGAATCCGCTAAGTAATTTGTATAACTTCGTGCTTATATTAAAATTAAAAAATAATATAAATGCAATAGACCAGAAAAGTGTACCGGTCAAACTTAGGCGCGAAATTCAAACTCAGTTCATAACGCTAAGAACATAATTTCAATCCTCGTGTATTTCTTACCAAGGAAATTTTTGCTCAACTTTAAAGGCCGAAAGATCTCATAAAAGTAAATCTCTTATGGAAAGCATTATAAGTAGCATCTAGACCAGGGGTGGGCAAATACTTTTAAGCGCGGCCCAAAATGAAATTTTCAAAATGTCTCCCGGGCCGGAGGACTATAAAGGAATATAAATCAGTTAATGAAAGATTTTATTTTGTTATTTATTTATATCTTAACGATACAAATTATTTTATTTTGATCATAGTTATTACATTTTTATATTTATATTGCATTTTGTAAATATAATAGTAAAAAGTAAATAGAATTATAAAAAGAAAAGACAAACATCAAACGTTAAAATAGAATACTTTTAGTTAATGCGAAAAGTGAAATCTCGAACGTTCATTTGATATTATTTCTTCAAAATTGGGATCCAAATCACTTGTAGCAATCCTTAATACCGAGTGTAGGTTTTCGTCAGTAATTTGTGATCGATATTTATTTTTCGTGGCAACCATTAAAGAAAAAGTTCTTTCACAAATATATGTCGAACCAAATAAAACTAGGGATTTTTGAACATAGTTCAAAAAATGTTTGAAATGTTCTGTATTCAAAGCACCGTAGAAAGCACTCAATTCGATTGAGGGAAAATTTTCTTTTAGTAAATTATTTGACTGTAAGTCAATTAGTTCTAGTTGAATTTCAACAGGGCTTCTTGCACATCGAAATTGAAAGGTTGATTAATTAATGATAAAGGTTTTTCAATAGCTTTGAAATCTTCTGTGGAATTCAGAATGCAGGTCTAGTATTAATGCACTATATTTAAGAAAATTGCATGCGGGATTTTTCAACGGGCCGGATAAAGTAAGCAAAAGGGCCGGATCCGGCCCACGGGCCGGCTTTTGCCCACCCCTGATCTAGACCGATCCTTTATCTCCAGATTCGTACAATAATATTCACATGAACTGTGCACAGTTTATAATTATTTAAATAATAATACAACACTATAAAATTCATTGAACGTATGTCCTAGTTTGATCGTACATGCTTCATCTTCTATTGTGCTGTCCCATTTACTGGTAATACTGGTGGGTCAATGACATACGGTATCCTTGCTTGCACCAAGCATTTTAATTTCTAATCATTTTCTTACTTTACCTTTTCTACAGTTTTAAACTGTTGCAATCTATTACTGATTAAGCAAACTATCGAATTCTTAGCAAGATCTGTTTAATTTCTTTTAAAAAATATCTTTTTCTTCAAGCGTATTATAATATACATATTATGCTACTGTACACACACTATAGAAGGTATTCATTGTCTTACTAGTACAAAAATGTTGTTATTGTTGTACTAGTAAAAAAATGTTAGTGTCTTAGTTCACCGCTGGCGGCGGCAGTCTTCACAGCAACACAGATTATATTGAAAATTGTTATTTGACAGTTGTATCGTTTTTGTTTTGTAGTGTACACAGCCAGCTTTGGCTGAAATTGCAAACACTACAATGAAAAAATTCCAAACAAATGTCAAAAAAATATTTGAAACACTTGAAGAAAAAATAGTATATGTTATTCGGAGTAGAATGCCCTTTTTGTGTTTTACCCAGCTTGCCTAGCCTCGGCTAACGCCTCGGCCGCAATAGCTGGGTTCAACACAAAAAGACCGCTTTCTACTCCTAATAACATAATATACTATTTTTTGTCTGTAAAATTAAACTCCTATATAGTGGCGTTCTTTTTATCATTTGTCTAATCTCAGCTCATCTCAAAATGAGATGAGTTTGACATGAACTGAGTTGAGATCAAATGAGATTTTTATGAAGTAAAAAGAACGACAAAAGTCAAATTTTGTTGGTGACTTGAACGACTGATGTCGCTAGATGTCTTCTCTGTGTGTGTGTGTGTGTGTGTGTGTGTGTGTGTACCACGTGTGTACATTTTGAATTTGACAGTACATTTTAGAGCTTTGCTTATCGATATTAAACACGTATCGATACGATATCGATATACAATTTAATATATCGATAATATCGATACAATTTATAAAAAAGGAAATTGCTAATAAATTGTAACAGGTTACATGTAAAACATTTATTTATTGTCGTTTAATATAAAAGTATATGTTTTTGTACTTTAAGGACGAAAAACAAAAAATATCACATTTGTTTGTAAGGTTATAAAAATTAAATGCAATATGCATGTTGATCCTTTCCTTGTTTTATAATATTTATATGGCATCCATCAATAGCCCCAATAATCCTATTTATATTATGTGATTTACTGAAATTACGAGAAATTTCTGCCGCTGCTACTCCATTTGGCTATATTATGAACTCCTTGCTAATTTGTACCAAATAATCAACAACTACTTTGATACATTTGTGTGCAGCACTCTTAGTAATATTAAATCGGTCACCAATTTGACGATAGGATTCCTGATTAGCTAAATACCATAAAGTCAACAAAAATGCCTTTCCAGGTGTTATTTTGGATCGCCCAAAACTATGAGTGGGCATTATTTGGGCTTCTGTTATTCTGTCGATTACATAATAACATGTAGTGCGACACATTCTAAAATGTTGTTTAAATTGTACATTATCATAAGAAGGTACTATAACTTCCACATAATTTTCAATTCTATGAAGTTTGCGTCTCTTTGCTAAATTATTTTCCATGGAATTGTCTGCATCATCCGTAGAACTGTCTATCAGAAAATCCGACGTACTCTCCTCTGAACATGACGAAAATAACAAACTGTCCATATCACTCATGTCATCATTTAATAATAGCTCCTAAAAATAAATTGAACATTATAAAAAATATTAAATAATCATTACTTTAACTTACCAGCACAATATCTTCAATATTATCAGCCATTTTTTTCAAATAATATTTATTAGGGCCGGTATTTCCATCTCCGGATAAAGTTCCAGATAACTATCTGTCAGATAAATGATAAAATATCGCATCGAAATAAAAGCAGAAATGAAGTAAATTATATTTAATGTCATTTTTTGATGCAATATTGTTCATTTATCCGATAGATAAGTTATCCAGCACTTTATCCGAAGATGGAAATACCGGCCCTTAAAGGAATTAAGGAATAAACAAATCTTTTCAATAACCAAACTAATTGTATGTGACAGCCCGTGACAGCAAAACATTCATCCCCACTATTCATCTAAGATGAAAAACTCAACAAGCACAACCTCCAGAGGTGACTAAGAATCGGGAAGGGGAGAGGAAATCTTCTCACTTTGGTCTCACTTTATCTCATCTCCGTTACGATAAAAAGAACAGTTAAAATTAGCCTGTCAACTGAGGTGAGCTGAGACGAACTGAGATCTCATGTAAAAAGTGGTAAAAAGAACGCGACTCTTGTTGAGTTTTTCATCTTAGATGAATAGTGGGGATGAATGTTTTGCTGTCACGGGCTGTCACATACAATTAGTTTGGTTATTGAAAAGATTTGTTTATTCCTTAATTCCTTTAAGGGCCGGTATTTCCATCTTCGGATAAAGTGCTGGATAACTTATCTATCGGATAAATGAACAATATTGCATCAAAAAATGACATTAAATATAATTTACTTCATTTCTGCTTTTATTTCGATGCGATATTTTATCATTTATCTGACAGATAGTTATCTGGAACTTTATCCGGAGATGGAAATACCGGCCCTAATAAATATTATTTGAAAAAAATGGCTGATAATATTGAAGATATTGTGCTGGTAAGTTAAAGTAATGATTATTTAATATTTTTTATAATGTTCAATTTATTTTTAGGAGCTATTATTAAATGATGACATGAGTTTTTACATGAGATCTCAGTTCGTCTCAGCTCACCTCAGTTGACAGGCTAATTTTAACTGTTCTTTTTATCGTAACGGAGATGAGATAAAGTGAGACCAAAGTGAGAAGATTTCCTCTCCCCTTCCCGATTCTTAGTCACCTCTGGAGGTTGTGCTTGTTGAGTTTTTCATCTTAGATGAATAGTGGGGATGAATGTTTTGCTGTCACGGGCTGTCACATACAATTAGTTTGGTTATTGAAAAGATTTGTTTATTCCTTTCAGTGTTGCCACATTTAGTACTTTAGTACTAGATCTAGTACTTTTTAAGACACTGAAGTACGAAAGTACTTTTTTTTAAATTTCTTCCAAATCTAGTACTTTTTCACTATTTTGTTTACTTTATTTTTTTTAAATGAAATAACATTTACATTTTCATTTTTTTCTGAACGCACTCTGCAGTCTGCACTCAATTCTTGCTAAACGCAACCTGACGCTGACGCATGCGTTACGCTATCATTGTCTATGCATTGTTATAGAACGTGAATTTGCATTGCAACGTGTTTAAGTTTTATAATTTCGAAACCCGATCTGCTTGTACGTTTGCTCTGTTTGTATATTATTTCATTATATTTCATATCAGTACTCATTGTACCTACTGATGCCAACGCTACTACTGTTATTGACGAGACTGATAATTTAGAAACTATTAATATATTTAATAATAATAATTAAAAGCTTTGTTTATGTGCAATTAATATTATCAGTATTATACATAATTTACAAAAGTTATATTTTCAATTGTTATTTGTCTGAATAAAGATTATTTTTCAAATTTAGTACTTTTTTATATGATCTAGTACTTTTTGTTTCTCAATCCTAGTACTTTATTTTTTCGACATGTGGCAACACTGATTCCTTTAAGGGCCGGTATTTCCATCTTCGGATAAAGTGCTGGATAACTTATCTATCGGATAAATGAACAATATCGCATCAAAAAATGACATTAAATATAATTTACTTCATTTCTGCTTTTATTTCGATGCGATATTTTATCATTTATCTGACAGATAGTTATCTGGAACTTTATCCGGAGATGGAAATACCGGCCCTAATAAATATTATTTGAAAAAAATGGCTGATAATATTGAAGATATTGTGCTGGTAAGTTAAAGTAATGATTATTTAATATTTTTTATAATGTTCAATTTATTTTTAGGAGCTATTATTAAATGATGACATGAGTGATATGGACAGTTTGTTATTTTCGTCATGTTCAGAGGAGAGTACGTCGGATTTTCTGATAGACAGTTCTACGGATGATGCAGACAATTCCATGGAAAATAATTTAGCAAAGAGACGCAAACTTCATAGAATTGAAAATTATGTGGAAGTTATAGTACCTTCTTATGATAATGTACAATTTAAACAACATTTTAGAATGTGTCGCACTACATGTTATTATGTAATCGACAGAATAACAGAAGCCCAAATAATGCCCACTCATAGTTTTGGGCGATCCAAAATAACACCTGGAAAGGCATTTTTGTTGACTTTATGGTATTTAGCTAATCAGGAATCCTATCGTCAAATTGGTGACCGATTTAATATTACTAAGAGTGCTGCACACAAATGTATCAAAGTAGTTGTTGATTATTTGGTACAAATTAGCAAGGAGTTCATAATATAGCCAAATGGAGTAGCAGCGGCAGAAATTTCTCGTAATTTCAGTAAATCACATAATATAAATAGGATTATTGGGGCTATTGATGGATGCCATATAAATATTATAAAACAAGGAAAGGATCAACATGCATATTGCATTTAATTTTTATAACCTTACAAACAAATGTGATATTTTTTGTTTTTCGTCCTTAAAGTACAAAAACATATACTTTTATATTAAACGACAATAAATAAATGTTTTACATGTAACCTGTTACAATTTATTAGCAATTTCCTTTTTTATAAATTGTATCGATATTATCGATATATTAAATTGTATATCGATATCGTATCGATACGTGTTTAATATCGATAAGCAAAGCTCTAAAATGTACTGTCAAATTCAAAATGTACACACGTGGTACACACACACACACACACAGAGAAGACATCTAGCGACATCAGTCGTTCAAGTCACCAACAAAATTTGACTTTTGTCGTTCTTTTTACTTCATAAAAATCTCATTTGATCTCAACTCAGTTCATGTCAAACTCATCTCATTTTGAGATGAGCTGAGATTAGACAAATGATAAAAAGAACGCGACTAAGCACAACCTCCAGAGGTGACTAAGAATCGGGAAGGGGAGAGGAAATCTTCTCACTTTGGTCTCACTTTATCTCATCTCCGTTACGATAAAAAAAACAGTTAAAATTAGCCTGTCAACTGAGGTGAGCTGAGACGAACTGAGATCTCATGTAAAAAGTGGTAAAAAGAACGCGACTTATGAAACCTATACTAGGGAATTCAAACTATGAACTCGCGCCAAAGGCAAATTCTAACCTAACTTATTTGGTCTATATATGTAAAAATTGTAAATCAAGCTGTATACTACAGTGCTATCTATGGTGCTAATTTCAATACCAACATATTATAACCTTACTATTTACATTAAATCAATCATAGACCTTCCAAACATCTAAAAATCCAAACTACTATAATAGATCCAGCGCATTCTGTTATGCGTTTTTTACAAAAATGTTCTTAAATAACGGTGCAGAAATAGACTCTATCCTTCAACAGTACGGAAATCACGTGTAAAAGTATAGTGTGCAGGCCGTGGGACGTTGTGTATTATCGTGTAAAGCCGTACATATCTTTTTCTATCACAAACTGTACATTTTCATGTAAGCATTCGCACGTTTTGCATTTCGCGTCCACACCATTCTTATTTCACGTTTCGTTCGTTTGTGCTACTTGCTAGTTGAGATTTGGGACGTAATAATGGGGAAGCGTTGTATTTTGTGCAGCGTTCAGTATGAACGCGGTTCAACATTATCTTTTCATATGTAAGTTATTCACTGTGATGTCATTACCTTTATAAATAAATATTTTTAGGTTTCCCAAAGATTTTATAACAAGGAGTAGGTGGCTTCATGCTTTACGTATATCAGAAATCTCATTAAAAAAAGAATCTGTTGTTTGCTCCAATCATTTTGCTGCAACTGATTTCTTTGCAAATAGAGAATGTGGAAAAAAATGTCTTAACAAGAACGCTATTCCAACGCTAACTTTAGAGAACTCTACATTGTATAAAAGGTATAAAGCAGTTTTAGAACTAAGCAATACTTCATTTTATTTTTTAGATCATTACTTGGGATATTTACCCATGATCCTATAGTGTCAACAACATTATTAAACGCCGAATCCAGCACACAAACCAAAAGTTCTGAAAGTAATTCTGAAACTGTGGGAACTGCTTCGATTAAATTAGAAGAAATTGCATCAAAACATAGTGATACTCCTGCTGCTAGTGAACCAAAGTAATTATAAAATGACCATCCGTCTAGCATTTGCATGACTTGTCCAGCATTGATAAGTGTCCGTCATTTTTTGTTCAGCAATGATATGTGCTCATTATTTTGTCCACCATTAACTTTTTTTCGTTTTTTGAGGAAATTAGTTGGCATATCTGCCTATTTTGAAGAATTTCACTCGGTTTCAAGTTTCTTTATTGCCAATTTCCTAATTTAGTTCTCAAAATTGTATACAGTTTTGTCTATTTTAATTAATTGTAATATTCATCTGTGAATGTCTATATTTTATTCTTTGTTGTTATTAAGATCGTATACTTGTTTGTACTTTGTTGGACATGAACAAGTAAATTGTAATATTTTTATATGGACGTTATGGTAGCCAACTGCATATTTTAAAACGAAATATGAAAAATGTTTGAGTGCTACTTATTTGAAAACTATAATGAGAATGAAAAAAATAAACTTAAAATAACCAATGGACCTTTTCAGTTTAAAGAGATAGAAGATATGCGCAATGGGAATCTGCGCATAGTAAGAACAACTGACATCTATGGCGTTTGTTTTTAAAAAAATTAGACGTAGAATGTGAAAATATCTCAGATAACTTTAAAAAAATGTTATCGAAATAAATTACAAAAGCTTTTATTGAAGTTAAAATGTCTAACGATGCAAATTTTCACTGAGAATACACTTATTTTAATGACTGCAATATTTTTGACGTTTCCTTTGACAGCCCAACTGACAGTTGTTTGCGCCATTTTCTTACTATTTACTGCGATAGAAAGAGATAGCCGTTAAATTGAAAAGGTTCATTTAACAGCTACCTCTTCCTATCGCTGCAAATAGTAAGAAAATGGCGCGAATAACTGCCAGTTAGGCTGTCACACGACACGAAACGTCAAAAATATTTCAGTCATTAAGATGCCGTATTCTCAGTGAAAATTTGCATCGTTAGACATTTTAACTTTAATAAAAGCTTTTGTAATTTATTTCGATAAGATTTTTTTAAAGTTATCTGATATATTCTCACATTGTAGGTCGAAATTTTTTAGAAACAAACGCTATAGATCTCTGTTATTCTTACTATGTGCAGATCCCCATTGTGCATATCTTCTATCACTTTAAATTAAAAAGATCCATTATTATCTTTAATTGTATTTTTCAATTGTTTAATTAATCATTGTTTTAGTCTATAAATTTAATAATTGTTGAATTCTTGATGTTGAAAACAAAGCACCAAAGACGAATAAAAACATCGTTCGAAAGCTAAAAATCTTTTCAATGGTTCTTTCCAATTTAACGTTCATATAAAAATTAAAACAACTCTAAATTGAACAGTAAAAAAACTTGAGTATCGCTTTTCGAAAGAAAATATAAAACTGTCCTACAGAGGTGCAAACCAAAATGCAGTATTATTTCACATTTGGAAGTTATTCGCAAAAATAAAAAACTGCAATATTTACATTTTCGTTTATATCCAATGACCATTTCATTTTTTCTCAAATAACGATACACCAATAAATTAAGGAAACATGTCTTGTTTAACCGACTTATTATTGTTAGTGAAGGCTCATTATGCAAATATAATTATGGTTTATGGTACGTGGTTTTTTTTTTTCGTTTTATATTCAGTGTGTCTAGCATTGACGTCAAAGAGATCTGGTCACTTTAAGTAATTAGTAAATTATTATACTTACTGTTTTTTAAAATAAATTTGAGTACTTACCTAATTTACTACTTATATTCAAATCTTAAAAGTACGTACATAATTTAATTAATGAAAAATATTTTATTTCAGGGTTTCACTTTTGGAAGTTAATGAAGAAATGGTGCCATCTAGACAAATCGAAAATAGTGCAATATTGCCGGCGGATGAAGATCTGATCGTTTGTAATCATCCATTGATTGATCCACCAATACAAATAAATCATGTTAAAAATGTCATATTAAGTGAAGGTAAAAAAAAAAATTCATAATACTGATAGTGTTATTGTATTAATAATTTGCCTGTTTTTAGATAAGGAAACAACTCCGAAAACGTGTAAAAACTTTGCGTGTCGCTATATTGGTGACTTTTCCTGTCAGTCTTTTGAAACAACCAGAAGATCTAGAAAACATATCAAATTCATAAAGGATAAACATATTGAAACCCAACGCAAAATAAAAAAATTAAAGGAGAAAGTGGAAGTCTACGGTAAAAGGTTGCAACATTTGGACTCTATCAAGCATTTAAAACGCAAAGGTTCAGTGAGCGATGCAAGTGCGAAATAAGGCTGTCGCAAGAATCACAAAATGTCCATTAGATAATTTACAATTAATTATTGTAATGTGTGTAACATTTTGAAAAAGTCACGTGATCTGAAAAGAATGTGACTTCAGAGCACATACAGTTTAACATGTGACAAACTATCGCCTACTTTTATTTATGTAAATAACGTAGGTAAACTGTTTTCCTATTGGCTATGAATGACGTACTGTACGTACAACGACGTCACAGGGTGGGGGGTTGTTTTCCATGACTATTTTTGGCGCCAATCTGTTTATTTAATTATTTACGAAAATAAATTATTATTTTTATATTACCATGAAAAATATAGCATAAACTTTTATTTGAAATACTTTTAAAAAAATCTGATGTGGCCAACACATAACCTCTCGCCAGATATTTTACCTGGTTGTACGCATAAAACGAAAAATATTTTTAAATACAAATACATATATTCATGTCTCACTACAAAATAATTATTTTAATATAAATTATGTACAATACATACATTTTCTTTATATTCGTCATTTTTTCGCAAATTCCTTTTATATTCTTTTTTACGTATATTCTTTTGCGTTGTTGACTTTTTTTATTTTCATAATCTTCATAATAATGTACAAATATTTTTGACAGAGGCATACAAATATTTTTGACAGTGACATTTATGTGTCAATTACAAAAATTTGAATTTCTTGCCTTGTAGTAGTTTGATCTGAGATTTTTTACATCAAATTATTTTATATGCCTTTCTTTATCTCTAAATCTATAAAAGATATAATAATGAATTTATGTTTATCGAATAAAGAATTTAACGTTCTTTAATATAAGTATTTACATAAATTTTCGATAAATAATATTTAGATAATTTTTTTCTTGTAAATACTACTTCCGGTTGTCCAATTGTAACCAAAACTGACTCGACTCTTCCCATTATTGTTAGGTTGAGGAATCCGTAGTTAAAAATGTCTTAAGTCTTATAGTATTTGAGATATAGTGAATCCAACATCCACACACACACACACACATACGGACATCATCGTAAAAATGTTATAATCGGATTCTAGGGACCTTAAAACGTGCTTATTTATTAAAAACTGGATATGCGATTTTTAGCGAGAGGTAAAAATGTGAAACCAGCTCATCACTGGTTTAATATTCTAAAAAAAAAATTCTATTTATCTTTTACTATTTATTACATACTGGATGTCCCAAACAATCCTTGACATAGGCGTTTACCATGGGAATTTTAATTGAACAACCTATATGAAAATTCATAGTGGAGCTAAGGAATTTCAATGTTCCACGTGTAAAAAATCGTGTACACGAAACGATCATCTCAAAGTCCATATGAACACTAATAGTAGAAAAAATAATTCCACTTGATGTGAACGTAAAGAAAAAAATAATAATTGTAAATTTAAACATTTCTAACTCTACAACTTGGGCTTTTGTAGAAATTTAATTGTATTAAAAATAAAACTTACCTGTTTTAAATAAATCAGCAATATCTAAAATGTAACTAAAATTCAAGAGACTAGTGAACATTAACAATTTATGTGTTTACTTCGATTCCTACTTGTGCTTATTTTTCGGTATATTCATCCCTATACAGAATGTACCACAACTTGAGGTATAAGCTATGGGCATACAGGTTGTCCGTTTTTCGATGCGCACCACTACTACTATAAGAGGTATGAACTCGGTTAAATTGGGGCAAATTTACCCCGTTAGTAGGCTATTTTAAAGATATATTTGTTTTTCCCGAAAAATTCATGTCACTAGATAAATGCAAAAATTCAGCTGATTTCTATTTTAACAAATAACTTCTAAATATGAAATAATATGTAATTTTGGTTTTCACTTCATTACATTTTTATTTTCTTTCGAACGATTATGCTCAATTTTTTTATCACTTAGATTTCGAGTTATAAGGTAAGAGCACGGTATAAGAATCCAAGGTAACGCCACTCGCTATGTTTCCTGTGCTACAAACGTGGTCAGACAGAATACACTTAGTTCTCTATCACGCCGCTGTGGCGCTATATGTTTTGGATGCTTAAAAAGTATAGAAAAAATAACATATTTTATGTAATATTTCTAGAACTATGTATAAATATAATACGTAATAAAATTTATATAAAATTATTTAATAAAAATAATTTAATTCATATTATAGCAAGAAAACATTAAATAATAATATTTTCAGCAATTTAACGTAAAAAAGAAAGGTGTTTCCAGTTAACATGGTAGACGATCACGGTAAAAGAACAATGTTCTTACACCGTGGGCAAGAAACAAAATAAATACAATAAAGAATGTTAAGACAGGTAATAAATTTAATTTTCAAACTTTGAAATACAATATTAACTTACGAGTAAGTATATACATTTTTAGTAGAAACTGGATTTCGTAGATAATTTGAGATTATAGTATTTAAAAACAAAAGGAAAAATAAACGCACAAAGAACATTGTTAAAAACATATTTCGCAAATTTTATACTATCTTTTGGTGGGTATAGAAAATAATGACACTTTTTCACTCTAAGATTAATATCCTGATTTGCAGTTGGTAGGAAAGATGTGCGGTTTCTATATTTTCTGTTCTAAAATTGTAAATTTAGATTATAATAAAACTACAGCTTATTGGGAATAAGTCAGATTTCAGATTTAGCGGTTTCGACTCCACTTGAATTATCATCCCAATGAAAGCGAAGAGTTGAAATCGGTACATGTTAAAGGTTGAAGAATTTTAAATAATTGGGGCTGCCCAATTCATGGTAATATTAACAGTGGCGGATTTCCGAAAAATAATTTTCATTAAATAAAAATAATTTTAAGTGAATCAAAATTGCCGCTTGTAAATTCGCAAATACGAAAGGATGAATTTAAACAACCTGCCAAAAACTAAGAATTTAGGTAGTAATTTAATGAATATAAATGTTGCTTTAATTATATCCCTTTAGGATTTTTTAAAATGGGTTTTCATTGTAACAAAGAAATACTTTATTATAATAATGAAAATGTGATTCCAACAAAGAAAATGTCTAATCACATCAAAAACTTGATTATAATAATTGTTCTTGTATATATTTATTCTAATTACAACACAAATTTTTGATTACAATAAAGAAAACTTGATTGCAATAATAAATAACAGTACTAATTAGGCAAAAATAAATTATTAAAATTATTGTTGGATTTAGACGATAAACTAATATGCGACAATCCGCCACTGTATATTATATGACTTCCACCACATCCACCCAACAAAATTTCATGTGCAATTATACTAAAATTTTATATTTATTCACAGATATTTATACCAATGTATATAATTACAAGTGAATAATGCTTTAAAGCTTACAATTTTGCAGTTAAAATGGGGTTATGTTGAGATCTCAGTAATGCAATTGTAACAAAATTGTTAAATTAGTTACTCAGATAATGACATACATAAAAAATGCTTATTCTACTTTCAACAAGTATCTTATAAACCATACACAAGAATCCAACTGCACTACCGCCACTGCAAATATGCGTAGAACTAAGTGTACTATGTTTAATCGCGAAATACAGCCAATGGTGTTACCTTACCTTCTTATACCGTGGGTCAGAGTTATGATTTTTATATGGACGCCATATTGGAAAGTTACCCCATTTAAATAAAAAAAAAAAAAAATCGGCATGAAAATCCTCAATTCCGCACTAATTTGAGTCTTGAAAGTAAGATTTCCAAGACGTCATGAAAATTTTATTTTCCACTGTCCAGGAACAAATACAAATAACAGGAATACCTAACAATTTTTCAAAAACTTTATTTAGAAACAATGAACTTATTGTATATATTGTTAATGTTTGTATTTTGAGCATTTGAGACATTTATCGCAGGTAAGGTATATTTCTTATTTGCCTCTGCTAAATAAACTAGAAGGACGTCTTCACTAATTTGATTCACTTTTCTAATGCTGCACCACTTTTTGAATCTATCGTACTCTTTTCGTACCGCTGTTTGGATTTTTGGGGTAGTAAATCTGCCACAGCGGTGTTCGCAGCTTCAGTTATGTCCATCGGTACTTCATCTTCACCATCAAAATCATGTTCGCATTGCGACATCGTTTTCAAAAGGCAAATTACCGGTAACAAGAAAGCAAACACAACGCGTCAAATTTTTATAATAATAAAATTTGTCACTTTGTATACTTGTCATGACGTTTTCTAAAATTTGTCACAGGTCTGATGATTTATGCAAACCTAATTTTTTCTACAATTTTAAGCTTCTATAATTGCCGACTTTAAAAAAAATACATCACGTGTCATAAAAATGTCTTTGCTTGACTCGGAGGCTTTGAAGAAATGCTCGGACTCTGCGCATCCTCGCATTCTTCAAACAAGCCTTGTCTGCAATGAAACATTTTCATGACTTGTAATGTAATATACTATTTTTTAGCTTTCCAACGATGTAACAGTTATTAATTTATTAATTTTATAGTAAGTTAATGTAACAAAAGAAATAATAAGTTAAGTATTGTCATATGTTTATTTTTATGTTATGTTCTTCATTTTCTCTAATATTTTTAACTTATTCAACTCTGAAACACTTTTCTAATTTCGTTTTCAATATGGTCCACGCCTACTATGAAGTTCATTACTCTGACCTCATAACTCGAAATCTAAGAGTGATAAAAAAATTGACATTAATATCCATTTTTTGTTATTTTTGTCCTAATCCATAGCAAGCTTCATTACAAAAACCAAAAAGTATATAAGTTTTAAATTTACATATTTCGCTTATACAAAGGGCTAATTTAATAATACTTGATGTGCTAGACGCAGAATTTAATTCTCTAAAACTCTTATTTGAAGCATTTATTTCTAAAATCAAAATGAAACCATTTTATTCAAGAAAAACTGTTAACAACTGCAGGTAATATATCACTTCCGGTTAGCCTGTTTTAACCAAAATCTGCTATGTTATTCCATTTGATATAAAAGTCTTATATACCAAATTTGAAAAGTTTTGGATTATATTTTAATATAGTTTTTCATTAAAATCTATTATATGCTTCAAATAAAGTAGCATTTCTGGACATTATGTAATGACCAAAAAGGGAGGTGCACAACTAGATGTTATAGAAGTCCTAAATACAAAATTTCAACTTCCTACGGCTTACCGTTTTTGAGTTATGCGAGATACGTACGTACAAACGTCACGACGAAATTAGTCAGAATGGATTCAGGGATGGCCAAAATAGATATTTCCGTTGAAATCTCAAAACCGAAATTTTTCGCGATTACAATACTTCCTTTACTTCGTACAAGGAAGTAAAAATATATGTCGTTCTCATTAACATAAAAGTCATAAATACCAAATTTGACAAGTTTTGGAATATATATATATATATATATATATATATATATATATATATATATATATATATATATATATATATATATATATATATCACGAAAATCTGTTCAGAGCTTGAAGTATAGTATCACTTCCGGTTTATCAATTTTAGAAAAAATGTAATATGTCCTTATTAATATAAGAGTTTTAAAAACCAAATCTGTTCAGAGCTTCAAGTAAAATATCATTTCTACCTATTACTTTTTAATTTGTCCAATATCCGAATTAATAAGCTTGTTTTTCATTGCAGAAAATTGCAGTTTTCATTTGAAAAGTACCAATTTTAACGTCAAGATATTTTCTGCGGTTAATAATTTTTTTTCTACTTCACCATTGGTACCAGCTTAAGGACCTTATGGTAAGTTAATCATTCTTAAATGTCAGATAGAAACCACGTGTGTTTGTATAATTTGTGCCTATCTTTGGTTCCAAACGCCGCGAACTGTAGATTCAATTTTTTTGCTGATATCACCAATTTTCTTATTCAAAATGGCACAAATAAAAAACTATTTTCTTATTGTTTTTCTAAATACTCTCCTTTCAACTCAACACATTTCTGCATTCGATAAAACCAATTGTTAAAGCAAGAAATCCATTCTTTTTGAGACACTTGAGAGACCATGTTTTCGAACAGCCGCTTCATTTGCACTTGTATATCGGAAACCACACATTATTTCCTTTAATTTAGGAAACAGGAAGAAATTATAAGGTTCAAGGTCAGGACTGTATGGTGGGTGCTCCAGTAATTCCACCTTTGATTATTTTAAATAGTTTGCGCAGAAGTATGTGAGGATGCATTGTCCTGATACTAGTTTACTTCGAGGCCTATTTTCACTTTTCAAACACCCGTGGCAAACAAATTGTTATGTACCTATTAGAAGTTACTGTTTTTCTATCTTCTAATGCAATACCAAATTTGAAAAGTGTTAGATTATATTTTAAGATAGTTTTTCATTAAAATCTATTATAGGCTTCAAATAAAGTACCATTTCTAGAAATTATGTAATGACCAAAAAGGGAGGTGCACAACTAGATGTTATAGCAGTCCTAAACACCCGTGGCAAACAAATTGTTATGTACCTATTAGAAGTTACTGTTTTTCTATCTTCTAATGCAATATTCACAGTAGGACCGGATTTTGAGAAAAAGGAGGCAATCATTTTTGTACCATTTCGAACTCGTTTTACTTTGAGAGGATTGGGGTCTATTGCTTTAAATATACCTTCGTTGTACTTTTTTAATGTTTTAATGCACCATTCCACACGATGTTGCTTTTGACCTTAAATTATGAGGTATTCAACGATAACAAACTTTCTTGCCTTTTAGATGATCGAGCAAAATTTTATTTATAGCGGTCATTCCAATGTCCAAAGTAGCCCGTATAATTCTGTATATGACACGGTTGTCTTCTTTAATCATTGTACAAATAGCAGCCATGGGCGCCCATAGGGGGGGGGGGCAAGAGAGGGCGCTTGCCCCCCCTCCTGGCCTTTCTCTAATTTTAAGAATTTTAAAAGCAAAGTTACCATTTTTAATTGTTTTGCCACGACTACTTATGTCGCATCCTAATATCCTTACATCGCCCTGTTGTTTTCTTCTTTCGTTCTGTTTCCTAACATTCAAATCTTCATCATGAAGTTAGCGTAAGCTTCGCGCGCACATAATTTAAAAGATACATCCGAAGTACAAATTATAAATAAAAATATTACCAATATCATAGCTGAAGTTAATCGTGCTACTAGATTAGGAGCACAACAACTATCAAGTGCTACTGTTGAGAGCTATTTTATTGTTTCCCTTATAATAATTTCTAAATATTCGGCACTTCTGGAACCCGTAACAAATATTTTGCAGGGTATTTCTGTTGATATGCTAGCTGTACAGAAACATATTAATCACTTATTGGATATATTTAATAAACATAGGAACTCTAATTTAGAAATAATTTTTACTGAACTATTTAATAGCGCTGAAGAAGTTGCACAAAATTTTGATCTTGAATTAAAAATGCCGAGAGTCGCTAGTGGTGGAAGACAAATTCACCGTGCAAACTACGAAGCTAATTCTGTGCAAGAATATTTTAAAAAAGCAATTTTTATAAATTACTTAGATTTCTTAATTAGTTCTTTAAATTCTCGGTTTTCGAAAGATGATAATATTGCCTTTTTGCGCTATAATTTGCATCCGATTAATTTAAAACAAATAAACTATAATAATTTTACTAAACTAGCTCAAGAGATTCATTCATATTATAAAATTAACAATTTTTTTGAAGAAGCTTCAGCATGGCACGAATATTGGGTTTCAAATAAAGAAATGATTATTACTAAAGAAACTCCTGTAACATAACTTTTACAACATTGTACATTTTACCCAGCAATCTCCAAAGCTTTAGAAATTTTAATTTGTCTTCCTCCAACTACATGCACTGTGGAAAGATCTTTTAGCACTCTAAGAAGAGTGAAAACATGGATTAGATCTACTATTAGCGAAGATCGGCTAGACGGTTTATGTATGATGAGCCTCCATCGCGATTACATAAGCGAAAATAAACAAAAATATATAGACGAAGTTCTAAATGAATTTGCCAAAGATGCAAGGAATTTTAAATTAGCATTTTCGGAAAAAGAATAAGTAGGTAATGTTGTTTATTCACAATCAGTTGGTAATATAACGATTTCTGACTTTTAAAAAGTTGGGAAGTTAGTTATTGTTAACCTTCGCGCCTTGGTCAGCTATCTTCGCCCTCGACAGTAATGAAACACTTTCCACCTCGGTTAGTAATGTACTATTACTGTATTGTAATTTTTTTCCATAAATATTTATGTTGTTTTATATTTTTAAGAACATACTTATTTTTAGTATATTATATTTTTGTATTCTTGACTTTGCCATACAGAAACTTTAGGTGCTAGTCTTGTACGCGTAATTTTTATAGTATGTTATACTCTTCTCAGACTCGTCAAAATGGCCCGTATCAAAATTCCCAGCCAGTTACAGCCCGAATGGACGATAAACGTATTATACCGCCTTCCGAGTCGCCTCCCCAAAATTTGGGGCTCAACAAAGAGACCAACAAGTCTGTCGGAGAACACCGACAACCAATGGGGCCAAATCGCCACGCTCGGGTTTCCAAAAGTCAAATGAAAGGTAAATTTTCACCTTTAATATGGGTGGCAACTTCTTCATTGATTTTTACTTACGCTAATTAAATGTCACGGCGGAAGACACGTAATCGAATCAATACCTCATTTCCGGTAATGATTTAATTGAGTTTATGGCTAGGTTTGTTATTTCACGGCGTTTTGAGTTATTCAAAATGGACCACATTGAGAATGAGTTTAGACATTTTCATTTTTTACCTCTCGCTAAGAGAGGTATTGAATTCATGCTAAAAATCGCATATCCAGATTTTAATTAAAAAATCTGATGTGGTCACAACACGACTTTCTTGTACGCAAGACTAATATGAAGTATAGACGCAATTATAAAATTGCACGTATTTGACGTAATTTGACATTAGCATCTATTTTTTATTTTTTTGTTATTTTTTGTCCTAATCCATAGCAAGCTTCATTACAAAAACCAAAAATTATATAAGTTTTATATATACATATCTCGCTTATACAAAGGGCTAATTTAATAATGTGCTAGACACAGAATTTAATTCTCTAAAATTTTTATTTGAAGCATTTATTTCTAAAATCAAAATGAAACCATTTTATTGAAGAAAAACTGTTAACAACTTCAGGTAATATGTCACTTCCGGTTAGCCTGTTTTAACCAAAATCCACTATGTTATTCCAATTGACATAAAAGTCTTATATACCAAATTTGAAAAGTGTTAGATTATATTTTAAGATAGTTTTTCATTAAAATCTATTATAGGCTTCAAATAAAGTACCATTTCTAGAAATTATGTAATGACCAAAAAGGGAGGTGCACAACTAGATGTTATAGCAGTCCTAAATACAAAATTTCAACTTTCTACGGCTTACCGTTCTTGAGTTATGCGAGATACATACGCACGTACCCACGTACGTACGTACGTACGTACGTACAGACGTCACGACGAAATTAGTCAAAATGGATTCAGGGATGGTCAAAATGGATATTTCCGTTGAAATCTCAAAACCGAAATTTTTCGCGATTACAATACTTCCTTTACTTCGTACAAGGAAGTAAAAAACAATAAAATTTTATGTGAACCATTTTTCTCAATTTCTAATAGTTACGAAGTTATTTAATAATTAAATATTGGTCAACGTCGCCGCAAAATTTAATTTAGTGCAATTATTTGATTTAGGGCCGGTACTTTCACTTGCGAATAAAGGTTTAGATAAATTTATTCTTCGAATAAATATTTTTGTTGTCTTTTCACTCGCAAATAAATTTATTCGAAAGAATAACATGTGTTATTCGCGAGATATATTATTAGGTACTTCGGTAGCGAATAGCCGTTTATTCGTAAGTTCATTACATTTCCGCACATAGTGCAGATTTATGAACAAAATGGATATATTAAATATTATGCTGATATTTTCAACTATGAATTAATAAATAACGTGAGAAATTGATCACACACCATCAGCCAGCAACATAACCACATAAATGAAATAATTTTTGACAGGTTCCGATTATGAAAACAATTTAGGATCACATATTGGGGATCGCATTTGATCTCAACCAGTAAATAGGTAAATCATCCTGTCATTTGACGCTGGCAACATATTTTCGAATTTTGGATACTTTTCTTGAATACATTGACAAACATTTACTTTGAACTGAAACAAATATACAAAAAGTACAAGAACAATTTTACAATATACATATCCCGCTTACCGCATATGAGTGCTGAATTAGATGGTACACTTGTTAAATTACAGTCTCCCGGGGTTAAAAATGCATAATATAGATCACATTGACATTAAAGATGTCAAACAAAATTTTGACAACTACGGATTCAAAAGTAGTTGACACATTTCATCCTTGTCTGCTTAACGTGGCTACGCCAAACTCTATCCTTCTCTACTGACACAAATTCACACTGCAAGGCTACCAATTCATGAACGTTAAAGTTATTCGACAGATAGCTATTTGTTTGTGTAAAATGTGTGAAAAGACGCAATGGAATTATTCGTTGGATAAATATATAGAATAAATTTATTTAACGAATACTTATTCGAAACTTTATTCGGAAGTGAAAATACCGGGCCTTATTTTGAAAAACAAAAGCACATCTGAAATGACCTCCGAAAGGTAAACAAACCCCGTAAAAACTCATTTTTCACTGCCCTATATGACGGAAACTATGGAAGATCGAACCCATGTTGACTGAGTTTTTTTTTTACTAATTTTATACCTCAAGTGGTGGTACATTCTGTATGTATAGGTTGGAACAAATTCAGAAATATACCATAGTCAAATTTTAACTATCTTAAATAAGACAGTGAAAAATACACGTAAAATAATGAGTAGGTATTTTTTTTTGTTTAAATATTAATTAGTTCGCATACTACAAGCGATTGAAGTTGATTAATAACTAGTATGATGTATCGTCCTAAGCAATTTAGTTGATTACTTGAATTTAAAAGCGAAACCCGCGCGTCTTTTGTCCCCGCCTACCGTGAAACCATCAATGGACAAACACTATCGCCACCCGCTGCCGTAATTTGTGGCACAATATTGACAAACTGTTTCATTATTCTAAAATTTATTAGGGGAAAAATGCATTTTATTTATGTTATTTATGCTTAATAATAATTTCTTCATGAATATAACGTATAAGTTTATATATAAAAATATTTCAGCTATGCGGACATAAAAAAATTGTACCCTCTAGAACTAACAGTTTAAGGACCATTGGTGAGGACTTGCTTATTACGTAAAATTTTTAAGTCGCGTTTGTACTACATCCTTTTTTCAATCTGTGCTTACAGAAAAATAAAAAATCTGATGTGGCCAGCACATTACTAGGGGTGCGAAAAAACATCGATGTGATCGATCTGATCGGAATATCGATTGATCGATCAAAATTATCACAGACAGCATTTAATCGATCAATCGATCTGATCGTTTAATTAGAAGATCGTTCCAGCAAATGGTCAAGGTTACGTGTATGCATGCGGGAAAGCGTCGCGCGCATGGGAGGTGGCATTGCAGAATCTAACGACGAAATATTTCGTCGTTGACTTCGTTTGCTGCATTGACTGAACCGCTGTCTGAGTGTCGATGTTTCTAAACTACGTAGATAGGTGCACCTTACCGTGATCCGTGACAACAAAATATTATACTATGTAACTATATACCTATGTATTCAAGAATTAAAACTATTTTAGTATCATAATTTAATTACAACTATTTCAATATATCGGTGAATCATTTCTTGATAAATAATATTTCAAAATAAATTATTTAAAAAAATTAATAATAGATAGAGAATTAACAACATTATTGTGGCCGGGTTTCTTTCAACCTCTTGGTAAAGTGTTTGGTAATTATACGAGCCCAAACTCATATTACTTCGGACGGTTAACATTTTCAACAGAGAAATTATAAAACCTACGCAAATGGGGTCCTGCACTCTAATTTTTTTATTATTTTAAATGAAAGTTCGTTAAATTTAGAAGCAATTCGCAGTATTTTTTTATTTCTTTAATATTTAATAGAGGTGGCAAATTACATGATCTGATCGATCATTCAACTTGATCAAAAAGTTTGATCAAGATCAATCAATCGATATGATCGGTCAAAATTAAGGATCAAAGTTCAATCACAAATTTCCAAGATCGAACAGCCCTACACATAACCTTCCGTCAGTTCTATGTATTTTATATTAAAAATGTCATACAAAAAGTTCCTTGCAAAAGATTCTATTTCTTGTACATTACCTTAAGGCAGTTGTATGTATTTTATACAAATTCTATTAAAAGATCCTATATTTCCAGTAAAATTATAATACAAACATACTGTCAACTGCACTTGACATTGACACCTTTCAATCAGAATTTTCTTAATATAGCAGCTGTTTCCAGAGTTATAGCATAGCAGGCTAATATATAATATTTAAATTCTTTATAATTTCTTAAACTCTATATCCATTTAATATAAAGTATAAAATGCATTCATATCGTATAGAGAATAAAATCATCTTTAATATTTATAAAATAAATAAATAAATATATCATCACGGCATATTACCCATTGCTGAGTATGCCAATCTGCTTTGTACGCAGATTTCGGTAATGATGATGACATATTTGTACCGTGCGGGCGTTTACCAGGCGTCACCTCACGGGCACTCATTGCTGGCGTGGAGAGTGCACCACAGGGGTCAATTTTGTGCTATTTAAAATTCGAAATATTTGACGTCGGTCGGGATCGAACCCGGTGCCTCAGATTCGCGACCAGATACTCAGGCACGCAGCCTATTATTATTTATAATAATATTAAATGTGAAAAAATGATATTTAACATCATTTTACAAGAAAAACTGTTAAAATCTTCAAATTAGGGTACTTCCGGTTGACCAGTTATAACCAATATCTAATCAGCTCTTCACATGGATGTAACGAAGAGGTATACGAAAGAATTATAATTTTTGGAATTGTAGTATTAGAGTTATCGCATTAGAAAATTTTGTCACACCCAGGCACATGCACACACACATACACACACACGCACGCACAAACGCGCGCGCGCACACGCACGCACGCCCATACACACACACGATTAGAGTTATCGCATTAGAAAATTTTGTCACACACAGACACACACGCACACACACACACACACACATGCACACACGCACGCACGCACGCACACACACACACACGCACGCACGCACGCACGCGCGCACACACACACACACACACACACACACACACATATCATCGTAAAAATACCCAACGTTTCAACAGCATACACTACTGCCTTTTTCAGGAAAAAAAATACATAAATAACAACAAAACAATAGCAACAAGTAACCAAGGTAATATAAATGACAACATATTTGTTTCTTAATAGTTTTAAATTTTTTTCATCCCAATAAATTATTATTATACTCAAGAACTGCGAAGCAAGTGTGGTCGGTACAAGTTAAACAGAAAGGAAGAGGATGTCCTAGGAAATCGTGGAACAAACAAATAGTCAGTGTTCTTAATAAAAACAATAGTGACTGGGACAGTGCCATGAAGTTAGCCAAAGACAGAAAAAAGTGGAAAGACTTTTGTAACAAAAATAAAAACAACTCCAAATCCTCTACACTGAAAGGTAGAAGAGGACCGGATAAGTAAGTAAGTAGAAGTGCATTGTTTGGTGCAATTTGTATTAATGCATAGGTACAATCCGGCAAAATTCACAAAATTGTAATATTAACAAAGAGTTTACAGTTTGTATATTTGAAATAAATTGTGAAAAATTGTCAGCCATCGGAATTTTCCTAATATAGTAGATGTTTCTACCATAGCTGGCTAATTTATGAAATTTAAATACTTTATAATTTTATAACTCTCTATCCATTTAATATGAAGTATAAATAGCAGTCAAATCGTATAAAGAATACAATATACTTTAATATTTATAATAACATTAAATGTGAATAAAATGATATTTAACATCGTTTTTCAAAGAAAAACTATTAAAATCTTCAAATGAGGGTACTTCCGGTTGACCAATTATAACCAAAATCTAATCAGCTCTTCATATGGATGCAACGAAGAGGAATACGAAAGAATTATAATTTTTGGAATTGTAGTATTAGAGTTATCGTAGACGAAAATTTTGTTACACACCCACACCCGCGCGCGCACACACACACACACACACAGACACATACACAGACACACACGTACACACACACACACACACGTACACACACACACACGTATACACACACACACACACACACACACACACACACACACACACACACACACACACACATCGTAAAAATAGTAAAATCGTATTCTAGGGATCTTGAAACGTGCTTATTCATTAAAAAGTCACCACCGAATTTTCTGACCAAAGACAATACCTTCCTTACCTAAAGGTGACGGAAGGTAAACAACAGTGAAATATATAAAAGAACGTGGATGAATTTTTCTCAGTAAAGAAATTTTTCAAGAAAATGTGTTAATTTTAAAATATTCTTTCATTGGTTGGAGAAAAAAATGACGTTTTATTTAAATTAAAAGTGACCTTTCTAGACCACGTACTTTTACATATTTTAAAAAAATAATTGTTCGTCAAATATAATGCCCCTTTTATGCCAAATATTTTTTTAGATGAAAATAAAGCAATTGAAAACTGAAGATATTTAGCTGCCCAGCCAAAAAAGAAAAGGAGAAAGACATTATTTTATGGTAGGAAATGTCCAGAAATATTATTCATAAAGGAAGGCAAGAAAATTAAAATTCCGTTATTTAAGAACGGTTCTTTAATACGTCAACCTATAAGTATAAATAATGAAAAATACTTCGTAATAAAAACATGTGCTTTTTATACATTCCTACCAATAATAGCAGCTTATTGTGATAGTGAATAATATAAGAGTTTCGTTAATGGAAATTGCAACGAATTATTGAATAACTTTATTATTAATTTTTTAACTCATTGAACAAAACTATCTGTATATAAATTACATGCTGAACTGATAATTAATAATAATAATAATAATATGTTCAATTTGACAAATTTAATTTCAGGAGTTAAAAGTGTGAAATGCCAATGTAATGTAACGTTTTTATTTATTTGGGTGAAGTGTAAATATTAGACAATTATTATTAAATAAAATAAAAGTTCATTATAACTATAATGAAAATATTAAAAGATCATTAAAAATAACTTAAAAACTAATTGAGACTAAAACTATGATTAACTAGACAACACTAACACTATTTATTTATTTAACCAATTATCACTACCATTTATTTCCACGATATTACTAATTATTTATTTCACTACGCGTTCCAATCTTAGACTGCCGGTCTGTTGCAGACTCTTGTAGATTGTTTACGCGATACTTATGTCACTATATTTATACCGACCTCTACAGCATCTATATACTCAACTGACTCAACAGCGTCTGTATATTCAACTGCTCGGACAGAAGTCACCTCTTTCACAACACTATCTGTCTATTTATTTAACTCTCTGTCTAACCTCCACACCCTCAGTATTACCGACTGTCCGTATGCCACAATTCTTCAACACCACAGCCGACTATTCACTTCTATTTGCCGTTACTGTCCCCGTATACCTAGCTTCCCAATACTCTTCAGCACTACCGAGTATTCTCTTTAACAGCTATCCCGGTATACCAGTAATTTCCTGACTCGCCGTTACTGTCCCAATACTCGTCAACACTACCGAGTATTCACATCCACAGCTATCCCAATAACTTCCCGAGTACCTACTCGACACCAACTGCGTACGCTCACTACGATACTGCTGTCAGTGCTGTGCTTCTCCTAACACTTTACTCTCTAACACTCCATGTCAATATCTCCATGACTCTGTATGTAGCTGACTAACTCCCGAGCATAGCTACGTTTCTTTTATACAGTTGCCATTATCTTCTAGAGAAGCCCTAAAATGTTCGACCGCATAATAACAATGAACACAAAAGGTTCAGGTGACCGCAAGTAATTAAACACGTCGCGATCAGTTTGTTTACATCGCCCGGCTGCTGGCGCGATTACGTCACCGCTATAAATAGACACTCGTTTACATCGGCGGCGACGGCGGGCGTTCCACGTTACAGTAATATAACTTACATCATTTCACAATTATTAACTGATTGTCCAAGTGCTATAGATAGGTATGGAATTAAAGATTTGTAATATAAAGTTAATACGAGTTAATATACGTATACTTTATTAAAAATTCTTCGTTTAAAAATTTACAAAATGCAATTGAAGAGTAAAATGTACAACCTTCAAATGTAATTTTAAAATGTCATAATATTCAGCCAAAAAGTCATTTATTCATCGAATGTACTGATTGTGGTTCTTGTGAATTAGGTGATATACATATTGTGGTAAAATACTTCAAAAATTCATTTATTTTGCGAGGTATAGCAAATTTTATAGATAGTTGCTATGCTACTTCGCTAGGACACTATACTGCCTATTGTCGCAGATTAGATTCGACGTGGGAAGTATTTGGTGATATTGGTAACAAAGTTACTGTTACTGTTCCAACTGATAGTGTTCAACCCCACTAGTTAGTGTACACAATATAATGATTACTATTTATAATATTTAAGTATATTTTTATTTTTTATAGAATATTTTTTTTTATTTTTATAAATGTTATGACCAAAATAAAAATTAGTGGTTCATAAAATATTTATTCAAGTCATTTACCACATTGTGGGTTGTAAGAAACCCATAAAAAAACTTTTCTAATCATTCACTCCTCTTTCACCAAACCGTCTTTCTGAATCTCCTACCTATACGGATCTCTTTTAACTCATCCGCGAGTTATAAGAAGCTTATTAAGTACGAGTGAATCTGCAATATTTACATGTCATATTAGTTATTTTATTTAAATACATTATTTTATTGCCACTAAAAATATTTTGGTCAATAAAATTCATTTGTTTCATATTTTTTTTATTTGAGACAACTGGTGATGGTACACATACGGTAACGCCCAGTGGGTGGGGCGTTTAAAAGAGGCTATTGTGGAAATAAATGGTGTTAAGCTGGAATAAATTTTATTCTCTTTATTGGCACCTCCAAAAAATCTTAATTTTGCACCCTTAATGACTTGTTGGCCATTTTCTTGAAAATAGTGGCCCGTATCAAAATTGTATAAAAATACAAAATTAAAGCCCGTAACTTTTTGTAAATAAAAAAGTTCTTATATTTTTACCTAGAATGAACTCTCAAAGATTTATGTTAAAAAAAATTAACCAGAATAATAATTTATGATAGAAATTTAAAAAGAAGAAATTTAAAATTCAAAAAATACATAATATCAGATATTTCATACTTATATTAGCCGAGTCAATAAAGGTTTTTACTTCTAAACCCACAAAAACAGATCCGATTTTAATGATGTTTTTTTTTTTAAATGTTTGTTATATTCAATTATTCAAAAGCAGAAACATTTCAGCTGGGGCGCTCAATTATTTATACAGGCTGTCCGGATTTTGAGAGCCACCAGTGGAGTCTCGGGAACTATAAGAGATACGATTTCAGTTATATGGGACATGTAGTGCGCCTTTGGGAGGCCATCTTAGATGTGCTTTTGTTTTGCCAAAAATTCTTATAGGTTACTAGATAATGAGGGAGTACTGAAGTAGGTCGATTTTTTTAATTTTTAAATTATTTCTAAACTATCAGTAATCGAGAAAAATGTTTCAAATAGAAAAGTTAGATAATTTTATTGTCTATCTAGTGGTGTACGAAAATAATTTTCCCATTGGCAAATTTTCGAGATATAACACAAAATTACATTTTTTTAAATGGAAGCCATATTTGATTATTACTTTAAGAAAATACATATTTTTTATTTCTTTCGATTAGTATAAAGGTTATTGTATTTTAAATATGTTTCACCCTTCAAACCATAGATTTTTCGCTTATTTTTTTATAATATTGTATTGCTAAGTAGTATAATATATTATGGAATATATGTTTTTTGTAGTATGTACTTTCTATCTATGGACATCAATAGGCTTACCGTTCCGATATCGGAAAACCCCAATACTCAGGTCTGGGTACAAATTATTTTTTTTTTTCATAATATGCTTAAGATTTGTCTAATATAGTCGAGTCAATGAAGCGGAAAAAACATTAAATCTTCTAAACCCTTAAAAACAGATCCGATTTTAATGAATTTATCCTTAAATATTTGTTATATTCATTTATTCAAAATCAAAAACATTTAAGCAGGGGCGCTCAATTATTTATATAAGGTGTCCGGATTTCGAGGGACACTATTGGGATCTCGGATAGTGCTGTTGACAAAATTCGAATTCTCGAATTTCGAAGTCAAAATTCGGAAATTTTTCGAATTTTGTAATTCGATAGTTGATGCCGTCATCTATTTATTCGTGTTTTACAATGAAATGACTTGTTTAAACTTGCTCTGTGAGTCCAAACACAGATTTGTCGCTTATTTGTTGAAAGTAAAATATTCATAATTAACTTGCCGTGAAGTATAATTTGAAAATATTCTTTCTGAAATTAATAATGACAAAGTAAAGTGCAATAAATGCCAATTAACTTACACTTGAAAATATGTAATTATAACTTTAAATTTAGATTAAAATTCGAAAATCGAATTATTTTTCAACTGAATTTTCGGATTCCATTTTTTTCAAAATCAACAGCACTAATCTCGGGAACTATAAGAGATACGACTTCAGTTATATAGGACATGTGGTGCGCCTTCAGTAATCGAGAAAAATGTTTTAAATAGAAAAGTTAGATAATTTTATTGTCTACCCAGTGGTGTACGAAAACAATTTTTCTATAGCAAATTTTTGAGATATAACACAAAATTATTTTTTTTAATGGAAGTCATATTTGATTATTACTTTAAGAAAATACTTTTTTTTATTTCGATTGGTATAAAGGTTATTGTTAGTGTTCAAATAATGGCGTTATGCCGATGATATAATGGGCAGAACAAAAACCAATATCGAAGAGTCCATTGCTAGGCTGGACCAAGCAAGACAGAATAGTGGTCTCCTAGAAAATTAAACTAAAAGCGTATAATATAATTATGCTTCTCCATAGAAGTGAAGCATACCGAAATCAACGAAATATTCACCTTATATATATATATATATATATATATATATATATATATATATATATATATATATATATATATATATATATATATATATATATATATATATATATATATATTAATCTTTACACCATAAAATTATCTAACTTTTCTATTAGGAACATTTTTCTCTATTAGTGATACCTACTTTAGAAATAATTTCAAAATGAAAAATCGACCAAATTCAGTATTCCGCCATTATCTAGTAACCTATAAGATATTTTGGCAAAACAGAAGCACGTCTAAGATGGTCCCCCAAAGACGCACATGTCCCATATAACTGAAGTCGTATCTCTTATAGTTTCTGATTTTGAATAATTAAATATAACAAACATTTAAAAGAAAAAATCATCAAGACCGGATCTGTTTTAGTAGGTTTAGAAGTTTGAATGATATTTCCGCTTCATTGACTCGAGTATATGGAAAAGTAATTTCTGGACTGGATTTGGATATAGGAAAAAATAATTATTATTATTTGCTTCGACGATTCGATCCTAGCAAGATCATCCTCAGGAACTACGGAAAATTATGAATAACAATTTTTATTGAAATAAAAAAAAAACATTTGCTTTTAAGTATGAGTATATGGACACTTACGAAATAATTATTTTTATAGTTAAAGATGTATAAAATTTTGCCATCAATGGCATTCATAATTTAAATAAATTATATGTCAGTAATAAAATGCACACTCACTGAAGCACATGGTCATAATAAGTATCAGCAAAAACCATTTATTTAAAGCAGGATTAAACCTACTTAACCTTGTAAATAGGAAGTAACTTAAGTACGTGATTCCTTTTTTATTTAAAATTTTTTTTACATTTTTTACAAATGGAATTGTAAATAAAAATAATATTCTAAATGACATCACTCATAACCAACAAAATAACGATATTATTCCACCCATTCCTGGAGATTTAAATGGTTGAAATTTACTAACAGCCCATTTAATTTTTGATTGGTCTACCACTGCTTTAGCAAGTGTCCATGCTTCCTTGGTTCCTCTGATTGTATCTGAGTCTACTATGTCTTGTTGTTCTTCTACTCTATCTTGTGCGACTGAATCGGGAAAGTGCGTTTGGAGTAAAAATCCAATGGAGGGTTATGATTTTGACGTCACGCGCAAGAAAGAGTGCGACGATGTAGAAGTTGAGATGGAAGATCAGATTACAAACAAACCATCGCCATTTTTAAAGTTCTGTCTTCTGTCATTTGTGTTTTGATATTTGAGTTTTAGATATTTCAATGTCTTCGGATGGCTGTGGAAACTTAAAGGATTTCACATTTGTCATGTATTCTTTATAATTATAGCGGAAGTAACTTTTGCAAAGACCATACACTCACTTCATATTTGGCACCATCGTGCAACTGTCACTATGACAGCGATTTGGTTGTATAACCCTCCATTGTCTGCTTTGGTCCTTCAGTGTATTCTCCTGATGTTTTTTTGAGGGAGCCCAAGATTCCCTCTTTTTCCTTTAGGAAAGCTCTTTGGAGTCTGGCACTTTCTGGTATCTGTTCAAGTTCCTGACGGTACTTCCTCCATGAGTC
This sequence comes from Harpalus rubripes, assembly GCA_963082715.1. Classification (NCBI taxonomy): domain Eukaryota; kingdom Metazoa; phylum Arthropoda; class Insecta; order Coleoptera; family Carabidae; genus Harpalus; species Harpalus rubripes. The sequence goes on from OY720461.1 coordinate 21,025,135, forward strand.
TCTTTTTGCTTTCCTTACGGCTTTGTTATACTCTATTAATGAGTCACTATAAGTTGCCCATTCTCCAGTGTATTTTGCTCTGTTAAACAGCCTTCGTGATTCTGCCCTAATTTGAGACAGTCCGTTGTGCCACCAAGGCACATTTCTTGAGGTTCTTTTCTCTTTCTCGGGGCAGCCTGCTTCGAATGCTGCTTTGACGGCTATACGGAAACTGTTTTTCATAAGCTCTAGTTCTGCAGGATTACTTGCTTTGTTAGAACAATTCTCCAGTTCTTCTGCTAATCGTTCTCTGTACAAGTTCCAATTAGTTCTTTTTGGATCCCTGTACGGAATACCTGGAGGGTTTTTCAGATTCTATATTGAACCGTATATATCTATCGTCTGAGAGCAATGGCTCCTTTAGAACATGCCAGTTTTTCACTGTAGTACATGCGTATACAGTCCCTATTGTTCTGTCAATTACCTCCCTTCTTGTTTGAGTTACGAAGGTCGGTTCATTACCTTTGCTTGCTACTTCTAAATTGTTGTCAAGAAGAGACTCACCCATTTTGTTGGTATCAGTGCTGCCCCAGACAAGATGGTGTGAGTTAGCGTCGCACCCGACGAGGATCTGCCAACCCTTAGTACGGGTTTGTTCCACCAGTTCGCGAAGGCCTCCTGGTGGTGGGTCCCCTGGTTGGTCGTACGGCAGGTATGCGAATCAGAGTACAAGCTCCTTCTCGCTGCCTGCCTCTAACACGACCAGGTTTACTGCTACTAGGTGTCTACAACACAAGTCCCAAAGTGGAGTAATGTTTATTTTAGGTTTGGCAAGAATGCAGGTGCTGGGTGTAGTGGCTGCCGTATCATAAATGATTCTCCTTCCACTGCCCCTGAGTCCCTTTATCGTGCCATTATTTACCCATGTTCTTGATTTGTACAATTCTCAACAAAGTTGCTTACATATTGAGAACTGCTAGATGGCAGAGGGTTCTCCGATGCCCCCTCTACCTCCATTTTCTCTTCTGCAGGACTGTCCTCTCTCTCGGCTTCCTCCTCCTTTTTCATGGCCAAGGCCTTAAAAAGAACCCTGGTGAGGCTCAGGTACGGCCTGTGTTCCCATTTTGCCATGGTGTCCCATGAGGTTTGATCCATCAGGACTAATTGCTGCCTCTTTGCGTCCTCCTTACGGTCCACCATCTTCCAATTTTTCGTCTTCAGACCCAGGTTCTGAAGCTGAAGACGCTTGATAATTGTTGCCGGTTCTGCTGCTGCTCCCATACCAATGCACGCACCGGCTTGGGAAGGTTCTTTATCTCAACAAGTTGAAGTTTCGCCCCTTCCAACGGTTCCTCTTCACGCAAAAGCCCGCTGATCCAGTTCAAAGTGTCCTGGTCACAGCAGGTGATGCGCAGAGTTCCGTCCCGGTGTCTGCAGTCTGTGAATCTTGGGTAGACCTTCCCATCTTCCACCTCATCGATCTTCCCCACGATTCAGTTTTTTTAACTTCCCTATCTCCTCCCCCGTTAGCGCGTCCATGAAGCAACGGGCCTGGAGTGTGGGCCCTTTTGCTTTTTTGGGCGGTCCTCCTTTAGGTGGACTACCATCCGACCGGTTCCGTTTGGCCCCGGTCTCGACAGACGCCTTTAACCCATGTGTGGGATGTTGCTTGTTGTCTTTTTCAACTTCCGGCGCGCAGCCCCGGAGAGTTTTGGCCTTGCAGCCTTTACCTCTCCGGTACTTTTTGCCCCGGAAGCTCCAGCAGCCCCTGAGTCCTTCTTGAAGTCCTCGGTGCTTAATTTTGTGTTTTTGTTCTGATGGTCACTCATTATTGTTTCCACGTGTAGCTAGGGAAAGGGTGGTCGACATCGGCAGAGCCCCGCAATACCGAGGCAAGGCCTATATACAACCGAGTGCGGCCCGGTGCTCGGAGGTATTGCCAGTGGCGACTGATCTTCTATTCAGTCATGCATCAGCCTGGCGTACCCCACTTTAGGATTTTTATTGAGGTTTACTCGTCTCGGGCCAGGTGGTGAAGCCAAGTCCCCCCGCACCTTTCCTGCCCCATGAGACGTGACCAAAATCAGCAAGGAAGTGCATGGTATTTCAGCTAGGCTCGATGTCAGGCTAGCGCCGTATCCCCGCTGCAGCTCCTTAGTCACGACACGGCAGCTTGGGTCGGGAGATTTTTGGTCAAGATTTACTCCTCTAGATCCGCAGTGTTTCGCTAAAAACAGGGGCAGCTCGTGTATCGTGTGGCTCTTCACAACGCACGGACGGTCCTGGTATTTTACCCTGAGGTCCCCAGTTCTGGTCGAAAGACTTTTACCTCTTTCCCGTCTCTGGTGTCCCCTTACCTTAATAACAGGGCTCCTAACAGGACACTGTCTACTAAATAAACACCTGGACACGATGGGACTAACACAAGAACCAACATTCCTCTTAACCAACTGGATCAGATCACTACAGCCCTAACTGCTGCTGCCGTTGGCGACACCAGATGCGGGTCATTACAGCCTTCCATGCTGCTACGCTGGTGACCCTCGGGTTCACACGAGCGGCCACTACGGAACCACTGCCGCTTCGGTGGTGATCCGGGACATTCCTCTTAACCAACTGGATCAGATCACTACAGTCCTAATTGCTGCTACCGTTGGTGACCACAGATGCGGGTCACTACAGCCTTCCCTGCTGCTACCGTTGGCGACCCTCGGGTTCACACGATGCGGCCACTACAGTACACTATAAGTACTGCTCACACGCACACCCACAATCATACATACGCTAGATCATCTCTCTCAGCTGAATCACTACAATATCGATGTTCTCACACTGAAATCTAGAAATAAACTGAAATAAAATACGTGAATCATTAAATGTAGCTCTTATCCAACAGCTTCGGTTACGTACCTATATAGCTAATTAGAGACAAAACAATAAATTTAATAAAAATAATCTTACGCAAAATAATTACTGTGGCATATTCTTTGTAGCTTTGACATTAGAGTTAACCTTAATTTATAAAAATTGATCTTATCGTAATATTAAAAACAATAATTAAATTAAAAAGTTTATATCATACTTGAAAATTATTATACATGATTATTAAAACTTACCGATGAAAAGTTATGCTCCTTTCTTTTGAGTTTCTGGTTTGCGAACGGCCACATGCAGCACAGCTAACCATGTTTATCAAACACACAAGACAGATTCGAACGAATTTAAATATTTTCTTAAAGTTGAAATATTAACAAACAAAGCACAATTTTCACTCAAACCACCAGAACTGAACTGCTCCAACACAAGTCACAGTACAAAGTGAAAGTGCCCATGTAGACGATGACACGAGTTACATTGTTAACGGAAATCAGGCAAATTTGTTTAGAGCCAATCTGAACACGTAATTTTGGTGTCTCAAAATGGCTGACTTCCGTCGCTCAGTCTTCAATGTCAAGAGATGGGGTATCATCCTTCCTGTGTATATTTATTCAAAGGTAGTTTTCTAGTTTTTATGAGGGTATATAAGATACTACTGTTATTTTATTATTATAAAAATGCGTTACAGTAAAAGCATTCAAAATTCAAAACTAAGTTAAATGTTAAGTTTATTAGCAATTCTAAAAGTAAATATGTGAAAAATAAAATACTGACACGTCAGTGACACTGAAAGAAAATAATGTTATTCGTACGGCTATGAATCAAGGTAATATATCTGAATTAATAAATAAACTGACGTTACAGCGAAAGTATTGTCAACAACGAGCATCGCTTTAAAATGGAATGTCCTAACTTAGTCGAAACAATATGAAATTTTGAAAGACAAGCGTGTTATATCCACCCTCATCGCACGCGTTTCTTGTGTGAGAGATAAATATGTGCCAATTTGTTAATTCGTTCATGATACAGATGAACTTGATCGGACATCTTTAATAAAATGACTGCACCATAGAAATTTTCTAACGTGTGTAGGTATTATATTCTTACAATACTAATAGTTATTCAAATTTATATTACATATTAAATAACAATGTTATAATTAAGTAGCAAAATATTTAACTCACTGTCACATTTTATAAGTGTAATTTTTATTTAATTTCTAGAACATTTTCTTATGTTCGTCTAGCATCATTCACATGTTCTGTTTCCACAGTCCCCGTAGACCGTGAAGTGACCGATATTGGAAAAAGTAAATATTGGCAACTATACTGCCTTGTTCTCAAAACTACTTTTCATACGCTTAAAGCGTCGCTTGCGCCATCTGTTACATTTAAAACTAAATATGTCAGAGCACATTTTCTAACGATAAACTGTGCATTAGTTTACGTTTGTCTGTAATGTACTTTAATATGTTTAACTAAGTCGTATTTTCTTGCAAACCATTTTTTACATACATCACACTGAAAATCTTTTACTCCGGTATGTACTGTAATATGGTGGGCTAAGTGTGATTTACGTGAAAATAATATCTTACATTTACTGCACTGAAAATCTTTCACTCCATTATGTATTTTAAGATGTCTGGTTAAGTCTGATTTTCGTGAAAACCATTTTTCACATACATCACATTGAAAATCTTTTACTCCAGCATGTACTGTAGTAATATGGTAGGCTAAGTGTGATTTACGTGAAAATAATATTTTACATTTACTGCACTGAAAATCTTTCACTCCATTATGTATTTTAAGATGTCTGGTTAAGTCTGATTTTCGTGAAAACCATTGTTCACACATATCACACTGAAAATCTTTTACTTCGCTATGTAGTTTAATATGTCTGGCTAAATCTGATCTTAGATTAAACGATTTTTTACATACATCGCCGTGAAAATCTTTTTCTCTAGTATGAAATTTCATATGTGTATTTTTCAAATATGATAATTCTTTAAAACTTTTCTTACAAATTAAGCAAGTATAAATCTTACGGCCTGCACTACCAGTTACTAAAATATTTTCATCATAGTTCATTTCACTATTAGAAACAACATCGTCAAGATCATCATAATTCTGTTCACTTTTGTCTTCCATATCAACGCTGATATCTTTATTATCAAGAACTACATCGTCAAGGTCATCAGAATTCTGATCACTTTCGTCTTTCATATCAACGCTGCTTTCTTCATGGAGATAAATGGCTGTTTTTGGCGGTGGACTTTCCTCCTTCAGTATATCTTGTAGTAGAATACTATATTCTCTGTCATAGGGATTTTCTTGTAGCGTGTCTTCTTTAATGAAAATTTCATGTACTATTTTTACTTCCAGATTATCGCTCTTATTTACTACTTCCTCTTTAACATAAACTTCATTGATTTTATTAACATTTGTTTTAGATGTATTACATTTCTCTGTCACATCTGTGTTGTCCTGTTCCTCCTTTATCCACGTTTCCAGAAAATGTAGACTGTTTTGCACACATTTTTTTTTAAATGTACTAAACGAGTAAAGTATATTTTCGCAAATGGAACAGATGCGGAGCGGAATCGTCAACTTGATGATCGTCTGAAACAAAAATTTTCTTTGTAAATATATCCTCATGAAAGATGGGTAATATTTCCCCCCAGAATTCTAGCCTAATACTGACAGTTTGAATGACAAATATGAATTGTCTATACCTTGTTCCATTTAAGCCATTCAGTATTGCGGAGCATAGGGAATAATTTTGACCACTCTGATTGGCTAAAATTAGAGACAAGAACCAGGTTTACCCAATGTAATTTCGGCTACTTCAGATTTGCGCTGTTGCCAGTGCCATATACTGAATGGCTTAAATGGAACAGAGCATAGTTTGATAACCCGACAAATCCATTTTTGGACAAAAATGAGCTTGATCCTTCCTCGGATTCAACTGCTCATTATCCATAATTTAGTGTGATGCTTGTGTACCAAAACCCAACACATCTTCATGATTTTACATTTAAAATATCACGTTATATTCAATCAGACTGAACCTAGCAGCCGATTCGCAGCAGCCGATTCGATTTACAGCAAGTGTTGCGTAGCACTGGCAGTTAATGTACTAGGGACATCAAAAGTGTTGTCGATTTATGAAAAACAAGAAAATAATAAAATATTCGTATTTGTTTTTGTCTGTACCGTATATATTATAAAAAGAATAAATTCATATACCAATAATTGATATAAAATAATACATTTATTTTGATTTTGGGTAGACAACACAATTGTACTGATTTATTTATATAAGTTTTGAGAACAGGTTATGAATGTTTTATTTTACCATTATTAACAGGATAATAGTAATCCCGATAAAATCATACTTTGTAGGGTGAAGAGCACATACACCCTGAACATTATAAAGATCAACCGAAAAATTTAAACAGGGGATTAGGGGTATATCTCATGACTTAAATATCAGTTTCTCCCAATTTTAATATTATTTTCAGGATAATAAAAATCCTGACAAGACCATACTTCGTAGGGTGAACAGTAGATACACCCTGAACATTATAAAGTAAAAATGAAAAATTTATTCAGGGGATTAGGGGTAGATCTCTTGATTTAAATATTAGGAAATCACTATTTTCCAAGTTTCTCGCAATTTTTATATTATTTTCAGGATAATAAAAATCCTGACAAAACCATACTTTGTAGGGTGAACAGTAGATACACCCTGAACATTATAAGGTACAAATGAAAAATTTATTCAGGGGATTAGGGGTAGATCTCTTGATTTAAATATCAGGAAATCACTATTTTCCAAGTTTCTCGCAATTTTTATATTATTTTCAGGATAATAAAAATCCTGACAAAACCATACTTTGTAGGGTGAACAGTAGATACACCCTGAATATTATGAAGTACAAATGAAAAATTTATTCAGGGGATTAGGGGTAGATCTCTTGATTTAAATATCAGGAAATCACTATTTTCCAAGTTTCTCGCAATTTTTATATTATTTTCAGGATAATAAAAATCCTGACAAAACCATACTTTGTAGGGTGAACAGTAGATACACCCTGAATATTATAAAGTACAAATGAAAAATTTATTCAGGGGATTAGGGGTAGATCTCTTGATTTAAATATCAGGAAATCACTATTTTCCAAGTTTCTCGCAATTTTTATATTATTTTCAGGATAATAAAAATCCTGACAAAACATTACTTTGTAGGGTGAACAGTAGATACACCCTGAATATTATAAAGTACAAATGAAAAATTTATTCAGGGGATTAGGGGTAGATCTCTTGATTTAAATATCAGGAAATCACTATTTTCCATGTTTCTCGCAATTTTTATATTATTTTCAGAATAATAAAAATCCTGACAAAACCATACTTTGTACGGTGAACAGTAGATACACCCTGAACATTATAAAGTAAAAATGAAAAATTTATTCAGCGGATTAGGGGTAGATCTCTTGATTTAAATATCAGGAAATCACTATTTTCCAAGTTTCTCGCAATTTTTATATTATTTTCAGGATAATAAAAATCCTGACAAAACCATACTTTGTAGGGTCTACAGCAGATACACCCTGAACATTATAAAGTAAAAATGAAAAATTTATTCAGGGGATTAGGGGTAGATCTTTTTATTTAAATATCAGGAAATCATTATTTCCAAGTTTCTCGCAATTTTTATATTATTTTCAGGATAATAAAAATCCTGACAAAACCATACTTTGTAGGGTGAACAGTAGATACACCCTGAATATTATAAAGTACAAATGAAAAATTTATTCAGGGGATTAGGGGTAGATCTCTTGATTTAAATATCTGGAAATCACTATTTTCCAAGTTTCTCGCAATTTTTATATTATTTTCAGGATAATAAAAATCCTGACAAAACCATACTTTGTAGGATGAACAGTAGATACACCCTGCACATTATAAAGTAAAAATGAAAAATTTATTCAGGGGATTAGGGGTAGATCTCTTGATTTAAATATCAGGAAATCATTATTTCCAAGTATCTCGCAATTTTTATATTATTTTCAGGATAATAAAAATCCTGACAAAACCATACTTTGTAGGGTGAACAGTAGATACACCCTGAATATTATAAATTACAAACGAAAAATTTATTCAGGGGATTAGGGGTAGATCTCTTGATTTAAATATCTGGAAATCACTATTTTCCAAGTTTCTCGCAATTTTTATATTATTTTCAGGATAATAAAAATCCTGACAAAACCATACTTTGTAGGGTGAACAGTAAATACACCCTGAATATTATAAAGTACAAATGAAAAATTTATTCAGGGGATTAGGGGTAGATCTCTTGATTTAAATATCAGGAAATCACCATTTTCCAAGTTTCTCGCAATTTTTATATTATTTTCAGGATAATAAAAACCTGACAAAACCATACTTAGTAGGGTGAACAGTTGATACACCCCGAACATTATAAAGTACAAATGTAAAATTTATTCAGGGGATTAGGGGTAGATCTCTTGATTTAAATATCAGGAAATCACTATTTTACAAGTTTCTCGCAATTTTTATATTATTTTCAGGATAATAAAAATCCTGACAAAACCATTCTTCGTAGGGTGAACAGTAGATACACCCAGAACATTATAAAGTACAAATGAAAAATTTATTCAAGGGATTAGGGGTAGATCTTTTGATTTAAATATCAGGAAATCACTATTTTCCAAGTTTCTCGCAATTTTTATATTATTTTCAGGATAATAAAAATCCTGACAAAACCATACTTTGTAGGGTGTATAGTAGATACACCCTGAACATTATAAGGAACAAATGAAAAATTTATTCAGGGGATTAAGGGTAGATCTTTTTATTTAAATATCAGGAAATCACTATTTACCAAGTTTCTCGCAATTTTTATATTATTTTCAGGATAATAAAAATCCTGACAAAACCATACTTTGTAGGGTGAACAGTTGATACACCTCGAACATTATAATGTACAAATGAAAAATTTATTCAGGGGATTAGGGGTAGATCTCTTGATTTAAATATCAGGAAATCACTGTTTTCCAAGTTTCTCGCAATTTTTATATTATTTTCAGGATAATAAATATCCTGACAAAACCATACTTTGTAGGGTGAACAGTAGATACATCCTGAACATTATAAAGTACAAATGTAAAATTTATTCAGGGGATTAGGGGTAGATCTCTTGATTTAAATATCAGGAAAACATTATTTCCAAGTTTCTCGCAAATTTTATATTATTTTCAGGATAATAAAAATCCTGACAAAACCATACTTTGTAGGGTGAACAGTAGATACACCCTGACCATTATAAAGTACAAATGAAAAATTTATTCAAGGGATTAGGGGTAGATCTTTTGATTTAAATATCAGGAAATCACTATTTTCCATGTTTCTCGCAATTTTTATATTATTTTCAGGATAATAAAAATCCTGACAAAACCATACTTTGTAGGGTGAACAGTAGATACACCCTGGCCATTATAAAGTACAAATGAAAAATTTATTCAGGGGATTAGGGGTAGATCTCTTGATTTAAATATCAGGAAAACATTATTTCCAAGTTTCTCGCAAATTTTATATTATTTTCAGGATAATAAAAATCCTGACAAAACCATACTTTGTAGGGTGAACAGTAGATACACCCTGAACATTATAAAGTACAAATGTAAAATTTATTCAGGGGATTAGGGGTAGATTTCTTGATTTAAATATCAGGAAATCACTATTTTCCAAGTTTCTCGCAATTTTTATATTATTTTCAGGATAATAAAAATCCTGACAAAACCATTCTTCATAGGGTGAACAGTAGATACACCCTGACCATTATAAAGTACAAATGAAAAATTTATTCAGGGGATTAGGGGTAGATCTCTTGATTTAAATATCAGGAAAACATTATTTCCAAGTTTCTCGCAAATTTTATATTATTTTCAGGATAATAAAAATCCTGACAAAACCATACTTTGTAGGGTGAACAGTAGATACACCCTGACCATTATAAAGTACAAATGAAAAATTTATTCAAGGGATTAGGGGTAGATCTTTTGATTTAAATATCAGGAAATCACTATTTTCCAAGTTTCTCGCAATTTTTATATTATTTTCAGGATAATAAAAATCCTGACAAAACCATACTTAGTAGATACACCCTCAATATTATAAAGTACAAACGAAAAATTTATTCAGGGGATTAGGGGTAGATCTATTGATTTAAATATCTGGAAATCACTATTTTCCAAGTTTCTCGCAATTTTTATATTTTTATATTATTTTCAGGATAGTAAAAATCCTACAAAGTATGGTTTTGTCAGGATTTTTATTATCCTGAAAATAATATAAAAATTGCGAGAAACTTGGAAAATAGTGATTTCCTGATATTTAAATCAAGAGATCTACCCCTAATCCGCTGAATAAATTTTTCATTTTTACTTTATAATGTTCAGGGTGTATCTACTGTTCACCCTACAAAGTATGGTTTTGTCAGGATTTTTATTATTCTGAAAATAATATAAAAATTGCGAGAAGCTTGGAAAATAGTGATTTCCAGATATTTAAATCAAGAGATCTACCCCTAATCCCCTGAATAAATTTTTCGTTTGTACTTTATAATATTCAGGGTGTATCTACTGTTCACCCTACAAAGTATGGTTTTGTCAGGATTTTTATTATCCTGAAAATAATATAAAAATTGCGAGAAACTTGGAAAATAGTGATTTCCTGATATTTAAATCAAGAGATCTACCCGTAATCCCCTGAATAAATATTTCATTTGTACTTTATAATGTTCAGGATGTATCTACTGTTCACCCTACAAAGTATGGTTTTGTCAGGATTATTATTATCCTGAAAATAATATAAAAATTGCGAGAAACTTGGAAATAATGATTTCCTGATATTTAAATAAAAAGATCTACCCCTAATCCCCTGAATAAATTTTTCATTTTTACTTTATAATGTTCAGGGTGTATCTACTGTTCACCCTACAAAGTATGGTTTTGTCAGGATTATTATTATCCTGAAAATAATATAAAAATTGCGAGAAACTTGGAAATAATGATTTCCTGATATTTAAATAAAAAGATCTACCCCTAATCCCCTGAATAAATTTTTCATTTTTACTTTATAATGTTCAGGGTGTATCTACTGTTCACCCTACAAAGTATGGTTTTGTCAGGATTTTTATTATCCTGAAAATAATATAAAAATTGCGAGAAACTTGGAAAATAGTGATTTCCTGATATTTAAATCAAGAGATCTACCCCTAATCCCCTGAATAAATTTTTCATTTTTACTTTATAATGTTCAGGGTGTATCTACTGTTCACCCTACAAAGTATGGTTTTGTCAGGATTATTATTATCCTGAAAATAATATAAAAATTGCGAGAAACTTGGAAATAATGATTTCCTGATATTTAAATAAAAAGATCTACCCCTAATCCCCTGAATAAATTTTTCATTTTTACTTTATAATGTTCAGGGTGTATCTACTGTTCACCCTACAAAGTATGGTTTTGTCAGGATTTTTATTATCCTGAAAATAATATAAAAATTGCGAGAAACTTGGAAAATAGTGATTTCCTGATATTTAAATCAAGAGATCTACCCCTAATCCCCTGAATAAATTTTTCATTTTTACTTTATAATGTTCAGGGTGTATCTACTGTTCACCCTACGAAGTATGGTCTTGTCAGGATTTTTATTATCCTGAAAATAATATTAAAATTGGGAGAAACTGATATTTAAGTCATGAGATATACCCCTAATCCCCTGTTTAAATTTTTCGGTTGATCTTTATAATGTTCAGGGTGTATGTGCTCTTCACCCTACAAAGTATGATTTTATCGGGATTACTATTATCCTGTTAATAATGGTAAAATAAAACATTCATAACCTGTTCTCAAAACTTATATAAATAAATCAGTACAATTGTGTTGTCTACCCAAAATCAAAATAAATGTATTATTTTATATCAATTATTGGTATATGAATTTATTCTTTTTATAATATATACGGTACAGACAAAAACAAATACGAATATTTTATTATTTTCTTGTTTTTCATAAATCGACAACACTTTTGATGTCCCTAGTACATTAACTGCCAGTGCTACGCAACACTTGCTGTAAATCGAATCGGCTGCTAGGTTCAGTCTGATTTATATTCAAAACCCGACAAATCCACAATCGGCTGGAATCTAATGCCAACAAATCCAAATTAGCCAATTAAAGCAGCATATATATATTTACTTATTCAACAGGACATTAGTCCCAATTACAGAGCAATATACAGAGTACAAATACATAAAAGTGAAAGAATATTAACAATTACATAATATTAATTACAAACTGTTTAAGAAACAATATTACTTAATATATCTTTAAATTCGTGAAGACTGAAACTAAAATCAAGATCATTGCAAACTGTACCTATTGAATGAGCGACATATAGAAATTACAGTGGAATTAAAATGGTAATTAGTATAGAACGTTTTTATTTATTTGGGCGAAGTGTAAATATTAGACAATTATTATTAATTAAAGTAAGTGTTTATTAAACTATAATGAAAATGACTATTACTAATATTAAACAATTATTAAAAAAACGAATTAAGACTAAAACTATAATTAACTAGATAACACTAACACTATATATTTATTTAACCAATTAACACTACTATTTATTTATACAATCTTACTAATTATATATTTCGACTATTTATGTCACTGTTTATTTATATCACGTTCAACTGTCCGCCTACCGACCTCCACAGCGTCTATATACTCAACAGCGTCTGTATATTCAACTGCTCAGACAGAAATCACACTTTTCACCTCACTATCTGTCTATTTATGTAACTAATAGCCTATCTTCCACAGCTTCAGTATCACCGACTGTCCGTATGCCACAATTCTTCACCACTACTGCCGAGTATCCACTTCCACTTGCCGTTACCGTCCTCGTATACCTAGCGTCCCAATACTCTTTAACACTACCGTGTATTCTCTTTCACAGCTATCCCGGTATACCAGTAAATTTCCGACTCGCTGATACTATCCTCGCATACTATAGCTCGTCAACACTACCGAGTATTCACATCCACAGCTATCTCAGTTTACCAGTAACTTCCCGAGTACCTACTCGACACAAACTGCATACGCTCACCACGATACTGCTGTGCTTCTAACACTTTATTCTCTAATATGGCACGCCGTTCCACACAAATATTATTCTTGTGTTATAAAATTTATTTTCTCTAAATATATATTTTAAAATAAATATTTCACGTTCTAAAAATTATATATCAGTGAAATAAAAATATAGCGCACGTAATATATATATATATATATATATATATATATATATATATATATATATATATATATATATATATATATATATATATATATATATATATATATATATATATATATATATATATATATATATATATATATATATATATATATATATATATATATATATATATATATATATATATATATATATATATATATATATATATATATATATATATATATATATATATATATATATATATATATATATATATATATATATATATATATATATATATATATATATATATATATATATATATATATATATATATATATGTATATATATAATTTAAAAAAAATTATCACAAAATAATTTTTGTGGCGTGGCGAGTGTTGATATATAAATTTGAGCTTCTATGTTGGACTGATAGATGGATCGTTATAAAATATGAATTACTATTTATATTTATATTAGATTTGAATGCGTATAACAATTTGAAAATATCAATTAAGTATTTTTATTAGTTTACAAATATTTATAGTATTAATAATTTTTATAATAATAATAATTAATTAATTAATAATTAATTATCAGTGTATTTGCCATTATTTTTATAATAGTTTATTTTATATTATACAATGACAGTATTTGTAGATACAATACAATGAATCTAAATATAACACTGATAATTTCCAAAATACCTAAATACGGGCAAATGTAGAGCAGAATTGGGAGGCAAATGTAAACATATTGTTACAGTTGTTGCATATAAACAGGTTAGTAAAAATCAAAACCATATTTATTGTTTTATAACAAAAGTTATCATTATTATTGTTATTAATTTATTTGTTTATGGGTTTGTGTATTACAGAGCAGAAGAAATAGAAAAATTAAGTTGTACCGATTTGGAATAAGTAAGGAGAAAACTTGTTAAAAAGGATGATAAACATTATAGTTTGGCTATAAAATTAGAAGAATTTAGCCATCCTGTTTTAAAAAAGAAAAAATAGAACCGACTAATGATGTCAAAGCTATATGGGAAGAAAATTTCAAGATCATATTTTGTCAAATATGTGGGTTTTGCTGAAGAAATTTTGCCAGTAAACGTAAGTAAGTTAATGGTTTATCGATTTTATTGTAAATTGTACCATTTTGTTGTATAATTAAATTAAATTATGATAATGCACATGCACAAATATGTAAGGTTATGTAGATTTAACTTCACATTGAAACAATTATTTTTAATCTATTATTAGGTAAAACATCAGTGTTATTTTGGATTATAATAAATAATTTCATATTATTAAAAATAACCTCTAAACCCATGGACCCAGCAAAAAAAAATTCCGCGAGGACATTCTGTACTACGATAGAAGCAATATCACAGTGTATTAAATGATACAAAAGTGGATGACACGATAGCAGGAGATGACTACGATAGCATCATCAGGGACCTAAATTAGGCGTCTAAAGAAAAAATCACCAATTTATTTTATTAAACATACCTACCACTCTGTACCACATGGCATCACAACATGCGGCCCGTTGCGACTTTCATTATGGCCCGCGGAAAGTAAATTTCTGAGACGATATTTAAAGAATGATTAATTCCATATTTTTTGTTACTTACGTTTTCTATGACTTTTTAAATAAATATTTTATGAAAAATAAATCTAGATATTATTCTTACTAATGGAAGTGTTTATGAAAACTAGATGGTAGCTCAGGAGTTATGTTCACTTGCGTATCCTGTGGATAGTTCGTCTCACAATATTTAAATTTAACATTTTACGGGTGTTTCACTTTTACCATTAGAATTTTAACTTCTTGAGTAATATATTATGTGTATTATTTGTTGTATCCTTATAGAATTGACATTGTAAACATATTTTTGATACTGCATAAAATAAATACCTTTGCTTGTCTTGAAACGGACATACTACCAAGGATATTCTATATAATATTAATATCCTTACATACCACTGTACTTTTCTAGTTTTTTTTTGGTTTGCCGTGAATCAATCGCTGTTATGAAAGAACATAATATCCGACGTCATTTTGAATCCAAACATCGAGATTTGGCCCGCGCTTTAGTTTTCGGCTGTGTGTTGGCCCTGGATTATTTTTGAGTTGTGCAGGCCTGCTGTACCATTTACATACTTTCAAAGTATAATAAATAAAAAGAATACCAGTTATCAAATGTGTTTTATCTAATATTTATTACTAGTTATTTATAGTTACAATACTAGTAGAATTGTACATTTTTTCATCATTCTTATTTATATAAATTGATAAAAAAGTACATTGAAATATGTAGTAAAGTTGACATCAGCTAACAATAGCAGTTTGTATAAGCAGCAAACGTTCCAATCCAAATCTTTTATTGCTGAATTATCTTGAACTTTCATAGTTTTTTTCTATGCGCATAATATTATATACTCACACCCCGATTCTGCAGTCAGGATTTTTTATCATCACTTGCCAAATATTCAACCATATTTAGAGAATGCCTCGTTTCATCACTTCCGTTCGTAAATCTAACGCCAGCAGATCTGAAGATTATATTAAAATGAATTAAACAGCCATAGAGGTATATAACATTGCAATTAAATTTTAATATCATAGAAGTGAGGTTAATTACATAACACAAATATCATGTAAATTAAAATTGTATGATTACTTACCGTTTTCCTATTTTTATAGAACATGGAGTATATTTCGTTTCCTTAATTTTGTTTTACATATTTGTGGCATTCCATCAGTCCGTCAGCCATTTAAAACGTAAATAAAATTGACAGAAGCACTTTTATTCGTCGGTTTTATAAAGGCTGATAAAAGCGCGCTTTTATACTATAAAAGTGGGTTCGGTTTATAGTGCGGTTTTATTCGCACTTTTATTATAATAGCATTTACGATGGTAATACGGACCTTGTGTTGTATTTGTCTTTCACCTTTTTACCTCCCGCCAACCAATATTTTCGGTCAAAAAATTCGATAGTGTGTTTTCAGTGAATAGGCACGAACTAGGATCTTCACAACATGTTTTTATTATTTTTATAATGATGTCTGTCTGTCTGTGTGTCTAACGATTTTTTCGAGGATTTTTTCATCTACGATAACAGTCAAACATCCACAAATTTCTGTTTCCGTATTTAAGCTTTTTTACATTGGTATAAAGAATTTATTAGATTTTGGGTAAAATTGGACAACTGGAAGTGGTACTTTACTTAAAGCCCATAACAGTTACTAATGAAAAATTATATTAAAATATAATCCAAAACTTTTCAATTTTAGTATTCAAGACTTTTATGTTAATGGAAACAAGATATTAGATTTTGGCTAAAATTGATAAACCGGAAGTAGTACTTTACTTAAAGCTCTGAACAGGTTTCTTTAAAAAATATTTAACATATGATCCAAAACTTCTCAAATTATATTTTTGAGGTTAATCCTTTACATTACTCGGTATTTCAATATAAGTTCCTACGTTATTCAATACCTAAAGAAAAGTAAAGCAAAATTATGTACTTACAATTTCAGGCATAAGATGCTCTACTTGAGTAATAACTTTGTTGTCCACAATGTTGCATTTGTTATTGTTATCATTTAAGCACATAAAGCACAAGTCAATCATGGAACGCATGTTTAATAAATACTTTAATCACTTTCACTAAACAATATCTACAAAACTTTTATTTATTAATAAATAACTTGTAGTAATTATAATAACAGAGCTTAACAGAACATATACGCAAGGTACAATAGTATATATAGATCGAGTCCCAACCACCGACCAATGACCAAATATCTAAAGAGAGACCGGACAGTCTCATATATTTGACTTAAGATAGACATTTTGTGCCATCTACATTTACATCAACGTACTAAAAGTAAAAAAAGCCATGGCTCCCATGGCTTACTTAATCTAAAATATATTATTTTAATATACCTATAAAACTAATATACTGCTGGTGGGAGTGTAGAACGAGAAAGGGAAACTAGCAGGAAGGAAATTCTTACACTAACTGACGAGGATAGACAATGTTTGTAGCAGATTCCTTTTAAGTGAGAGATAGGGCATTAGCAGTATATTTATTTATAGGTATATTATTATTTTTAATATTAAATAATAAATAAAAGAATTATTTTTTTCAAAAATTATTTGTAAAATAAGTAAAATTACAAATATTTTGTTATTATTAACATCAACATAAAGAAAATTGGTATACGCAACAATGGACAAAGCGCTGTGGCGCCAATAATATTATTTAATTTTTTTTGTTTTAATTTTATATTTATTTATAAATAAATATGGTCAAGCAATTAGGGCAACACGTGAATATGTTTACAATGACAATAATACGATTTGCACATTCGACAGGACTCGAGTTCGATTCTGATCGACTTGAAAATTAATTCCAATTTTCTAATAGCACGAAAATGAGCTCTGTGGTGTTTTCTCCATCATAAAATTAAGAACATGTGAAGTGACGCCTAGTAAGCGCCTTCAACTACAGATATGTTTTAATTATTGGCAGGTTGATTTAACCATCTTCTTCCCGAAAATTTTGGTGTATCCAATGATTTTTCCGATTAACGCCGTGGTGATAATGTAGAAAATATAACAGGATTCAACATTTGTCTCTGGGTAAACTTAATAAGATTTCGGGCATACTTCTGTTCATGTCTTAAGACTTCTGACTTGTAAATCTACTCAAGAAACAAACAATAACTTAGAAATATGTCATTCTCATAATTTTGTTCACTAGTTTTATTTATAAAAAGAAATGAATATTTAGAGGAAGCGGGTAGGTCATAGGGTTAGATTAAAATGATAAAAATAATAGCTCTTAGAAAGTATTATATTTTTATTTTTTGTACAACTGCCGATGTCTCGGATGTGTCAGATTGCACAATCATGTTTTAATTGTAGAAATATAGAGTAAATGTAAAATACATACCTTCATTGCTAGTTATTGTTGGTACGTAAATGTGTTTTAAAATATTCGGCAGTAAAATGATAGTCACAAATTCGATAATGCGCTAAAAAATCTTGATGCGGGATCTGTTGCAGCCCGAAATAATACACTAGATTTCTTTCATTATTATAATCTAAATTAAAAGATTATAACAATTAATTGTTAATAGTAAGTTCTGTGGCAAACTTTGACAAATTTGACATTAACTGAAAGAACAGTTTTGATATATATTCTTTTATTTAAGCCTACTTGGTCTTCAACACATAAAATGTCGCTAAATTGAATGGTGCTGCCATCTAGTTTTACATCATAGAACTATTAAACTCTATCCCTTAGTTACGTACGTTAAGTACTGTCCGGGCGTCACAACACCGATGTGAAGTAAAGTCACTAGATTCAGTGACTTTAATTTGAACCATTTGCAGTGCCATCTCTGGCGCTAGCTCGGCTTATATTAATCTGTGATAAATGGCACTGGCAAAATGTCTGACCTCTGGTGACAAAATTTAAAAGTATACCAGTCGCAAAAACATTGTACCATGTATGGAGTAATAGTGTTCACAGTTGCATATATTATAAATAAAATAACAAGTAAATCTAAAAGGTATTGTTCTGCAGAAAAAAATATCCCTTCATTATTTTCCGAAAAATAAAATATTAAACAAGAAGTGGCATTAAAAATGGGAAAGAAATTTCACTATATAAGTATGAATGTTTTGTTCAGAACAGTTTATGCCAAGTAATTTTTATCCAAGTAAGTACTTGCAAAATAGTTGTATGAATAATTATACATATAATTCTTTTGTAGGTTCTAATAATAATCGAAATGTTGTATGTACCGTATGCAGATGATGTTGTTTATTATTTGCGTTCTAGTTAATTTATCTGTATCTATCTCATCAGATTTAATTTTTTAAAAAAAGTATCTACATATATTTATTAATTACAAAATAAAACAGAAAATATTCAAATTTCTAACTGAAACTACTCTATAAAGCCGCATTCACAGCCCGAAATTTGGTGAAATTCGTGGAGTTTGTCTTATGGCAACGTGTACTTGTGTTCACAGCGCTGAAATTTGGTGTACACGAATTATAATTTGTACAAAAGTTTGCAAGCTCCAAGCTTTTGTGGCTAATTTAGGGTGCGTTCTACTAATTGTGTAAAATATATGTAATTTGAATGAACTCGTTTTGTTCACGTTAGGGTGATTTAATGGATTTCATGATTTTACTTTGTTTTTGATTTATTTTCTGTATTATATGTTCAAATCTGCCTTTTTCAATAAAGTACAAAACATAAGATAAAACTTGATAATGAAAATTAAGATAAATAATTTGTTTATTATAATTTACGAGCAATTCTTTTAAAGACAACAACTTTTGTTACTTTTGTTTTGGTGAAATAGTGAAATGTTGAGTAGGTATTAGGAAATAAATAATATGTTATAAATGACGATTAAATGTTAGCGCTGAAAATTAGAATATTAAAACACATTTATCACCCAAACCAGTATATACAGTATTTAATACAAAAATAATAACAAATCTAGATGACCGTCGCCTGGCCGAACCCGGTCACGCGGAATCCTCCTCCACGCCGTGATTATTTCTGTAAAAGAATTAACACATGAGAAATACTCAGTGAGGAGGCAATCATTTACGAAAGGTTCAGGCATTCACACACCGTACACACATGTTGGCAACTACGGGCAGTACCGCTAGTTACTACGGAACCTACGCTGGCGACCACAGATGTGGGTCACTACAGCCTTCCCTGCTGCTACGCTGGCGACCCTCGGGTTCACACGAGCGGCCACTACGGAACCACTGCCGCTTCGGTGGTGATCCGGAGACATTCCTCTTAACCAACTGGATTAGATCACTACAGCCCTAACTGCTGCTGCCGTTGGCGACACCAGATGTGGGTCACTACAGCCTTCCCTGCTGCTACGCTGGCGACCCTCGGGTTCACACGATGCGGCCACTACAGTACACCGTACTGCTCGCACACACACCCACAATCATACACATGCTAGATTAACTCTCTCACCTGAATAACTATAATATCGATGTTCTCACACTGAAATCTAGAAATAAACTGAAATAAAATACGTGAATACCAGTATCATTAAATGTAGCTCTTATCCAACAGCATCGGTTACGTACCTAAATAGCTAATTAGAGACAAAACATAATAAATTTAATAAAAATAATCTTACGCAAAATAAAATCTGTGACAAATACACATTTAGATTCAGGAAGACAGTATTTATTTTTTAGAAATTATATTATTGATGGAAAATCTGTCAACATCTATATTTTATGTTTTTAGCGTAAAACACTTTTCTTATAAAGTCATAACCAAAGTTGTTATGGTTATTGTTATTTCAATGTTTTTAATTTGATGTTTGTTGTATTATTATCTAAAAGAAGGAGTGCAAAGTTCTAAATAATGTATTTATTACATGTATTTAAAATAGAACTATCTATGCTTATGTAATTATAACCAAAAATAAAATAACTTTTACAATTTTAATTTTATATGAAAATCTAATAACAAGTAGAAATAGAAAGGAAAGGATTGCTATTTTATTGATATAGATTTTAATAATTTTTAACGAGTTAATGAATGCATTGACAAACAAATGATTATTTTTGAGAAACGTTTAGTTTTCTTTTTGATAGTTGGCATTACGGCACGAATTTCGAGTTGTGAACGGTCAAATTAATTTCTTCAAATTTCAGTGCTACAAATTTCGCCGAAATTCGGCTGTGAATGCGGCTTAAGTGTAAAATTTCATTGAATAAGCCGCATTCACAGCCCAAAATTCGGTGAAATTCGTGGAGTATGTCTTATGGCAACGTGTACTTGCGTTCACAGAACTGAAATTTGGTGTATACGAATTATAATTTGTAGAAAAGTTTGCAAGTTCCAAACTTTTGTGACTAATTTAGGGTGCGTTCTACTAATTGTGTAAAATATATTTAATTTGAATGAACTCGTTTTGTTGACGTTTAGGCGATTTGAATGGATTTCACATTTCAATATTTTACTTTGTTTTTGATTTATTTTCTTCATTATATGTTCAAATCGGCCTTTTTCAATAAAGTACAAAACATAAGATGGAACATGATAATGAAAATTAAGATAAATAATTTGTTTATTATAATTTACAAGCAATTCTTTTAAAGTCAACAACATTTGTTTTGGTGAAATAGTGAAATGTTAAGGTAGGTATTAGGAAATAATTAATACACATTTAGATTCTGGAAGACAGTATTTATTTTTTAGAAATTATATTACTGATGGAAAATCTGTCAGCATCTATATATAGAATCCAGTAGACCATTTCAGGTTTTGTATAATCAAATATTGCAAAGGGAAATAATTTGTTTCTTACAAAAAAATAAATAAATTGTATTGTATTTCTGATAAGAATAGACTTGGTGGCGCTGGTGCGCCAGCCTGTTTTGTTTCGTGTATGACATACTTGACAACTCAAGACGTCAAATTTTGATAGTTTTTAATTATTTAGTAAATAAACAGTTACTTAAAGTAGATTACGAAATCAAAATGGAATAAATTATATACCTGCTATTGTAAACTTGGTCTTACTCCTAAGTCAATTCTTATCTGATATACAGTATAAATAATAATTGTAACAATAATAATGTTATGTATTAACTTGAAATCATATATATTTTATGTTTTTAGCGTAGAACATTTTTCTTATAAAGTCAGAACCAAATCATATGGTTATTTCAATGTTTTTAATTTGATGTTTGTTGTATTATTATCTAAAAGAAGTAGTATTATTTATACTATGCCGTAACTTAACCGCGGCGATAAAGGTTCTGGTTACGCGTTCCGTAATGTAACCAAAACATAATTTCAGGATCGCGGTTCCATTTCGGAATGTGGTTCCTGAAAATTTTGGTTACTTTTTCGTGACCAAAACGATCACAAAATTTCTGTGGTTGTTATGGTCATTTTCTTAGAAATGATGTATCTATAACAACCTATATTTATTATTTGTATTTATTATACTACGTCAACCAAGACGCCAATATAGACAGTTTGTGAGACGAACCGAGGAAAAATGAGTCACTGTGATAGCATTGTAAGTTATTACTAATATATAAAAATGTATATGCATTTTCTGTTGGTTGTTAACAAGCTGTCAGCTGTCAATTTTTTATATCCGTCCTCAAGTCTGACCTTTGCAGCCGATATAACGAAGAACATTCCTACTTTACCGACACAAATTAACCAAGATGTTCCGAATCACGACCACTTTTCAGTAACCATAACCTGACCACATGAACCACAAAGTAACCATAACCACGGTTGTAGTTAAGCTACGGAATATACTGTTAATAGTATATTCCGAAATTGAACCAAGTTAACCGCGGTTACTTTTTTTAGTAACCGGTTGTGTTTTCGGAACGCGGTTATTGAAAGCTGGTAACTTTTCTGTAACCACACTAGCCGCGCTAGATCAGCAGTTGTGGTGCGGTTACATTTTGATGCATGACAAATGAACTTTTAACTATTTTAAAATTGTCAAAATGAACGTAGCTGTTAGCTGGTCAGTTTTCTATTCTGATGTCGGTAACATTGGGCGCATTTAGCAGGTGTGTTGTCGCTGAACATGTTCACAATTTTTCTGTAGTATGCACTGTTCACTAGAGACCGTTCACTGAACGGTCACCGACCAGCTGACAGTAAATAAAGTACGGTATAAAAAAGAATTTATTGTCGATAATTTTAGATATACTGCCTCTGCGCCAGAAGAAGAACATAATTATTATTTTAAAATTTCACCAGCACTAAAAATAGTGCTGGAAAACGTAATATTTTTAAAGCATAATTTAAATTATCATTTTCAGATTTTTGAACAGCATGAATCAGATTGAATGTGAAAAGTGTATTCAGCAGAAACCTACTTGTTCGGTGACCGTTCGGTCAGGTGTTCAATGACCCCAGAAATCTGCTGAATGCGTCCATTGTAACCGCGGTTAAACCGTAACCATTTTCAGTGGTTACCGTGGTTTAATTTCGGAATACACTATAAAATTAGAACTGTCTATGCTTTGTATAATTTATAACGAAAAAATAAAATAACTTTTACAATTTTAATTTTATATGACAATCTAATAACGGGTAGAAATCGCAAGGGAAGGATTGCTATTTTATTGACATGGTTTTGAATAATTTTGAACGAGTTAATAGGTACGTTCTATCGGTGTCAGAAATCTTCCTACTTCTAGTAGAAACTCAATGATCATTCTTTTGCGTCAAAAAAATCTGAATATTCCTACGAATTATTCCAACTTCAGATCTGGAAGCGCTGGTAGGAAGATATATAGAGTGAAGATAAATTCAAAATTTTACTAGCCGACTGACGCGCGTACCTTTCTGTTACATTTGTGAATGAGAGCGTTTGGGCAAAGCTTATCGTAGATGGCAGCAACGGACTAGCGACCTACGCCCGGGAATATTTGAATTGGTATCATCAAAGTTGTAACTTTATAACATGTGAACTATTCAATATATATTGTATATTTAGTTCATAAATAATATTAATTTGAATAAATATATTATTGTTTTAATATTATCTTTTCACTTTAATTAGTTTGTAATAGTTCATTTTGCATCTTCGTTCGTTTATGTACAAAGTTTTGTTGTGATGTTATTTAAATTTTGTGAGAATGTCGGATAAAGATAATTATAATTTGTGGAAATTAGAAACGCTGAAAACTGCATGAAGATGCCGTGGTGCGAGTGTAAGAGGAAGAAAAAGTCATTTAATTAACAGCCAGATCATTTTGTTTTGACTATGTAAGGTGAAATTTAATTGATATTTTTTGTTTTGTACTTCGGAGAAAATATTATTGGCACTGCACCTCTTCTCAAAATTCTCCTTGTATTCATGAAAATTTGATTTACAAATAATTAACATAAACAAGTTTTAGATATTTATAAGCCTCACGAAAGTCTTACCAGTATCATAACTTTCTGTGAGGAAATCTGTTTTCTCAAAATGCTGAGAGCAAACAAATGTCGAGTTTGGAGCATATTTTTTAAATTTTAATTCGTATAACCATAACTTTCTTTCTATTCTATCTTTCGCATGCAAGTTTGTTTTACTTTTACAAACACAACAGAACGCATTTTTATTTATGGACCTAACCCCGTTACTAGTGTTGGCGCGAACTGTCAATTTTCTTAACAAATTCTACAAATTTAGTTACACTTTATGCTAGCGCGCTCTACTACGTGTACGTATTTCACTACACACTTCCAGAAAATATGCTAGTCCAGTGCTGCCATTAATTCGGACAATGGGCACCAAACACTCCCATTTGCGTTTTTATTATTACATATATTTTTATATAATTATAATCTCTGTAATATTTGCATAATAACATTTTGAAGATCCAAAATAAACATACAAAGTTATCTTTAGTTGTTAACTAACAATAACACATAACCACTGCCGCTGTTCTATTGCTTTAAAAATATTCTTATTCTAGTAGGAATATTTCTGACACCAATAGAACGTACCTAATGAATGCATTGACAAACAAATGATTAATTTTTAGAAACGTTTATTTTTTGCTAGATGGCATTACGGCACAAATTTGAAGCTGTGAACGATCAAATTAATTTCTTCAAATATAGCCACAACAAATTATGTGTCCAGCTTTAAATGTTAACCAATCTAAAATTTACATTTCGTTTTACCACTATATATGGCTTCTCCTTCAACCATAGGATGTACGATAGGGTTTTCCCGGACATGTCGTCTTTTTCTAGGAATCACGTAAATTTTCCCCCATAAATTTTCTATTATATAAATAGGTATCTTATTTGCCGCCTAAACTTTCAATATAGTTTTTACGTTCGCCACTATGCTAGGTACTGCGTATTCAAACATACGAACGAAATGCCTACGAGGAAGTGTATATTCAACGAAATTTGAGACAAACTTATAAGGCATTTATACAAGGAAAACATGACTGGAAACTGGGAAATCATTTTTTTAAAACAATGATGCAATTTAAATCTTTTTATAGAAAAGCAAGGTAATGATACGAAAGCTCTGAGGGGCCACGTAAAATTAAAAATTTACGATAAATTACCGATTTTTAGGTGTAAATTACGATTAAAAAATTGTAAGTTACACTTAAAAAAGTGTAAGTTACACTTAAACAATGTGTAAATTACACATAAAAATGTGTAAATTACACTTAAAAAGTGTAAAATACACTTAAAAATGAGTAAATTACACTTTAAAGTGTGTAAATTACACTTCAAAATGTGTAAATTACACTTTAAAAAAGTGTAAATTACACAAAAATGTGTAAATTACACTTAAAAAAGTGTAAGTTACAATTAAAAAAGTGTAAGTTACACTTAAAAATGTGTAAATTACACTTAAAAATGAGTCAGTTACACTTACAAATGTGTGTGCGTAAGTTGTCCATGTGTTAATATGAATGTAATACGGCGCAATAACAACGTAACGTAGCATGTTAATGTAGATACGCCAATACAGAGTGTAAGATAATAAATAACAGTGTTCTCCTACCATGTTGAAAAACTGCATACATATTTCATTATAAATTGTTATAGTATGTTACATGTATATATTTGCTTTTCAAGTTTTCGTCTAGTGTATTTTATTTATAGGGATAAAGCGACTATATAATGGTTTCAAAAACAGCGGAAACTTTAATAGAATACTACTTCGCGTTAGGTCTACAACACGTAGAAATTTTAGTTCATTTATCAGTTCATCACAATATAAATATAAGTCATCGTACATTGAAACGCATTTTAAGCAAAAAAAAAAAATGTTTCGAAGAAAACACTACTCTCCAATTCCGGAAGTAGTAGAATTTATAGAGAAGCAAATACAGATATCAAGTCAGTTGCATGGATACCGATGGATGCATCTAAAATACATACAAAATACAGTTCGTGTAATTCTATATGAATTGGATCCCCTGGGTGTTAATAAAAGGAAACGACTACGATTACGTAGAAGACAATATTCTAATAAAGGCCCTAATTATTTATGGCATACTGATTGCTATGATAAATTAAAACCTTACGGAATTTGCATTAGCTGTTAATTATTTTGGTGGATGTCCACGACGCTTGAGAGCTGACTTTGGAACAGAAAACCGGTATATTGACCAAATGCAAATCTTTTTTCGCTCAACACCTGTTAACGAGAATGATAAATTATATGGTACATTATCCTTTTTATATGGCAAAAGCACATCAAATCAGAGAATTGAAGCATGGTGGAGTATATTAAGAAAACAAAATTTTCAGTTTTGGATAAACTTATTTGAAAAAATCTGATGTGGCCAGCACATTACCTTCCGTCAGTTCAGGCCCCTGTCACTTAGGTTGATTATCGTTTGCAAGAGCAGTTAGTTTAGCTCAGCGTCGGTAGTGGTATTTTTGGCGCCGTTGTCGCATAGTACAACGTATCGACTGTTTATATTTCAAATTTGACGTGACGTTTCATTTTTCGCGCGCACAGCTCGCGTGTGTTTGAAGTGTTAAGATCACATCACAGACCATCATACTGTTGTAAAGATAAAACCATAGCCATGAGAATTGTAAGTACAATTTGAATATTTTTTTCACAAACCTATACATATTTTTGTAATATTATTTGTTGCATTTGCTTGAGCAGTAGAATAGGTACTATACAAATGATTGTATTATGTATGATATTTGCTTGAACTGTACAATCTTACAATGTACATTTAAGTTGGAATATAATGGAATATATTTTGATACTTCTTTTAGCCGTCGAAATGTGTTGATAATGATTGTCATACTAATTCTCTTCCCAAAAATGAACGAGGACAATTGTTCTGCTTTCCGAGGAATGAAGTTTTGCGACGCCGGTGGATCGTTCAAATGAATAGAAATAACGAAGAATATTTATGGAAAACTCTGCAGAAGCAGGGTTTTTGGAACCTCACGCTGAGATCTTTAAATCAGGATCCCGTTGAAAATCTCTTTAGTATCGTTATGTAATAAAAAAAAATGCAAAAGTTGATACAAATCAAAATGTAATAATAGATGATTTTTTATCAGATTTCGTAAAAATAAATTATTGCATATACATATAATTATTTGTCTTATTATTAATTGAACTAGAAAAACAAATAATCAAAATATACTGCTGCCCGTCTTTTTGACAGTTATTTCAACTCAGCATCGCTAGGTGGCACATGAGTGCCGTGTTTTAGAATTTAACATAGAGTTGGCAAGTCTGATAGTGTATGATGGTCTGTGCGTCAGTTCTATGTATTTTGTACAAATTTCATACGGAAAGTTCCTTGCTAAATTAAATATTCTATTTCTTGTACATTACCTTCCGGCAGTTGCATGTATTTTATGCAAATTTCATACAGAAAATTATTATTTTGTGACGTTTTCTATATACAGTGTAATGTATCTGCAGAAATAAAAGATTTAATATTATTATAATTTCTTGTACATTACCTTAAAGCAGTTGTATGTATTTTATACAAATTCCATACAGAAAGCAAAAGATCCTATACCTATTTCCAGTAAAATTATAAGACAAACACACTATGTCAATTTCACTTGACACTGACATCTTTCAATCCAAATTTTCTTAATATGTAGCTGTTTCCACAGCTATGGCTACTTTATGAAATTTAATTTCTTTATAATTTTTTAACTCTATATCCATTTAATATTAGGTATAAAATGCAGTCAAATCGTATAGAAAATAAAATATTCTTTAATATTTATAATAACATTAAATGTGAAAAAATGATATTTAACATAGTTTTTTCAAGAAAAACTGTTAAAATCTTCAAATGAGGGCACTTCCGGTTGTCCAATTCTAACCAAAATCTAATAAGCTCTTCGCATGGATGTAACGAAGAGAAATACGAAAGAATTATAATTTTTAGAATTGTAGTATAAAAGTTATCGTAGACGAAAATTTTGTTACACACACACACACACACACACACACACACACACACACACACACACACACACACACACACACACGGACACACATACATACATACATACACACACACACACACACACACACACACACACACACACACACACACACACACACACACACACACACACACACACACACACACACACACACACACACACACACACACACACACACACACACACACACACACACACATACAGACATCATCGTAAAAATAGTAAAATCGTATTCTAGGGACCCTAAAACGTGCTTATTCATCAAAAACTCACCACCGAATTTTTTGACCAAAGACAATATCTTCCTTACCTAAAGGTGACGGAAGGTAAAAATTAAAGATGATGGTTATTTCACTGGAACTTTCTTGGACAAATCATTAATACAGTTTTGCTTTCTAAAAATGATTCAGGTAGGACTGTATGGTGTTTAATCGAAATGGAACAGTCCATTATATATTACTTGAATTTTAGAATGAACTTGATGAAGTTGCCATGGAATGGAATACACATCGTATTACTAAATCTAGAAACAGTATTGCTCCAACTGGGCGCCCTATTAATATGTACTACTTACCGGAATTGTACAACACATTAAATTACATTTGTAACGTGCCCTATGATAATATCAACGCTTGTATTTCAGAATGTAAATTTAAAAGTGAATTAATATGTGATAAGGTTGTTTTTGAAATTTGCAATTTGATAATAGTAGAGAAGCAACTAATATATCCAGAGGATCCATTCTCAGCTGTAGATATGTACATATTATTACGTTCTGAAATTATATCATTACTTTAATTATGGAAGAAATATTTTTATATAAAAGAATTATAAGAATTACTATCTTACATCATATGTAACGTACATACCGTGTGTCTACTTTTTTTCAAACATAGGAAATTCAATGTTAAAATTGGAGATGTCTCTACTAATCGTTTTAGAACAAAAGTGTAAAAAAGAAAAATATTTAGAATGAAAAACTGCAACTAATATGTTCAAAATTATTGTTTACAAGCCTTTCGTTCGCGAGAAAGAAGTAAAAGAAAATTCACGATTTAAGGCAATTATCAAATTGCCATGAAAAATTAAACAATTTGTTCGTTGTTTCTAACATATCTGACAAAATTGACTTTTCTTTTGATTTTTATTATTAGGAAGACAAACTAAAAGAAGAAAATCACAAATGGACCTTTTCAATTTAAAGAGATAGAAGATATGCGCAATGGAGATCTGCGCATAAAAAGAGCAATTGAGATTCATGGCGTTTGTTTCCAAAAAAAAAAAATAGACGTCAAATGTGAGAAAAATCTCATATAACTTTAAAAAATCTTATCGAAATAAGTTACAAAAGCTTTTAAAGTTAAAATGTCTAGCGATGCAAATTTTCACCGAGAATACAGGTATTTTAATGACTGCAATATTTTTGACGTTTCGTTTGACAGCCCAACTGACAATTGTTCGCGCCATTTTCTTACTATTTGCAGCGATAGAAAGAGATACCCGTTAAATTGAAAAGGTCTATTCTAACAGGTAAGAATAAAATTAAAAGAAATGTCAAATCTGTCAGAAACAACAAACATAAATTATTGTTTTCTTTTTCATGGCAATCTGATAATTGCCCTAAATCGTGTATTTTCTTTTAATCCTCACTCGTGAACGAAATGCATGTAAACAATAATTTTAGACTATTAGATGCAGTTTCTCATTGTGAACATCTTTCTTCATCACACTTTTGTTCTAAAATTAATATGTAGAGATATCGCCGAATCAAAATTTTACATTGTATTTTCTATGTTCGGAAAAAAGTAGACATCCGGTATATGACTTTATAATATATCGAAAATATTTTAATTAGAATGAATTATAAATGAAAAGCTAAATTTTGTTTTGTTAGAGGGCATTAAAAAAATAACTGTTTAGTTTTTGAAATATTATTACGATATAAAAATACAACGGATAATTATGTTACAAAAATAGAACTCTTACATATTATCGTATTAGTGTAAAGTAAATGTAAATAAAAATAAACAAATATCATAGAAACAATTATTATGTAACTATATAATATCCATTATCCAAATATTAGAATTTAACAGAGTATTCAGTTCACATCTGAATTCTGTATAATTATCATATGAATAAGGTAATTCCAGCATGCATCCACATGTCCTAGCTATGGGACATCGCAGGAATCCATCCATTTTAATAAAATTAACCGATATTTTATTCCCTGTTATTATATCAGCACCTGTGCAATATCTTACAAACGAAGCCAGATAATTTCCACTAGGTTCCCGTAAGTATCTTTTTAAAAAGCTTATAGTTTTTATCTTATCTTCATTTAAATCAGAAGGGAATGATAGTAATTCTATTACGTATTAGATTTTGGTATGGCGGATTTGTAAATTTGTTGCAAATCAGAAATATCCATTACGCCAAGCAGTATATCTTTCCAACAATCAATAATAAATTGCGGCTTTTGAATTATATCCCTATGTGCAATATCTTCAATCATTTGTTTAATGTTATCCTCTGTAGGGTTCCACTTCGCTTCAAGATTGCTAAGAGTATCTAAAATATCTTCCTTTTCTACAGATTCGAAATTTTCTAAAGCTTTCTTTAGTATTTCAGCATCATTTTTGGTGATATAGCTCATGAAGGCGGTAGATAAATCACTAACATTGGAACCCAGGATGCAATATTCCATAAATGGTGATAATAATTTTATTGGAAAATATTTTTCTCTTATCCATCCTTTATGAATAATTTTGGCTACCGCCTTCCATTTATCTGCATTAAAATCGTGCCGAACGTAGGGGACTTTCATATTTGTAACTACAGTACACTGGTCGTAAAAAGAATTCCAAAATTCTGCCAAGCAAGCGCGAAACACTCCTCCAGAATCTAAGGCACATTCCGATTTACCATCGGGCAAAATCATTTCAACAGAAACTGGTGTAAAATTAAGATTTGCATGAATAAAAATATTTATTAATTCTGTTAAAACTTGTCCCCTGTGTACTTTTATGTTCATGACATCTACGTCTGTGGAGGGTTCCTGTTGAAAATGAATGTCGTTCAATATACTTTCAGTCTGAACAAGTCCTTATATGTTAGATGTCATTGTATCTAAATATGAGGTATGCACAGGCCCTTCTGTATCAGTATCTCTTTGAAACTGTTGTAACTGTTGATATGCCCCATTCACCAGAGTCTGAGATACGGGATATTTTTTATTTGTAGTCGCTAAATAAAATTTTAATTTGCATAGACCAGTATATTTATAAATTTCTTCAATAGTAATATTGGCATCCAGTATAGTTTCTTTAAAGTCCATTATATCATATTTCATGTTTTCTATTTTACCCTTCGTTGATGTCCCATTAGGAAAAAATAGATCAAGGGCTTTAAAAATTAAAATTTCTTTTATCGAATCTTTTGGGAGTAAAAGTTCTTGTTCCTCCTCCGGCTTTGGTGCGTACTTGCACATATTTTCCTTTTCCATCCTCATAATGGAGCCATCCTACTTCCACTTTTCTTACGCTTTTCCTTGACCGAGGAACCTCGTCTTCGCCAGTCGAACTTTTATCTCGTTTTTGCAACTTTTTTCTTAATTTGCTTAAAAGTCCTTGCTTTTTTTATTTGGCAGGGCTGTTTGTCTTTTACAAAAGTCAATTATTGCAACCCTGTCACCATATTTTGTAAACATTTCTGCTAATTCTTTCTCATTCATTTTGATGATAGCATCTGCGTCGATCTAAAATTAGAAGTAAAAAATATTAAAATTGAATGTCGCAAAAAATGAATAGAAACAAGGGGGTATTCTAATAATTTGTTTATTTTATTTACTGAAAATTTCACATTTGTATTACAAATCCAAAATTTTTAGTTCTTTTTTATTTAATTTGAGTGAGATATAATTTTGAATTTAACCGGATATGACGTGGGAGGAGCTGGTGACATTTAGAAATATTATAGAAATAGAAAACTTGTAAAAACACAAACAAGACAGATGACAATACGTCAATGGCAGAAAAAGTGCTTCTTGTTAATGGTGTAGTTTTATTAGTTTTATGCACAAAATTTGTAAGAAATGTCGTCAGTCCCTCGTACGTCACAGACCACGTGATGTCTTTTTAGCGCCAAAATAAATTGCGAGAAAACTCAAGATTTTTTTAAATAATTTCGTATTTTTATCATAATCCATAAGCTTAAACATTTTTATCTTAAATTTTACTATAATAGAAAACCCAATTCCGAAAAATATACATAAATAATTCAAAGTCCTCGATGTTAAATGTTCCTAAATTACTTTTTCTCATATCTACTTATAAAATTTGTTTGCCTACTAAAATCTAATTGCTTAGATTACTTAATGGTGAAGGAGGATAAGTTATTTTAATAATAAGTGTATCATATTGAAAATTCAACAGCGAAGATCGAATAAATTCAAAACAAATTCATTATTTCGTAATCAATTAAGGTGCATTCACAAATGAAAATTAGGTTTATGGTTTTTGTTTAGGTTTAAGTAGGTCATTCATAAATGCAAATTTAAATTAACTGTAATTTAGTTTTGACATATACAGACATCTAGGTAAATGCTTCAAAAACAAGATTAAAATATAGGTAGAGCAGTACTTAACAGATACCCGTGCGCCGTGAAACTGTTATTTGCTTGGGATTATTGGTTAAATTTCAGCAATTAAGTTTTAACAGTCTCCTTGTTCTTCTCGCATTTGTTTAAAAAACCGAATCCACCAAGTGAATACTAAATAAAGATGGATGTATATATCTATATCGTTTTACACTCGTTTAGAGTCATTACATAATATGCGGCCAAAGTCTTTAAATCTAAAGTATAAACCATAAATCTAAACCTATTTCATTTGTGAATGTACCTTTAAAAATCATAATGTCAAATACGTTTGCAAGGTACACCCCCTTTTTCGACAACCGTTGACTGGACTAATGCAGTAATTGGGTAAAAAAAATCAACATGAAAATAATTATTTATCATACAATAATCTACAATTTAAGATTAATTTACTGTTGTTTTTTAAATAAATATACCTTGTTAACAATTTGGATAAAATATTACTTACGTTTTCGGAGAGTGTATAGGTTATAATATCCTCGGATATTCCCCTGCCCTCTAGAAATTGTTCTAATTGCTTCATTTTGCTGTTAGTGGTTAAAAAATCGCTTCCCATTGTTCAATACAATTTTGCTAGATACTAGAAAAACAATGGACCGGTGTAGGTACGCAGATTCTATGTACGCCGTTATTGCGTCAGCGTCGTAGGTCGTTGCAACCACTACTTTCTCGACTGAATTATCATTTTTATTGTAATTTATACATTTTAAAGTGTAGGTTACCCATTTTTAAGTATAATTTACACATTTCTAAGTGTAATTTACACATTTTTATGTGTAACTTACACTTTTTAAAGTGTATTTTACATTTTTTAAGTGTAATTTACACATTTTTAAGTATAATTTACACTTTTTGAAAAGTAATTTACAATTTTTAAGTGTAATTTACATATTTTTATGTGTAACTTACACTTTTAAAATGTAATTTACACATTTTTAAGTGTAATTTACACTTTTTAAAGTGTAATTTACACCTAAAAATATATAATTTACCCTAAATTTTTAATTTCACATGGCCCCTCAGAGCTTTCGTATAATGATGATAGTCTTAATGTATAATTATACACGTCAAATGGGTAAAATATTTCGAATCATGTGCTTCTAATGTACAGTGAATTATTAAAACATACACAGGTGGCTTTTACAAAAAAAAAAATATAAACATATGAACTAAAATGGTTCGTTACTGAGATACAGATACATGAATTTTTCAGTTTTTATTCAAAAAGATAAAAATAAATGGAGTTGTTTAATTAAAATCATAATAAATGTTACCCGTGGAGGTCATTCTGAATATTTATTATTATGATTTCAATTAAACAACTCCGTTTTCTGTTATCTTTCTGAATAAAAAATAATAATCCGATGTTGCCAGCACATGACCTTTCACCATTTCCAAATTTCCTTCTCACAAAATGAAATGACAATTATTATGACATTTTGGACGCGAATAATAATAATAATAATAATAATAATAATAATAATAATAATAAAAATAATAATTATGACATTTGTTCATTAATTAACTATTATTGAAATTGAAGTTGTGCCGTCATCTCGTTATAGCGCTAATAGGTTTTATTAAAATTATGAAGTTTTATATTTTAAAAATATTTTGATACAAAATAATTTAAAATTAGTCATATTTTTATATGACAAAATATATGCCTTTTTTAGTACCGGTCCCCATTCAATACCATGGCTAACACATACAACAGTATACAAAAGTAACTTTGATAAAATTTAAAATTCAATTTGCTCGGTTACGAAACGTGCAAAATAAAGTTTTATTCCTGAGTTAGATGCAGAATTTAATTCTCTACAACTTGCAGCATTAAGGCTCATTCACAGTGACGAAATTATACTTAGTACACGTAGGCGTCGGAGGACATCCCTGTAGTACTCTATGGTGATTGTTTGACCCTGTGGTGCGTACTCGCGGTGTACCACACCGCGGGATTCAAAGAAAGCAGTCAGCATCACTTTGACGTTGCTGCGCACTTCCGAGCCCTCTTTGGTCTTGGTGACTTGGAATGCTTCCACTGTGACGACTGAATCTTCCGAATGGTTTCCACCTGGCTGTCACCCACTTTCAGGCAAAATTTGATGCAATAGCGCTGCTCCAGTCGTTCCGTCATTTTCCTTGCAATGAAAAACCGGCGAGAGCACTACACGCTACTCACTAAAATGCTGCTTGCCACCAACAGACGCTATCGACAGGCGGGAAACAATTCACGCATGCGCATGAAGGTTCAAGATCGGCTAATGGAAGTTTCAAATCCATCAGGTTTTCGCAAAAAAAGATTGTATATTTTTCTAACAGACCTCGTATATTGGAAACTTTTAACAAAATCACTCAATAGACCATATTATTAACTATAGCGCCTCTGCCGGCAGATTTATGAAATGAAAAAAGCGTGCCAGAGTGACAAACTATTTTTTTAATTTTTCCAATTAAGGAAAATATATTCCTTTTTAATTAATGGATTCAAATCACAATCCTGGAAGCAACAATAGTAAACAGCCATAATTAAAAAAATATATTTCGCACTTTACAAAAGAATCACAACAACAAAACATTAGTTTTAGGTTATCTGTGAGTGGCCCTATTCCGTAACTCGGTGGTTAATTTTTAACCACTGGTTTAAATTTTATCCAATCAATATTGATTTGACAACGAAAAATCGCTTTTTTGTTATATGTCAACATACTTGATTGGTTAAAAAAATTAACCAGTGGTTAAAAATTAACCAATGGGATACAGAATAGGCCCCTTATTGGTTAAAAAATTTAACCAATGGTTAAAAATTAACGACTGTGTTACAGAATAGGCCTCATTGACAGAAGAGTAAATAGGCGCTTAAAATTTTTAAATTTTAATGTTTATTTTATTGATTATTTATAAATTATAAGGGCAGAATCCAGTAATTAAATATGAAATGAAACTTGCGAGAAAAAAAATATCGTTCATTTACGTCTACATTAAATAATATTTTGCTTTAAAAATACAATTGTTCCCATAAGATAACATTGGTATCATTTCCGCTGTACTCCCAAGCATATGATTGGTGTATTCTGAGCATGCGCATTAAGATAGTAATATGCTCTATTCAATATACGTCGGGAAAACTATTGAACAATAAGAACAAATTACAGATAAGACAGCTGGAACTGAACTGGAGGACGTTTGACGGCAATAATTTTTTTTTAAGTAATAATGAAAATAGAATTATTGTAATATATTATTAATGTAGAAATGATGAAATTTAAGTTAGAATAACATACGTCAAAGACTAATTTTGCAGATATAAAACAAATTTCCCTATAATATCTATCAAAGTTACGAAAACAACAGAACATTTAGCAAATGAGCTACAGAGTATTACCTGTTGATAAATTTATTTGCTATCACTTGCTAGTTAAACAAAATTTTACAGAGTTTCACCACTGTTCCTCCTTGTTTTCCCTATTACAGTAAGCGATTTTAGTGCCATCTACCTTTTGATTTTTTCGCGGATAGCATAGCATTATTTTAACTTTTTAATGTATTGTTTACCTAGTAATTTGGTACTCTCATTGGAATCCGCTAAGTAATTTGTATAACTTCGTGCTTATATTAGAATTAAAAAATAATATAAATGCAATAGACCAGAAAAGTGTAACGGTCAAACTTAGGCGCGAAATTCAAACTCAGTTCATAACGCTAAGAACATAATTTCAATCCCCGTGTATTTCTTACCAAGGAAATTTTTGCTCAACTTTAAAGGCCGAAAGATCTCATAAAAGTAAATCTCTTATGGAAAGCATTATAAGTAGCATCTAGACCGATCCTTTATCTCCAGATTCGTACAATAATATTCACATGAACTGTGCAGTTTATAATTATTTAAATAATAATACAACACTATAAAATTCATTGAACGTATGTCCTAGTTTGATCGTGCATGCTTCATCTTCTATTGTGCTGTCCCATTTACTGGTAATACTGGTGGGTCAATGACATACGGTATCCTTGCTTGCACCAAGCATTTTAATTTCTAATCATTTTCTTACTTTACCTTTTCTACAGTTTTAAACTGTTGCAATCTATTACTGATTAAGTGAACTATCGAATTCTTAGCAAGAGCTGTTTAATTTCTTTTAAAAAATATCTTTTTTTTGTCTGTAAAATTAAACTCCTATATGAAACCTATACTAGGGAATTCAAACTATGAACTCGCGCCAAAGGCAAATTCTAACCTAACTTCAGGCTATGGAAACTTAAATGGTAGACATTTGGACTAGGGTACCTTTATAACCAGGGTATGGCCATGGGCCAAGATCGCCGCCATTGTCGGTAATTGATTTTCCTATTTATTTGTAATAAATGTGGTATTATATTATAAAATAATATTAAATTATCACACTGTGAATTTATAAAGGCAAGGAAAATTAATTTATTTAAGAGATACACAATTATTATTAAGATATACATTTAGAGGTTACGTAGAATATATGACATGGGTTGTTATTATCACATCTAATTTAATATCTGTAGTTCTTATTTACATAATAATTGTATATTCTAAACTTACCTTTTAAAAATTTAAATGATTGTGCTTAATATTGGTAATTTTTAGTTGTTTTCAGTGACAGTAATCGTGATGGGTATCTTAACAAACTACACAAGTAAATAAGATAAAATATAATACTTACACTTTCAATACATATTAAAATGATAATTAAATGTGTTTTTCATTAAAATAAAACAAATAGCCACGAAAATACATAATACTTTGCGCAAGAACAACACATATAACAGATGTCCCGGTAATGGCGGACGAAACGTGAGCCACGCCATGGCCATACCCTGGTTATAAAGGTACCCTAATTTGGACTAGGGTACCTTTATAACCAGGGTATGGCCATGGCGTGGCTCACGTTTCGTCCGCCATTACCGGGACAGCTGTTATATGTGTTGTTCTTGTGCAAATTATTATGTATTTTCGTGGATACTTGTTTTATTTTAATGAAACACACATTTAATTATCATTTTAATACGTATTTATAGTGTAAGTAATATATTTTATTTTATTTACTTGTGTAGTTTGTTAAGATTCCCACCACGATTACTGACATATTGAAAACAACTATAAATTACCAATATTAAGCACAATCATTTAAATTTTAAAAGGTAAGTTTAGAATATACAATTATTATGTAAATAAGAACTACAGATATTAAATTGGATGTGATAATAACAACCCATGTCATATATTCTACATAACCTCTAAATGTAAATATTAATAATAATTGTGTATCTCTTAAATTAATGAATTTTTATTACCTTTATAAATTCACAGTGTGATAATTTAATATTCTTTCATAATATAATATCACATTTATTACAAATGAATAGGAAAATCAATTACCGACAATGGCGGCGATCTTGGCCCATGGCCATACCATGGTTATAAAGGTACCCCAGTCCAAATTAGGGTACCTTTATAACCAGGGTATGGCCATGTGCCAAGATCGCCGCCATTGTCGGTAATTGATTTTCCTGAATTTAAAAAGGTAATAAAAATGGATTTATTTAATATATATATACAATTATTATTAAGACATACATTTATAGGTTATGTAGAATCTATGATATGTGTTGTTATTATCACATCTAATTTAATATCACTAGTTCTTAATTACATAATAATTATATATTCTAGACTTACCTTTTAAAAATTTAAATGATTGTGCTTAATATTGGTAATTTTTAGTTGTTTTCAGTGACAGTAATCGTGATGGGTATCTTAACAAACTACACAAGTAAATAAGATAAAATATATTACTTACACTATAAATACGTATTAAAATGATAATTAAATGTGTGTTTCATTAAAATAAAACAAATAGCTACGAAAATACATAATACTTTGCGCAAGAACAACACATATAACAGCTGTCCCGGTAATGGCGGACGAAACGTGAGCCACGCCATGGCCATACCCTGGTTATAAAGGTACCCTAGTCCAAATTAGGGTACCTTTATAACCAGGGTATGGCCATGGCGTGGCTCACGTTTCGTCCGCCATTACCGGGACATCTGTTATATGTGTTGTTCTTGCGCAAAGTATTATGTATTTTCGTGGCTATTTGTTTTATTTTAATGAAAAACACATTTAATTATCATTTTAATATGTATTGAAAGTGTAAGTATTATATTTTATCTTATTTACTTGTGTAGTTTGTTAAGATACCCATCACGATTACTGTCACTGAAAACAACTAAAAATTACCAATATTAAGCACAATCATTTAAATTTTTAAAAGGTAAGTTTAGAATATACAATTATTATGTAAATAAGAACTACAGATATTAAATTAGATGTGATAATAACAACCCATGTCATATATTCTACATAACCTCTAAATGTATATCTTAATAATAATTGTGTATCTCTTAAATAAATTAATTTTTCTTACCTTTATAAATTCACAGTGTGATAATTTAATGTTATTTTATAATATAATATCACATTTATTACAAATAAATAGGAAAATCAATTACCGATAATGGCGGTGATCTTGGCCCATGGCCATACCCTGGTTATAAAGGTACCCTAATTTGGACCGTATTGCAATGCCATCTCTTGACTGCTTCCGGAAGCTTCATAAATTGAAATGGTTAAGTGTGCTGTACTTACATTCATATTTTTTTTAAAGTTGTCAAAATCCTGTGAGTATTTTAACCAAATTCTAACAAAAATTTCAAGAATTTTAATTTTCTTGGGAGTAGTTCGATTATTTGAATTGTTGAGATATATTACATAGTATCAAATATTTTCTTTTACGTATGTGTATGTGTGACTCAAATTTCTACTATTCTATTCATATTAACGCTATAGGAAAAATGTTCATATAATATGTTTTACAATACAAACGCTTTTTGAATTCGTTATCGTCATTAATGACATTAATATCCTTCTATGCAGGTAAAGCATAAATAATTTTACTATTTATTTATACCGAGATTGATTACTTTTAGTTTAATCAAAGATTCAACCTGTATAAAAACACTACAAAAGCGTTTATATTTTCTTATATATGTTTATAAATATTATATAATAGTATATTATGTTATTAGGAGTAGAAAGCGGTCTTTTTGTGTTGAACCCAGCTATTGCGGCCGAGGCGCCAGCCGAGGCCTGGCAAGCTGGGTAAAACACAAAAAGGGCGTTCTACTCCGAATGACATATACTATTTTTTCTTCAATCGTTTCAAATAATTTTTTGACATTTTTTTGAAATTTTTTTATTTGTAAAATTTGCAATTTTAGTCAAAGCTGAGTGTGTACACTACAAAACAAACGATTCAACTGTCAAATAACAATTTTCAATATGATCTGTGTTGCTGTGGCTACTGCCGCCGCCAGCGGTGAACTAAGAAACTAACATTCTTTCACTAGTACAACAATAACAACATTTTTGTACTAGTAAGACAATGAATATCTTCTACAGCGTGTGTACAGTAGCATAATATGCATATTATAATACGCTTGAAGAAAAAATAATTATTTTTATTATTGTAAAAAGAATATATGAACCATATATGTTTTATAAATGTTGGTTTTCATTGTCTACTTTATTGATAAATAACAAATATGAAACACAGGGAGGCAATGCGGATTGCCTATTTAGATGTTATGGAGTTGCTTACGTACTCAAAATAGTTCCAGTAGCAACCAAAGAGTGTCGCTGAAGATGGTCCCATCAGATAACATTACCGTTTCCAATCTATTATCAAACAAAACATATTTCTAATCTGTGCCTAACTTATCTGGTCTATACCGGGTGTCTTAGGCCGACCGACACATGGGCGATTAACATGTAAAATTAGTTAATTGTGAATAGTATCTCCCCAGTGCAAGATATTAAGATGAAATTTTGCATGCTTATCCGGGGATACTATTTCTATGGATTTCAATTCAAATCAGTCAATTTACAAGTGTAATATTAGAATAAATTAAGAAAAATTGTAGAAGTGTCATGAATGTTATTCATATCTTGAAAATAATAGTATCTAAGCAACAGCTCTGATAGAATAGGGGTAACGTGCGCGCTTCACAATTTAGAGAGTCGGGTTCGAAACCAACCGACAGCAATATTTATTTTTTAATTTTTTCTTTTCAAAATAATTTTTATTATTAGTATGTTTTTAATCTTTTATTAATATTTAATTTAATAAAGTGGATACATTGTACGTAACAAGATTTATTTATTTAAAAAATATTAAATCGTACCTACTAATTACAACATTAAAATTTAAAAATTATAATAAATATTCAAAATGGCTAACTATAATTTGAAGAAATTTAATTTATAATAATCTAATAAAGCAAATAATAAAATATTTTTTAAATAAATAAATCTTGTTACGTACAATGTATCCACTTTATTAAATTAAATATTAATAAAAGATTAAAAACATATTAATAATAAAAATTATTTTGAAAAGAAAAAATTAAAAAATAAATATTGCTGTCGGTTGGTTTCGAAGCCGACTCTCTAAATTGTGGAGCGCGCACGTTACCCCTACTCTATCAGAGCTGTTGCTCAGATACTATTATTTTCAAGATATGAATAACATTCATGGTACTTCTACAATTTTTCTTAATTTATTCTAATATTACACTTGTAAATTGACTGATTTGAATTGAAATCCATAGAAATAGTATCCCCGGATAAGCATGCAAAATTTCATCTTAATATCTTGCACTGGGGAGATACTATTCACAATTAACTAATTTTACATGTTAATCGCCCATGTGTCGGTCGGCCTAAGACACCCGGTATATGTAAAAATTGTGTAAATCAAGCTGTATACTACAGTGCTATCTATGGTGCTAATTTCAATACCAACATATTATAACCTTACTATTTACATTAAATCAATCATAGACCTTCCAAACATCTAAAAATCCAAACTACTATAATAGATCCAGCGCATTCTGTTATGCGTTTTTTACAAAAATGTTCTTAAATAACGGTGCAGAAATAGACTCTATCCTTCAACAGTACGGAAATCATGTGTAAACGTATAATGTGCAGGCCGTGCAGACGTTGTGTATTATCGTGTAAAGCCGTACATATCTTTTTCTATCACAAACTGTACATTTTCATGTAAGCATTCGCACGTTTTGCATTTCGCATCCACACCATTCTTATTTCACGTTTCGTTCGTTTGTGCTAAGTGCTACTTGCTAGTTGAGATTTGGGACGTAATAATGGGGAAGCGTTGTATTTTGTGCAGCGTTCAGTATGAACGCGGTTCAACATTATCTTTTCATATGTAAGTTATTCACTGTGATGTCATTACCTTTATAAATAAATATTTTTAGGTTTCCCAAAGATTTTATAACAAGGAGTAGGTGGCTTCATGCTTTACGTATATCAGAAATCTCATTAAAAAAAGAATCTGTTGTTTGCTCCAATCATTTTGCTGCAACTGATTTCTTTGCAAATAGAGAATGTGGAAAAAAATGTCTTAACAAGAACGCTATTCCAACGTTAACTTTAGAGAACTCTACATTGTATAAAAGGTATAAAGCAGTTTTAGAACTAAGCAATACTTCATTTTATTTTTTAGATCGTTACGTGGGATATTTACCCATGATCCTATAGCGTCAACAACATTATTAGACGCCGAATCCAGCACACAGACCAAAAGTTTTGAAAGTAATTCTGAAACTGTGGGAACTGCTTCGATTAAATTAGAAGAAATTGAATCAAAACATAGTGATACTCCTGCTGCTAGTGAACCAAAGTAATTATAAAATGACCATCCGTCCAGCATTTGCATGACGTCCAGCATTGATAAGTGTCCGTCATTTTTTGTTCAGCAATGATATGTGCTCGTTATTTTGTCCACCGTTAATTTTTTTCGTTTTTTGAAGGAACAAAATAATGTTTTAGGAAATTAGTTGGCATATCTGCCTATTTTGAAGAGTTTCACTCGGTTTCAAGTTTCTTTATTGCTAATTTCCTAATTTAGTTCTCAAAATTGTATACAATTTTGTGTATTTTAATTAATTGTAATATTCATCTGTGAATGTCTATATTTTATTCTTTGTTGTTATTAAGATCGTATACTTATTTGTACTTTGTTGGACATGAATAAATAAATTGTAATATTTTTATATGGACGTCATGGTAGCCAACTGCATATTTTGAAACGAAATTTGAAAAATGTTTCTTTGAGTGCTACTTATTTGAAAACTATTAATGAGAATGAAAAAAAAAACTTAAAAATAACCAATGGACCTTTTCAATTTAAAGAGATAGAAGATATGCGCAATGGGGATCTGCGCATTGTAAGAACAATTATAATTATGGTTTATGGTACGTGTTTTTTTTTCGTTTTATATTCAGTGTGTCTAGCATTGACGTCAAAGAGATCTGGTCACTTTAAGTAATTAGTAAATTATTATACTTACTGTTTTTTAAAATAAATTTGAGTACTTACCTAATTTACTACTTATATTCAAATTTTAAAAGTACATACATAATTTAATTAATGAAAAATATTTTATTTCAGGGTTTCACTTTTGGAAGTTAATGAAGAAATGGTGCCATCTAGACAAATCGAAAATAGTGCAATATTGCCAGCGGATGAAGATCTGATCGTTTGTAATCATCCATTGATTGATCCACCAATATAAATAAATCATATTAAAAATGTCATATTAAGTGAAGGTAAAAAAACTTCATAATACTAATAGTGTTATTGTATTAATAATTTGCCTGTTTTTAGATAAGGAAACAACTCCAAAAACGTGTAAAAACTTTGCGTGTCGCTATATTGGTGACTTTTCCTGTCAGTCTTTTGAAACAACCAGAAGATCTAGAAAACATATCAAATTCATAAAGGATAAACATATTGAAACCCAACGCAAAATAAAAAAATTAAAGGAGAAAATGGAAGCCTGCGGTAAAAGGTTGCAACATTTGGACTCCATCAAGCATTTAAAACGCAAAGGTTCAGTGAGCGATGCAAGTGCGGAATAAGGCTGTCGCAAGAATCACAAAATGTCCATTAGATAATTTACAATTAATTATTGTAATGTATGTAACATTTTGAAAAAGTCACGTGATCTG
Organism: Harpalus rubripes; assembly: GCA_963082715.1. Taxonomy (NCBI): domain Eukaryota; kingdom Metazoa; phylum Arthropoda; class Insecta; order Coleoptera; family Carabidae; genus Harpalus; species Harpalus rubripes. Next base: position 21,069,140 of record OY720461.1, read on the forward strand.
AAAAGAATGTGACTTCAGAGCACATACAGTTTAACATGTGACAAACTATCGCCTACTTTTATTTATGTAAATAACGTAGGTAAACTGTTTTCTTATTGGCTATGAATGACGTACTGTACGTACTCTGACGTCACAGGGTGGGGGGTTGTTTTCCATTATTATTTTTAAAAAATTACTATTTTATCTTTTACTATTTATTGCATACTGGGTGTCCCAAGCAATCCTTGACATAGGCGTTTACCATGGGAATTTCAATTGAAAAACCTATATGAAAATTCATAGTGGGGCTAAGGAATTTCAATGTCCCACGTGTAAAACATCGTGTACACGAAACGATCATCTCAAAGTCCATATGAACACTCATAGTAGAAAAAATCATTCCACTTGATGTGAACGTAAAGAAAAAAATAATAATAATAATTGTAAATTTAAAAATTTATAACTCTACAACCTGGGCTTTTGTAGAAATTTAATTGTATTAAAAAAAATCTGATGTGGCCAGCACATTACCTTCCGTCAGTTCTATGTATTTTGTATAAATGTCATACAGAAAATTCCTTGCAAAAGATTCTATTTCTTGTACATTACCTCAAGGCAGATGTATGTATTTTATACAAATTCCATACAGAAAGCAAAAGATCGTATATTTCCAGTAAAATTATAACACATACATACTGTCAACTGCACTTGACACTGACACCTTTCAATCAGAATTTTCTTAATACATCAGCTGTTTCCAGAATTATAGCATAGCTAGCTAATATATGATATTTAATTTCTTTATAATTTTTTAACTCTATATCCATTTAATATGAAATATAAAATGCATTCAAATCGCATAGAGAATAAAATATTCTTTAATATTTATAATAACATCAAATGTGAAAAAATGATATTTAACATAGTTTTTTCAAAAAAAAAATCTTCAAATGAGGGTACTTCCGGTTGACTAATTCTAACCAAAATCTAATCAGCTCTTCACATGGATGTAACGAAGAGGAATATGAAAGAATTATAATTTTTTGAATTGTAGTATGGAAGTTATCGTAGACGAAAATTTTGTTACACACACACATCCACACACACACACACACATACAGACATCATCGTAAAAATAGTAAATTCGTATTCTAGGGACCCTAAAACGTGCTTATTCATCAAAAACTCACCACCGAATTTTTTGACCAAAGACAATACCTTCCTTACCTAAAGGTAACGGAAGGTAATTAAACTTACCTGTTTTAAATAAATCAGCAATATCTAAAATGCAACTAAAATTCAAGAGACTAGTGAACATTAACAATTTATGTGTTTACTTCGATTCCTACTTGTGCTTATTTTTCGGTATATTCATACCTATACAGAATGTACCACAACGAGGTATAAGCTATGGGCATACAGGCTGTCCGTTTTTCGATGCGCACCACTGGGATCTCGGAAACTATGAGAGATACGAACTCGGTTAAATTTGGGGCAAAGTTACCCTGTTAGTAGGCCATTTTAAAGAGGTATTTGTTTTTCCCAAAAAATTCATGTCACTAGATAAATGCAAAAATTCAAATATTGCTGATTTCTATTTTAACAAATAACTTCTAAATATTAAATAATATGGAATTTTGGTTTTCACTTCTTTCTGACACTTTTTTTCTTTCGAACGATTGCTCAATTTTTTTTATCACTGTTAGATTTCGAGTTATAAGGTTAGAGCACGGTATAAGAATCTAAGGTTACGCCACTCGCTATGTTTCCTATGCTACAAACGCGGTCGGACGGATTACACTTAGTTCTCCATTATCCCGCTGTGGCGCTACATGTCTTGGATGCTTAAAAAGTATGGAAAAGAGAAAAATAACATATTTTATGTAATATTTCTAAAACTATGTAGAAATATAATACGTAATAAAATTTATTTATATAAAATTATTTAATAAAAATAAATTAATTCATATTATAGCAAGAAAACATTAAATGATAATATTCTCAGCAATTTAACGTAAAAAAGAAAGGTGATTCCAGTTAACATGATAGGAAACGATCACGGTAAAAGAACAATGTTCTTACACCGTGGGCAAGAAACAAAATAAATACAATAAAGAATGTTAAGACAGGTAATAAATTTAATTTTCGAACTATGAAATACAATATTAACTTACGAGTATATACATTTTTAGTAGAAACTGGATTTCGTAGATAATTTGAGATTATAGTATTTAAAAACAAAAGGAAAAATAAACGCATAAAGAACATTGCTAAAAACATATTTCGCAAATTTTATACTATCTTTTGGTGGGTATAGAAAATAATAACACTTTTTCACTCGAAGATTAATATCCTGATTTGCAGTTAGCTAGGAAAGATGTGCGGTTTCTATATTTTCTGTTCTAAAATTGTAAATTTAGATTATAACAAAACCGCTTACTGGGAAGCAGTCATATTTCAGATTTAGCGGTTTCGACTGCACTTGAATTATCATCGTAATGAAGGTCAAGAGTCGAAATCGGTACATGTTAAAGGTTGAAGAATTTTAAATAATTGGGGCTTCCCAATTCATGGTAATATTAACAGTGGCGGATTTCCGAAGAATAATTTTCAACAAATAAAAATAATTTTAAGTGAATCAAAATTGCCGCATGTAAATTCGCAAATACGAAAGGATGAATTTAAACAACCTGCCAAAAACTAAGAATGTTGCTTTAATTATATCCCTTTAGGATTTTTTAAATGGTTTTTAATGGTAACAAAGAAATGCTTGATTATAATAATGAGAATGTGATTCCAACAAAGAAAATGTCCAATCACATCAAAAAAATTGATAGTAATTGTTCTTGTTGTATTTATTCTAATTACAACATAAATTTTTGATTACAATAAAGAAAACTTGATTGCAATAATAAATAACAGTACTAATTAGACAAAAATAAATTATAATTGTTGTTGGATTTAGATGCAAATAACCGAAGTCAAAGTCATCGTACTTTGAGCGCTATGAATTTGGTAATTAACCAGACTCACCAATTTCAGATCATAGCGTTCCATAAATCAAATCTTTTCAGGAATTGAATATTTACGGAACGGAAAAACGCAATTTGGTGACTTTCGGGTATTTACGGAATACACTATTAGTAAATAGGAATGTAAATGTTGGATTACTTTTTATTATGCACTATGCTTTGATTATTGTAATCAATACTGTCTTTGTTGTATTTAATTATAAATAGAAGATAGTTTAAATACTAATTTAATTTTAATAATGGCACTTGGTGAATATTATAACCTTCAATATTATCTTAAAGAAAGTCTTAGTCACATTAATTAAAACTAATGATTAACCTGATAAACGAGAAAAAAATATTAACTTTACTTACCTGATTTATATTTATGTATAATATTGTAACGTTTTTATTTATTTGGGTGCAGTGTAAATATTATTATTAATTAAAATAAAAGTTTATTATAACGATAAATAGATATTAAATATAAATTAAAAGATGATAAATATAACGAACACTACGATTAAACAAATATTAAACACTAATTAAAACTAAGAATATTATAAGACACTTAAACACTAAGATTATTTATTTAAACAATATATAGCTCACTTATTTATTTATACAACTATATTTGTTTATGTTTACCACTTGTCGACTATCTGTTTATATCACCAACTGTTTAACACGCAACGCTTATTTATATCAGACTGTCCAATGCCTTCGCTAACAGTGCTTATATACTCCGACATTTGTATTCGAGAACTTAATAGAACACTTCCAGATAAAAACTCAAACACAATAGGTTACATAAACCGCGTAATTAAGCAGGTTCCGACAAGTCTGTTGCGTCATCGCTGAAAATAGACACTCGCTCGTCCCTGCGACAGCGGCGGTGACAGTGGCGGCGACGGCGGGCACTGCACATTACACTGCCCCCTCAAGACTGTTTCGTCCCGGAACGGTTCGTGAAGACGAAATCTGCATGCAATACTCTTGGTGCATTTCGAAGTTTTGAAGAAATGACAGTCGATGGCCCGCTCGACTTCTTCTTTATGTCCGTTAGGATTAAAGCTACAAACGAGAATTTCAACGCCGGTAAAACGGAAGAGGATTTCTATCATGTTCCTAACAATCCTCCAATCTAAACCATCTAAACCACAGCCTAATTTCGGTACGGCTAGCTTCAAAATGTCATTCTCAAGCAGATGATCCCTCAAATCGCCCAGCGAGGTCCACAAGTTACGATATGACGGCTTCTGATACGAGCGTGGTTTTGTAACCAGGTTATAGATGTACCGCTGATGGTCTGCATTGCTATCCCTCAGGCGCAGCGTTTTCCCAACAGTTGGACGTTGGTTGGCTAGTTCTTGTAGTCGCCCAAATTTCGCCTTAAAGGATGAAGCTATGCCGCGGGACATCTTTAAGTCTTCTGATACGCAGTGACCCAGGGAATAATCTGAAGACACGGTGAATAGATCTCGGTGTTCTTCGTTCGTCACGCCGAACCGCGCCTTGTGGCCAAAGGAATAGTTCTCCATGAAATCTTCAAAAGTTGGTTCTTGTGCTATGATCCGACGAACCGTTGCTCCATTATCTTCTTCGTGGTTGTTTTCGGCGAAAGGTGCTAGCCGATTAAAGTGTACTACTCTCGGCTTCCCGCTAGGTCGTTTCTTAATTCTGTATACCACGTCGTTTATCCTTTTGACTACCTCATAGGGGCCTTCCCAATACTTTTGCAGCTTTGGTGATAAACCGCGACGTCTTTGTGGGTTGTAAAGCCACACTAAATCCCCAGGTTGATTTCTACCCTTTTCGGCCTTGATGTCATACCGGTCCTTCATTCGGTCGCTGGTAGTTTGAATGTTCGTACGGACTTGTTCATGAATATCATCCATTCTTCTCCGTAAGTCCGTAACGTAATCCTCCCCGGACAGATCTTCCCCAGGTTACTGCCGAACACCAAGTCGCATGGTAAGCGCAACTCACGCCCGAATAAGATGTTCGCAGGAGTTTTCCCTGTTGTTTCATGCACGGATGAACGATAAGCCATTAGGAATAGATGGATATGTCGGTCCCAGTCTCTTTGGTGGTTGGGGACTACCTTCGATAAATATCGGTTGATCGTTCTGTTCATTTGTTCAACCATGCCATCAGACTGCGGATGTAATGCAGTTGTTCTAGTTTTATTAATTCCTAATATCTTGCAGACATTTTGGAAAACGGCAGACTCAAAATTTCTTCCCTGGTCGGAGTGGAGTTCACGTAGTATTCCGAATCGGCATATACATTCTTCAACTAAAGTTTCAAAACCACGATGTATTTATTTCCTTCGTCACTTTCTGGGAATGGTCCAGCCACATCAATCGCAATACGCTCAAATGGACTGCCAACGTTGTATTGACGTATTGCAGCTTTTCGTCGTTTATGCAGACAGTTACATCCAGCGCAAACCACACATTTCTTGCACTAATCTTTAACATCTTCCGTAAAGTTAACCCAGTAAAACCGCTGGCGCAATCTTTTTAGCGTTTTGATGACTCCGAAATGGCCCCCAGATCCGTCATGGATCTCTTTCAACACATCTGGTACTCTACTCTTAGGGATAACTAACTGAGTTCTCTTCTCAGTTCCTTCAGCATTTTCTACCACACGCTTTAACAGGCCATCCTCAATCACCATAGAGTCCCATTGCGCCCAGTACGATTTTACGCTCGGTGAGTGCGGTGATACATCTTCCCATACTGGTTTGCTCTCTTCTGCTTTCCATTCCAGTATAATTTTCAAAGTTGGGTCTTTTTCTCTTCTAGTCGACTACAATGCTGGCATTCGTCTTGGCATGGCCTTCTGGACAATACGTCGGCATTACGATGGCTGGTATCTGTCCTATGCTCGATTTTTAAATCATATTCCTGTAGTTTTTCAATCTATCTAGCCACCTGTCCTTCAGGATTCTTAAATTGTAACAGCCATTTTAATGCAGCATGGTCAGTTCTAATCAAAAATTTCCTTCCATACAAATATTTGTAGAAATGTTCCACGGATTTCACGACTACCAAGAGTTCTTTTCTGGTTACACAATAATTCCTCTCTGGTTTTGACAAGGTCTTACTAAAATAGGTAATAACCTTCTCATGCCCGTCTTGTATCTGGGAAAGAACGCCACCAATTCCCACGTTGCTGGCATCTGGGTCTAGTATGAACTCTCCTTCAGGTAAAGGATAACTCAGGACAGGTGCTGTCAAAGTATGTTTCAGTTCTTTGAACGCAGTCCATTTCCCAGATAAATCTTCGACCTTCTTCAGTAAGCCTTGTCAGTGGCTTGGCTATGTTGGCAAATCCAGGTACATATCGTCGATAATAGGTACACAAACCAAGAAAATTTCTAAGTTCGTGTTTGTCTCTAGGCGCTGGCCAATCTCTCACAGCCTTTATTTTTTTCCGGGTCAACTGCAATACCCTTACCTAAAACCACGTGTCCGAGGCAATGAACTTCCGTTTGAAACAGGTGACACTTCTTGGGGATGAGCTTCAGGTTAGCCTTCCGCAACCTCTGGAAAACCTCTTCCAAATTCTTCATGTGGTCCTCGAATGTTTTACCTACCAGAATAATGTCGTCGAGATAGACTAAACAGGTTTTCCATGATAGCCCAGTCAATACTGTTTCCATAAGTCGTTCAAACGTTGCAGGGGCATTGCAGAGCCCAAATGGCATTACAATAAATTGCCAGAGTCCGGTACCAATGGTGAAGACTGTCTTTTCCTTATCTTTTGAATCCAAATCTACTTGCCAGTATCCGCTCTTTAGATCCAGAGTAGAGAAAACCTTCGAGCCAGCCAAAGTGTCTAGTGCATCGTCTATTCGAGGTAGCGGGTAGCTATCTTCCTTAGTCACGTTGTTAAGTTGACGGTAGTCGACGCAAAATCGTGTAGAGCCATCCTTCTTCTTCACTAACACCACTGGTGAAGCCCATGGGCTGCTTGAAGGTTCGATCACACCTTCCTTTTTCATTTCCTCAATAATTCTTTCCGCTTCCTCACGCTTCGCCAATGGTAGTCTTCTTGCTGGTTGGCGGATGGGTCTTGCGTCGCCGGTGTCTATCTTATGGTGAACCACATTAGTTCTCCCGTTGGTCTTCTTGTCAACTTGAAACACATCTTGAAATCTTCCAATTAATTGATAATTGGTTAATTAATTTGTCCGGAACTTCCTGAGATATGTTTCCTTTGGCCTTAACAGTTCGAATAATCGAGGATACTGCCAAGCATTCTCCTACAATCATTCCTCTCTTAAAAACAACTGGATAACAATTTACGTTCATTATTCGAACTGGTATTACTTGACTGGCTTTGATCAGTGATTTTCCTACAACAACTCCAGTACCAGTCTTCACATAATCATTCTTGGGCTCAAGCATAACAATATTCCCCTCACAGAAACTACCATCTAATTGTGCTTGCACAATAGATTCACTTCGTTCTGGAAGGGTAACATCTTCGGCCATTAGTACGCGCACAGCCTTGTCTTCTCGTGGGTTTAAAACAAGTTCTTCTTCATTGACCATCATTACTCTATTCTTCAGGTCAAGTTTAAAACCGTGCTTTTTCATTACGTCCATACCGAGTATTAATTCATCTTCAACGTCAGCTACCAGCGCACGATGTTTAAAGGATGTGTTTCCAATAGTGATGGTCATATCTATTTCTCCTAATGTGGTAGCTTGTTCTCCCGTTGCTGTACGTAATCGCCACTTGGTTGGTTGAAGACACGTCTTGCCTGTGTTCTTTACTAAGTCGGGTCTAATTATAGTCTTCGTCGCACCCGTATCCACTAACATTTTTAGTGATCTTCTATCAACGGAGCCATTCACGTAGATGCTGCTGGCTTGATGATGAAGGGATGCGACATAACTGATGGATTATGGGACTAGTAGATTACGGGTCGACGATTGCCCCTTCGCATCAACCCGATTTAGTTTTCCAACTCCTTTTCTTCCTTTGTCGATTCCATCTTCTTTTGCATTTTTCCAAGAACTAAGTTTCTTTCTTTCGGCAAACACTTCATTAACAATACGTTGCATTTTCTCTTCTAGATCTTCCGTGTCTTCTTTTCTCTGGGCATCAATATTTCGCACTCGAGGTTGGTCACGTGAAACTTGTTTGGTAGCTTCGTGTTCTAGTGCATATGAGAGCGCATCAATTAATGTTTTTGGGCGGGTCAATTGCAGTGCTTCCTGCGTTTCGCTATCTCGAACTCCGTAGATGAATACTTGAACGGCCAGGCACTCCAAAACGCTGTCAGGAGCTTCAGGATGTGCGAAACGAACCAAACGAGCTACGTCGACTTCAAATTCTTGAAGGCTTTCTTTTGAACTCTGATAGCGGTTCTTCATTTGCGTCTGGTACACCTGCTCCAGGTGCGCATTGCCATACCGCATGTCCAACCGCTGGACTAGATGGTCGTAGTCCTCTTGTTCTTCTTTCTTCAGCGTTTGTAGGATGTCGATGGCTTCCCCACGCAACAAGACAGTCAACGCTGTAGCCTTCTCTGTAGACGTCCAGTTATGTGCTTTCGCAGCCACATCAAATTGTTTTAAATAATTTTGGCCACGAAGATTTTCCATCAAATTCCGGTGTTTTGACGTGCATTGTTGTACTAGTATCAGGTGTTGAATTTGTTGTTTAATAATTAAAACACTTTCTGTTTATTTTATTTTCTTTATTTTACAATAAATGATAACAGGTAAAACAAAAACGTATTCGCTATCTTATATCATAACAAACTGTAACTTTTTCTATTTTCTTCTTCTTCTTCTTATTGGTGTAGATGTCGCTAATAATCGATATCAAAATTAAATTTAAAAACAATTATATAGTAAAACTCTAACACTCCCCCTATTTTGATATTGATTATGGTTAATCCTTCATAAGGTTTGTCTTCATGTTTAAATTATATTTGCAATTTTCCTGGACAATTTTTACTACTGGTTTTGTAAGGAAATCTGCCAACATATTTTTTGATTCGGTGTAGTTTATTTGTATGTTGTGTCTTTGAATCTCATCTCTCAGGAAAAAGTATTTGCGTTGTATATGCTTAGTTCTCGCGTGATAAATCTTATTATTGCTTAGTTGTATTGCTGCTTGGTTGTCTACCTTTAAAAGTATTGAAGAGTCTAGATATTCTTCAAATGACAAATCTGTAAATAGTTTCTTAATCCAGATGATTTCCTTTATAGCTTCGGTTATGGCCAAAAATTCGCTTTCGCAGGTGCTTAGCGCGACGGTTTCTTGCTTTTTGCTGCACCAACTTACGGCTCCATTTGCTAGTTTGAACACATATCCTGAAAAACCCTTGCCATCTTCCTGGTTTTTCCAACTGGCATCACTGTATCCAGCGATCGGTCGTCTATAAGAAATACCTATTTCTTTTGTGCCTTGAAGATATCTCAAAATTCGTTTGGCTGATATCCAATGTTCTTTACTGCAGTTTGCACAAAATTGACTGAGATAGGTGGTCGCATAACATATATCTGGTCTAGTTGTCTGTGACAGATACAATAAACTACCTATTAATTCTTGATATGGGAAACATTCGTCTGTTTTTGAATGAGTAGTTCCAGTTTCATTTGACTTAGGTATCATTGGTGTTGTCGTACTTTTACACTCTTGCATATTGAATCGTTTTAGTATTTTATTGACATAGCTTTCTTGTGCTATATGTAACTCTCCTGCATTTCTATCTCTTTATCTCTACTCCTAAGAGATTTTTCGGCTCTCCGATGTACTTTATGTCAAAAATTGATTTTAATTTGTTCATTATCTCGTCATTTAAATTTTGCGTTGTTGAAATAGACAAAATATCATCCACATAAACACATAGTATTATGTAATCATTTTCTGATCTTCTATGACTGAAAACACAAGGTTCTGAGTAAATTTCTTCAAAATCTAATTTAAATATTTCTTGTTTTAGAGTTTCATACCATGTCGCTGCACTTTGATTCAATCCGTAGATTCCTTTTTCTAGTTTGTATACATAGTCATTTCTATTACCTTTTATTCTTTCTGGGATCTCCATATACAACTCTTCCTTTAGAACGCCGTTGAGGTATGCAGTTGTGAAATCGTACTAGTTAAGCTCTAAATTTTCTTCTGTAGCTAATGCTAGCAGTATTCTCAATGTATGTATTAATTCTGACTACTGGTGAGAATATTTCATTGTAGTCGACGCCTGGTTTTTGTTTAAATCCACGAGCTACCAATCTAGCTTTATATTTCATGGTCCCATAATCGTTTTCTTTTAACTTGAAAACTCATTTAGAATCCACTATTGTCTTATTAGATGGTCTGCTTACTATTTTCCAAGTTTTGTTTATTTCATAAGCATTAATTTCTTCTTGGATTGCATTTATCCATTCATTATTTTCTGTGCTTTGTAAAGCCTCTTCAAATGATTCAGGACATGCTGTAGTTCTTGATAAATTTGCTTGATTTTGTTGCTTCTTTTTTATTCTTTCTGATTTCCGAATAAACTCAAAGTTTGCATTGAGATTTTTAGTAGGTTTAAAATCTGCATCTTTATTAGTTGTGTTTTTCTCACCATCATCAATAAATGAATCGTCTGATTCATAACTTTCTTCGGATTCATAACTTTCTTCGGATTCATAATTCTCCTCGTTATTTTCTTCATTATCTGGTAATCCCTCATCGTTTAATCTGTCAATGTTGTCTTGATCGATGATATTATCTTCAATATTATTTTCAATATTATTACCTTCTCGTGTTTCTATTCTTTCTTCGTTTTAATCATTTTTTGACTCTTCTGATTCGGGTATATATACTGGAAATGTAAGTTCTTTATTGTCGTTTTTGTCATCTTGAAGTAGGTAATTTTATTCCGGATTCACTTTCAATGATTTTTGCATCTCTAACAATGATTACTTCTCTTCTTTTTATACAATATAATCTTACGTGGTTAGTAGTATTATCAAATCTTAAAAATATACCAGGGTTTGATGTGTTAGCTAATTTATTATCTCGTTGAGTTTTTGATAACCAATAATAAGCAAGCGAACCAAATTTTTTTAGATGTTCCACGTTTTGTTTCTTGCAGTAAAATCTTTCATTTGGCATTGTTTCGATTTGTTTTACTAGGGTTCGGTTTTTAATATATACTGCGTAATTTGCTGCTTCTGCCCAGAATTGATTAGGTAGTTTCGATTCGATGAGCAATGCTCTGGTTATTTCTAAGTTTGTTCGGTTGCCTCGTTCAGCAACTCCGTTTTCTTGTGGTGTGTAGGCCGCTGTTTTTTCATGAATTATTCCGTTTTGTTGTAAGAAATCTTTGAAATTTTTATTGTCAAATTCCTTCCCATTGTCACTCCGTATTCTTTTTATTGATTTGCCTGTTTGATTTTCAATCTCTCTTTTAAACTTTTGAAAAGTGTTTAATGCTTGATTTTTGTTTTTTTAAAAATATACGAAATGTTTTCTCGAGTAATCATCTATTATCAAATACATATATTTTGATCCTCCAAGTGAGCATTCTGGTAATGGTCCACACAGATCCATGTGTAGTAATTCTAATTGGTTGTTTGATCTTGATTCATTGTGTTTGTTAAAAGGTTTTCTTGTTGTTTTTGCTTTTATGCATGTTGTGCAAGTGACTTCTTTGTTTTCGCTATACATGTTTAAACCTTCAACCGTGTTTTTGGTTTTCATATTTTTTAAGGTTTGCATACTTTGGTGTCCGAAACGTTTGTGCCATATTACTAACAGTATAAACAGCTTCACTATTTGTTACATCTTTACCATCCATTGCATATAGTCCGTCCTTTCTTGTCCCAGTAAGCAACAATGTATTATTTTTATCAAGAATTTTATTTTTCCCATTTTCGAATATTACTTTACATCCTTTAGTTTCTAAATTGCTGATAGATATTAAATTGTTTTGTTCGAACCTTCTTCTTCTGTTAAAATTATCATCCCTTTTTACCTTCCGTCACCTATAGGTAAGGAAGGTATTGTCTTTCATCAAAAAATTCAGTGGTGAGTTTTTGATGAATAAGCACGTTTTAGGGTCCCTAGAATACGATTTTTCTATTTTTACGATGATGTGTGTGTGTGTGTGTGCGTGCGTGCGTGCGTGTGTGTGTGTGTGACAAAATTTTCGTCTACGATAACTCTAATACTACAATTCCAAAAATTATAATTCTTTCGTATTCCTCTTCGTTGCATCCATATGAAGAGCTGATTAGATTTTGGTTATAATTGGTCAACCGGAAGTACCCTCATTTGCAGATTTTTAATATTATTATAAATATTAAAGAACATTGTATTCTCTATACGCTTTGACTGCATTTTATACTTCATATTAAATGGATATAGAGTTATAAAATTATAAAGAAATTAAATTTCATAAATTCGCCAGCTATGCTAGAAACAGCTACTATATTAAGAAAATTCTGATTGAAAGATGTCAGTGTCAAGTGCAATGACATATTCGTAGTATATTTGTGTTAGGATCTTTTTGTTCGTATTTTCTGTATGAAATTTGTATAAAATACATACAATTGTCAAAAGGTAATGTACATACAAGAAATTTATAATCTTTTGCAAGGAACTTTATGTATGGATTTTATAGAAAATACATACGCATTTACGAAAATTCTACCGGTAGATACCGCATCTACCGACTGTGTTCGAAAACACGAGTGGTAAAAAGTTACCGTGTTCGAAAATTGTTCAATATCTACCAAATCCATCTACCGGATTCATGAAGAATCTAATCGCAAAAAAAGGTAGTGATGCAAAGCGAAGCGTGCGCGGTAAAAGTGGAAATGTGTTCAAAGTAGGACTCTGTTCAGTTTGTTGACTACGTCAAATTTCTAACCTGTTTTAAATTTTCAAATTTTTTCATAGGTTATTGATCTACCCTGTTTACCACTTGCGTTCTTAAAATATCGATTCCGGTAGCTATAACCTGATAAAAAAAACTGTTTACCGGTAACAGTTCACCGGTAGAATTTTCGCAAATACCTCATATAACTGACGGAAGGTAATGTGCTGGCCACATCAGATTTTTTGATTATCGTCTTCCGAATTTCTATTTTGAGGTCGTGTTTTATTGTTGGGGTTATATTTATAATAACAATCCCGTGCGTAGTGGTTTGTTCTACCGCAAACATAGCATTCTTTGATGTTTTTATATTCTCTTTTTGGGGGATTGGCTTGATTTCTATTCTGGGTAATGCATGCCGTTTCTAATTTTATTTCAGCTTCTTCTAGGTTAAGTTCATCTTTTTGAATTTTTAGACCAGAAGTAAACTCGTCAGGTTATTTTGTCTAAACCACTTGCTTTCATTTGCAGCCTTATCATATTGTAGTCCTTTGGTAAACCGTTTAACACCAGTCCGAAATACTCTTCATTTTCGACTGTCGCTCCACATTGAACCAGCTAGTCTTTTATGAATTGGCTTCTTGCTAGGTATTTTTCTAATGTTTCGTTTTCGTTTTTCTTCACGGTGCTTAGTTCCAGTCTCAAATCTACACGTCTAGATGATCTTTTACCTACATGTGTTTGTTTCAGTTTCTTCCATATATCTCTAGCTTCGTCTAAATTAAGGACTTGTTGAGCTTGGTCCGGCTCAATTGTACTTAGTATTATTGAAGCGGCTAATGCACTTTTCTCTTCATATTCTTCAATTTCTTTAGCTTTGAGAGCTTTATCCTCTGCTGTTGCATTATTTGCTGCTTTCCTTGGTTTTTCATTTTCTATTGTGTTCCATGCCTTTTTGGCTTTAATAATTAATCTCACTTGATGGCTCCATATTTGATAATTGTTATCATTTAATTTTATTACGTTGTTCTCCATTTTTGATGCTACTCCATCTTTTATAATTTTTATTTATTGCCTACTTGCAACTTTTCTTTTTTATCTCTTCAACAGGAGGCCTGGGCCCATAACCTGTTGGATTTGTTGTTTAATAATTAAAACACTTTCTATTTATTTTATTTTCTTTATTTTACAATAGATGATAACAGGTAAAACAAAAACGTATTCGCCATCTTATATCATAACCAACAGTAACTTTTTCTATTTTCTTCTGCTTCTTATTGGTGTAGATGTCGCTAATAATCGATATCAAAATTAAATTTAAAAACAATTATATAGTAAAACTCTAACATCAGGTTTTACTACTTTCCTTTCTTCTTGTAAATTTGCCTTCGCTACATCGGAATTTGGCATTGGCGACAATGTAATCCTAGTGATCTTTTCTCGTAATTCTTCGATCTGCTTGTCATATTCATCTTTTAAATACTTTAGCTCTTCTTCAGTTTTTCTAGAATTCTCCTCTAATTTTTGTTCTAAAGTTTACTCCCAAATTCTAGAATTTTCTTCCATTTTTTTGTTCTAATGTTTTAAACTGTTCCAATAATTCTTCTTTTAATGTTCTGGAATTTTCTTCTAGTTTTTGTTCTAGTGTTCTAGAATTTTCTTCCGCTTTTTAGAACTTTCAATTAATTTTTCTTCTAAAGTTCTAGAATTTTCTGTTATTTCCTGTTTTAATATTCTAGAAGTTTCTGTCAATTCTTCTTTTAATATTATGGAATTTTCTTCCGCTTTCCTAGACCTTTCCATTAATTTTTCTTCTAATGTTCTAGTCTTTACCAATAATTCTTCTTTTAATGTTCTGGAATTTTCTTCTGATTTTCTAGAACTTTCCTCAAATTTTTGTTCGAATTTTTCTTCTACAAATTTATGAATATCGGATGGGTCGAATAAGTATTCTTCAGGATTTTCACCGTAATCTTTCTTGAAGCTCTGACTTCTTTCCTGCTGTTTCTAAATCCCGCTCTTCCAGTTCTCTCTTGAGATCACTTTTAATTCATTTAATTTTAATTGTTTAGTGCCATATTATTTATTTTTATTTAACACTTCACAGTTATTAAACCCACACCAATTGTAACGTTTTTATTTATTTGCGTGAAGTGTAAATATTAGACAATTATTATTAATTAAAATAAAAGTTTATTATAACGATAAATAGATATTAAATATAATTAAAAGATGATAAATATAAGAAACACTACGATTAAACTAATATTAAACACTAATTAAGACTAAGAATATTATAAGACACTTAAACACTAAGATTATTTATTTAAACAATATATAGCTCACTTATTTATTTATACAACTATATTTATGTTTACCACTTATCGACTATCTGTTTATATCACCAACTGTTTATATCAGACTGTCCAATGCCTTCGCTAACAGTGCTTATATACTCCGGCATTTGTATTCGAGAACTTACTAGAACACTTCCAGATAAAAACTCAACCACAATAGGTTACATCAACCGCGTAATTAAGCAGGTACCGTCTGTTGTGTCATCGCTAAAAATAGACTCGCTCGTCCCTGCGACAGCGGCGGGAACCGCGGCGGTGACAGTGGCGGCAACGGCGGCAACTGCACATTACAATATGTACTTCGGAAGTTTTTTATAAATTATCTTTTAACACTACTCCTCTACCTATTCATGTAAGTAAATCAAAGATAAAATAAATAGCCCAAAATTCTTTACTACCCTCGATTTGCACTCAGGTTTTCATCAGATATTAATAGACAAAAGTGATAGAGAAAAAACAGCCTTCAGCACTACCACGGGACATTATGAATTTTTGAGAATGCCTTTCGGTCTAATTAATGCACCAGCCACCTTCCAAAGGTGCATGAATGAAGTCCTACAAGACTTAATAGGTAAAATATGTCTCGTATATCTGGATGACATAATCATTTTCTGGAATACAGAACAAGAACATTTGCAAAATATTGAAACGGTCTTTGAGTACTTGAAAAACGCAAATCTAAAAATACAAATAGATAAGTCAGAATTTTTTAAAACAGAAGTGGAATACCTAGGATTTGTAATCTCGAGCGAAGGTCTTAAACCAAACGAGAAGAAAATAGAAGTAATACAAAATATTCAAATCCCGAGAACGGTGAAAGAAATAAAATCATTATTAGGCAAGTTATCCTGGTACCGCAGGTTTATACCAAATTTTTCAAAATTAACTAAACCTTTCACTAACTGTTTACGCAAGGGATCCACAATAGATATTCATAATAATGAGTATAGAGAATGTTTCACGAAAATGAAGGAACTAATAACAAACCCCCCAATACTCTCATTCCCGGATTTTAATAAAAAAATTATATTAACCACAGACGCATCCGATTATGCGATGGGCGCTGTACTTTCACAGGTACAAGACCTACAAGAAAAACCATTAGCATACGCCTCGAAAACATTTAACACGCATGAACAAAATTATTCTACCATCGAAAAAGAATTAAAAGCAATAGTTTGGGCCATACAAAACTTCAAAACGTACCTATACGGACGAAAATTCATTATCCGTACTGATCATAGGCCATTGACCTGGCTGTTTAACATGAAAAATGCCAACCAAAAATTAATGAGATGGAAAATTGAACTTAATGAATATAATTTCGAGATAGAATACATAGCAGGAAAAACGAATAAAATTGCAGATTTTTTAAGTAGAATCAGAAATACATTCAAAATAAATTTTAAAGTAGGTGACGTAACAACGACACCCATCTTCGCGCACTGTATATCCAAGGATTACAAGTTCGGAAAAGGTTTGGCAAAACAAATAGATAACCAATATATATATATATATATATATATATATATATATATATATATATATATATATATATATATATATATATATATATATATATATATAGTGTTATGTGCAGTGCCCGCCGTCGCCGCCACTGTTACCGCCTCTGTCCCCGTCGCTGTCGCAGGGACGAGCGAGTGTCTATTGTTAACGATGACGCAGCAGACGTGTCGGCACCTGCTTAATTACGCGGTTGATGTAACCTATTGTGTTGTATCTAGAAGTATTCCCGTGCGTTCTCGAATGTTCGGCTACGGTATATAAGCACCGTTGGCGAAGGCACTGGACAGTCTGATATAAATATTCGTTGCGTGTTAAACAGTTGGTGATATAAACAGATAGTAGACAAGTGGTGAATATAAATAAATATATTTGTATAAATAAATAAGTGATATATATATATATATATATATATATATATATATATATATATATATATATATATATATATATATATATATATATACGAGGTGTGTTCAAAAAATATCGGAATTTTGTGTTTTTTCAAAAATTATTTATTTATTCATGAATATCTATTTTGTCCCCTTTAAAGTAATCCCCATGAGATATTATACACTTGTGCCAACGGTTTTTCCAATCTTCAAAGCACTTCAAAAAATCATTTTTTTTTATCTTGTTCAGCTCCTCCTTCGATGCCGTCTTTATCTCGTCAAGCGTAGCGTAACGTCGTCCTTTCATGGGCCTCTTCAGTTTAGGGAACAAGAAAAAGTCACAGGGGGCCAGATCTGGGGAATACGGTGGCTGCGGCATCATTAGTGTGTTGTTTTTGGCTAAAAAGTCGCGCACAAGCAACGATGTGTGAGCAGGGGCGTTATCGTGGTGCAAAAGCCAATTTTTGTTCTTCCACAAATCCGGGCGTTTCTGGCGGATTGCTTCGCGCAAATTGCGCATAACTTGCAGGTAATATTCCTTATTGACCGTTCTACCCTGTGGCAAGAACTCATGATGCACCACGCCCCTGCAATCGACGAAAACTGTCAGCAAAACTTTCACATTCGACCGAACTTGGCGCGCTTTTTTCGGTCTTGGTTCGTGCGGCAGCTTCCATTGAGATGATTGAACTTTGGTTTCCACGTCATAACCATAAACCCACGATTCGTCACCAGTTATGACCCTCTGGAGCAAATTTGGGTCGTCGCGGACAGAGTCCAACATCTCATTAGCAATGTTCATGCGATGCTGTTTTTGGTCGCAATTGAGCAATTTTGGTACAAATTTCGCGGCGACCCGTCTCATGCCCAAATCATTGATAAAAATCGAATGGCACGAGCCAATCGATATGTTTAGGTCCTCAGCAACTTCTCTAACGGTGATTCGACGATTGGCCAATATCATTTTCTCCACTTCATTAATTTTTTCGTCTGTTGTTGAAGTGCTCGGGCGTCCGGCACGCTTTTCGTCGTTCACATCTTCTCGGCCTTCTGAGAACATTTTGTACCACCGATAAACGTTGCTTTGGTCCAAGGTAGCTTCTCCGTATGCCACAGTCAACATTCGGAATGCATCCGCGCACTTAATTTCGTTTTTCACACAAAATTTGATACAGGTTCTTTGTTCCATTTTTTTGAATAGGTAAAAATCGAAGACGATCCAAAACACGTGCAAGCAAAGCAGCTGTCAACAATTAAGTGAACATTCAAAATGGCCGAGCTTGTCGACATAAGTGAGAGACATGAGTACCAACATAAAGCCACAAAAAGATCGAAATTCGAATATACGTAACCCGCGAAAATTCAAAATTCGCGATAGTTTTTGAACACACCTCGTATATATATATATATATATATATATATATATATATATATATATATATATATATATATATATATATATATATATATATATATGCGCATACGGTACGTAGTCACTTCATATACGGGAACCTACTGGCCGTTGTGACTTCATATATAACGTTGTGACTTCCGAAAATGGAAGTGACAACGTTTCCTATGTAATTTTATTTTTTTCTACCACTACAAGGCTAAACAAGTGTAAATACGAAAATTGTGTTGGAAGTCAAATATACCCCCAGTACCCTTAAATTTGTCACGTTAGTTCATGCGTTTACCGCTGGCGTTGTAATCGCTATTAGTTTCAGGTATACGCAATGCGATGTTACGTCCGACGTGTATATAGCATTGGGAAGTACTTAGTCACTTCCGAAACTTGGCAACAGTGTATTGTAGTATGTAATTGTAGTTATGTTTTTTCCAAAGATGAGTGGGACTGGAAACACAATTTATATAATAAATTTTTATTAACAATATACAAATAAAAATATATATTAATAATGGATGAAAAATTCACAAAAAAATTCCACTGTTATATGTAGCACATACGGAGTATTTCTGTGAATTAGTGATTATTTTTAACACATATTTAAAAATTTTAGCCAATAAGTATTAATAATAATTAAATTTTTTCTTATATATCAAAATTTTTCAATGTGTCAAACGTTACTAACTTCAAAAATTTGTCTAGAATAAAATTAGATTTTCCAATTTAATAAGATATACTGTCAACGGAAAAATATTGTGACTAACACATGTGTTAAATGGCCATTAATGATCTCAAAAATTAAAATGTCTCAATCATTAATCAACCTCCTTAACACACGTAATAGTAATTATCAGAGGCGTAAACTTTTAATTTTGGCTGTGGGTGCAT
Organism: Harpalus rubripes; assembly: GCA_963082715.1. NCBI lineage: Eukaryota > Metazoa > Arthropoda > Insecta > Coleoptera > Carabidae > Harpalus > Harpalus rubripes. Next base: position 21,088,537 of record OY720461.1, read on the forward strand.
TATTTTTATTTTAAATATGGGTACCTATATGTTTTTATAAATGCAAATAATACAGTAAAAAATAACATTCTTATTTTATTATACATATATTACATTATATGTACATTTAACATATATAAAATTAATATCTATTACAAAAAAAAAAAAAAAACCTAGTAGTTATATACAGTTATCTCTAAAACACGTAGACATGGCTTAATAACAGATTCCTGGGCCCAAAGCAACACGATATAACTTAATTTACCAATATGCAAAAAACCGAAAGTGTACCATTTAGTAAAAAAGTATAATTTTGCTCATAATGACAAAACGCTTTGTTCGGAAATTTGCTATAATAATCCATATGGATGTCATCTTTTAAGATAATATTTGTTATTATTACTGAGCCACTACGGTATGAAATTTAGGTGTCACGACCATAATACATTCAATGGTAAACTTTTCTGTCTCTGCGTAAGTTGTGATATCTGTAACGATTGCGGCAGAAAAACATAAAATATAAGTGACTGCACAGTGCAATTTATAAAATAAATTGCATCTAGCAATCTATCCAAATGTCAAACAACTAATTTTTAATGCCAGTAACAATAGACTTTTTCAATTTAAAGATATAGAAGATATGCGTAATGGAGATCTGCGTATAGTAAGAATAACTTAGATCCATGGAGTTTGTTTATAAATAAATTAGACGTAAGATGTGAGAAATATATCAGATAATTTTAAAAAGTCTTATCGAAGTAAGTTACAAAAGCTTTTATTGAAGTTAAAATGTCTAGCGATGCAAATTTTCACCGAGAATACAGGTATTTTAATGACGGCAATATTTTTGACTTGAAAAATTAACAACTCATTTTTACAATGTATGAAATATAATTAAAATGTTAGGGTGAAATTAATGTGGGTGCTGCGCACCCATAATTTTACTTTCTTTGGGTGCATGTGCGTCCGTGCACCCACGTAGTTTACGCCCTTGGTAATTATCATCTCTAGCTAATAAAGACTTAATGGAAAAACGTTGGCAAAAACCACTACTATTGCCTCTAATAGAGGACATAAAAAAATTTAGGGATAGATCTATCTCGGGTAATATTAATGATAGATCAAAACCGTTTGCACATTCCATAGTCAACTTTTCCAGAAAAGCTTAATATAGTCACCACAGGAATTTTCGATTATCTTTTGTTTGTAAGCTACAGTCAAAACTCGTTTTTCGATAATTTTGAAAATATATCATATATTATTTATTATGATAGTTGGAGAAAAATTGTTTTTACAAAATTTTTATCGTTTGTTAGATTGAATAAAATGGCGTAATTAGATTTTTTGAAAATTTAATAATTGTCGAGATATAACACAAACTTTTGATTTTTTAAATGGGAACCTATGTTAAAAATAGTCTCGTCTTTTTGCTTATTTTATAAGCTTTTCAGTGATATATAACAAGTCTACATTCTTTTGTTTTAAACATTAATAAAAGACGAATTATTAATTTATTGGGGTGAAAATATTGGAAATTATTAAGAAACAAATGAAAAATGTATTACAGATCATCATTTCTTTATTTTAATTCTATATCTATTAATTGTGTTTAAAAATTATTCTTAATTAATTATTTTCGGGTTAGTCAAATTACTATTTATCTACGTTACAGTTGGCTTTGACACAATCCGAAAAAAATGGTTTAATATGCCTTTGAAGTAAATAAATTGAAAAAATGTGTAAAACTGAAACAAATACTATTAGAAATATACAACTGATGATCTGTAAGAGATTTTTTCATTTGTTTCTTAATAATTTCTAATATTTTCACCCCAATAAATTAATAATAATTCGTCTTTTATTAATGTTTAAAACAAAAGAATGTAGACTTGTCATGTATCATTGAAAAGCTTATAAATTAAGCAAAACGGCGAGACTATTTACAACATAGGTTCCTATTTAAAAAATCAAAAGTTTGTGTTATATGTCGAGAATTATTAAGTTTTCAAAAAATCTAATTACGCTATTTTATTCAATCTAAAAAACGGTAAAAATATTGTAAGACCAATTTCTCTCTAACTATCGTAATAAATAAGATATGATACATTTTCAAAATGAGCGAAAAACGAGATTTTGCCTGTAGCTCAGAAACAAAAGAAGATCGAAAATTCCTGTGGTGACTATTAAACTTTTCTGGAAAAGTTGACCCTACAATGTGCAAACGGTTTTTATTTATCGGTAATATTACCCGAGATACCTTAAAAAACATCGAAAATGAGACATTCTGTACATATTATTTGTTAATCGTAGATAAAATCATATTATCTACGACTAACTAATACTATGTTCATTAATTATGTAGTTTTAGATATATAATGCTAAGTATCAATCCCGCAGGGAATACTGACCCGGGAATAATAGTCATTATTCCCTTCATACAATGGTTACATTACTATTTTAATAAAATTAAGTTAAACAATTTACGAATTAATTATTTTATAGCTAATACAAAAAAAATTATTAACTCCCAGTAGTGGGTAAGACAGCTCTGGCACATCCGATCAAAGGTCGCATCGGCGCCAGACTTGATAAGGTGTTATCAGTAAACATTGATAAGGTGTTATCAGTAAACATTGATAAGGTGTTATCAGTAAACATGGATAAGGTGTTATCGAGGTTAAACAGGTTGTTTATTAAATAAGATTATCAATGTTTAATAAATAAGATAAAGTGTTTGTGTTTGTAATGATTAGATGTTTTTGTTTTCTAAATTTTAGCTAGATTGGGAAAGGTCATTGCGTTGAAGATTGGTAAGTGGAAATAATAATATTATCAGTATTTAATGAGTAATTAGATAAAGTAGTGAATATTTTCAAAATATGTTTGTGTGGTTGTAATATCTGTGTTCTGTGTTCGTCATCTGTTTTCAACATAGCAAAATTAGATAAGGGGAGATTTCAATTATTTTTAGAAAAAATGTTATCAATTATATGATCATTTGTACTTGTGAAATATATTAATTTCATAGTCGACATCAGTTTGTGAATCCTCGATATATAATTTATCTAATATGAATAATTTATTTATTATTAATAATTTAAAATTTGTTTATAGAGAATAGTAATAACTTTATTATTCATATTTGGTTTAGAAATGGATTTTAACAAGTTAAATGATATAGGCTCTTTGAAGAATATAAATTTTGTATGAAAATAACCAACATGGAAATTAATACCGATTACAAATTGTTTAATATTAAAGACAGATAATAATTACTTTATTTAATGCATGAATTTTATTTATTATTAATAATTTTAAATTTGTTTAAAGGGAATAGTAATAACTTTATTATTCATATTTGGTTTAGAAATGGATTTCAAGTTAAATGAAATAGGTTCTTTGAAGAAAATAAAACTTTGTATGAAAATAACCAGCATGGAAATTAATACGATTACAAATTATTTAATATTAAAGAAAGATAATAATTTACCTGTCCGGTTATTTTGATCGATTTAATCAAATAAACTCGCTAGCACAGAAAACAATTGTCCCGAATGGACTAGAACTATACTGAGGGAATTTGGCTTGTAATTAGATAAGACATGTTTGTAAGATCAAAGCTCAAATTTTGATAAAAGTGATGATTCATCGTCGACATCAGTTTGTGAATCCTCGATATATAATTTATTTAATGCGTGAATTTTATCTACTATTAATAATTTATTTATTATTAATAATTTAAAATTTGTTTATAGAGAATAGTAATAACTTTATTATTCATATTTGGTTTAGAAATGGATTTCAACAAGTTAAATGAAATAGGCTCTTTGAAGAATATAAATTTTGTATGTAAATAACCAACATGGAAATTAATACCGATTACAAATTGTTTAATATTAAAGAAAGATAATAATTACTTTGACATAGATATAATTTCTATGAAGAAAACAATCTTCTAATCTCTTATTTTAAAAAGAAACGTTTCCACTGAAATTTGAGCTTAGATCTTACAAACATGTGATCTAATTCCAAGCCTAATTCCCTCAGTATAGTTCCAGTCAATTCGGGACAATTGTTTTCTGTGCTAGCGAGTTTATTTGATTAAATCGATCAAAATAACCGGACAGGTAAATTATTATCTTTCTTTAATATTAAATAATTTGTAATCGTTATTAATTTCCATGTTGGTTATTTTCATACAAAATTTATATTCTTCAAAGAACCTATTTCATTTAACTTGAAATCCATTTCTAAACCAAATATGAATAATAAAATTATTACTATTCTCTATAAACAAATTTTAAATTATTAATAATAAATAAATAATTAATAGTAGATAAAATTCACGCATTAAATAAATTATATATCGAGGATTCACAAACTGATGTCGACGATGAAATTAATATATTTCACACGCATAAATGTTCATATAATTGATAACATTTTTCTTATTTATATTTTTTTGTTTAGAAAGGGATTTCAACAAGCTGAACGAAATTGGCTGTTTGCAGAATATAAAACCATGTATGAAAATTATAGATATGGAGATGAATAAGGCGTACAAATTAGCGAATATCAAAGCTGTCAAGACTAGGTTTTGTGTTTGTAATGATTAGATGTTTTTGTTTTCTAAATTTTAGCTAGATTGGGAAAGGTCATTGCGTTGAAGATTGGTAAGTGGAAATAATAATATTATCAGTATTTAATGAGTAATTAGATAAAGTAGTGAATATTTTCAAAATATGTTTGTGTGGTTGTAATATCTGTGTTCTGTGTTCGTCATCTGTTTTCAAACTAGGAAAATTAGATAACGGGAGAATTTAATTATTTTTAGAATATTGTTATCAATTACATGAACATTTGTAAGTATGAATATTAATTTCGTCGTCGACATCAGTGAATCTTCGATATATTATAATTTATTTTATATATTATTAATAATTTAAAATTTGTTTAAAGATAATAGTAAAAATAAATATATCATTTGCTTTGTACGCAGATATCGGTAATGATGATGACATATTTGTCGGGCGTTTACCAGGCGTCACCTCACGAGCACTCATTGCTGGCGTGGAGAGTAATAACTATATTATTCATATTTGGTTTAGAAATGGATTTCAACAAGTTACATGAAATAGGTTCTTTGAAGAAAATAAAACTTTGTGTGAAAATAACCAGCATGGAAATTAATACCGATTACAAATTATTTAATATTAAAGAACGATAATAATTTACCTGTCCGGTTATTTTGATTGATTTAATCAAATAAACTCGCTAGCACAGAAAACCGTTGTCCCCAAATGGAATATCAAGTATACTGACGAAATTAGGCTTGGAATTAGATAAGACATGTTTGTAAGATCAAAGCTCAAATTTCAGTGTGACTTACAACGCAAACTTATTTTTCGGAAACTTCCCGAAAAATATTTGTCAGAAATAAATAGATAAAAGTGTTTATGTCTTCTGTGTTCAAAATAGAAATTGGTATGAATCAGAAATATTTTGATAAAACTGTTTGTGTATTTTCAAATAAGATAATGGGTATCTCTTATTCTAAATACAGACAATTGTCATGACTTACAAAATAAATGAATAATACACTATTTCCCTTATATCAAAATAAACTAATTTATCGGAAACTTCCCGAAAAATATTTGTCAGAAATAAAATAGATAAAAGTGTTTATGTCTTCTGTGTTCAAAATAGAAATTGGTATGAATCAGAAATTCCAAGGCGATATGATATTATATTATACCCGAAAAAAATATTTTACAGAAAAATTGTTATAAATAACAAAACGGGTATATATAGCTGGAAAATAATAAATTATTATTCAGTATTGCTCTTACTTGAGTACTAGTTCAGCACGACAATGATGAATTTTGAAGACTGTGAAAAGTTCCTGTTTCTGCATCCCAAGTGGTAAGTTAACATTAATTTAATCTCCTTCGTTGTTTAAAACATATATTTTTTCTCACAGCCGCCATAATCTGCGGTCCCGGGGTCCATCAACGGAAACGTCTTTGGATATACCCCACCCCGACGTAGATCCAGAACAACCGATGGTGATGGCGTCCGACGTATCCCTGCTCCAGGTCAATCCAGGAGTCGACAACCGATCGCCAAGGAAAAGGCGGAGTGAATCGTCTTCTTCTCAGGCTCTGAAGAAACGTCGGGTCTCCTCGTTGGAGGACATCCTTGCCATTTCATCCTCAGAAGATGACGAACCGGGGTGTCCAGATACAACACCAGAAGCCGACAACGGGTCAACATCACCATCTGAAGCAGGCGTGCCCCAACCATCATCTATGGTATTTGAGAAATTCGCACAAAGATGGACAGAAGACTTCGAGGATGAGACTCAAATTATAGAGCCTGAAATCCTCTTCGAAGATGACTTCGTTGTGGACGATGACCTAGCCGTGTTGACGGGGTCAGCAGATGTGGGGTTCTTCACTCTACCCAATAATCGCGATTTTCGCGACAATTGGGATCGTTTGCTCGACTGCCGAATGTTCCCTTTAGATCCGTCATTGAAAAGATACTTAGCGGTAGGTGTTTGCGGGAATACTCTAAACATTACAGTGCGGCTGTATAGTGACGTCAGAAAGAAGCAGTATTTTGACATAAACAACTTTCAGGCGTTCTCCAATTTTATAAAAAATATAAATTTTAGTGATAGTAATAAGGATTATAATATAGATGGTGTAGATTATAAGGTGCAAAACAATATAGTAGAGTGTAGGTTAGGTTTTAATAACTTTATAGTTTTAAGTAAATTAAATATATGGACAATTAAGGAAATAAGTTGTGACATAAAGAATATTATTAAAAATTATTTAATAAAATACAACAATTTTAATAATATTTATAAAAAAATGTTACAGGATGTGGTAGTCCACGAGTTTAGATTTAAGTTAGGTATTTTAGGTTTATATAAATATGTTATGTGTGTAAATAATAGCCATAAGGATTTTTTTATCGAATTTTACATTTATTATAATTATAAGTTTAATAGAGATTATAAAAATGTATATGAATTTATAGAAAAACAAAAAAAATATATAATATAGTTGTAAAATTGACTAAATACATACTTTATATTACACATTCACGTATTTCATTTATTTTTGATTAATTAGATATAAAATGATTGAGTGTTTCTTTCTACTAAATCGATTAGAGAACAACAATTCCAGATGATTCATTCTTATCAAAAATATATATTTATTTATTCCCTTTAAAACTTTCCATAATCAAAGCATGAGTGGGGATGTCAACATCTACAGAGTATTGTATATATATACATTGATCATCGATAGAACAGGGTGTGTAAGTGTGAGCGCGCATAATGGACTCCCAAGAGAATTTCGAATATTTTTTTCAAATTTGTAATGACATCATCGATTCTTCGCTGAATCAGAATAATGACATTGAAAACCAGGACGAGAATCATCATGAAGATGCTATTCCCAATCACCAGTTTGGAGAAGGCATCAGAAGATATGAAATAGTACAAGACGCCGAACATAATGAAACGATTTGGGATAAAAGGAAGACGGCTTACATTTGAACTAACAGATCCACCAGGCCAAGAGAATCCTATAGAATGGTTTCAAGAAAGCATTCAGCAGGTATGGATTATATGTATAACAACGATTTACATATTCATATAACAATAAATCATGCTAGATGTTAATTATTTTAATTTAACAGGTTTTGAATGATGTGCTGAAAGACATGAATCCCGGAGATGTTGTTGGATTCACATTTCACACCCCTCGTTTTGAAAATGGACCCGCCTGGGTGAGTTTTCGCCGCGTGGACCAAATCCACATCGATGTACTGTGGGACGCCATCGACAAAATTCTGCAGAGCAATGCGGAAATTTTTTCTGACGGGCAATTTACCATGGAAGTTACCCAAGTCTGTATGCCCCGAGGTAATGGTAAACCGCTCAAAGGTCACGGTCTCAGCTATGCAGAATTATGTCGACGGAAACACGGTATCATCGAGGTAAATAACACAGATAATCTTTGTCTTCCTCGTGCCCTTGTTATAGCGGAAGCTTTTGCTAAGAAAGACCCCCATTTAAAATGTATACGTAAAGACAACAATATAATTCAGTGGGAGAGAGTACGGGCTTTATTAAATACAACCGGGGTCAAAATTAATGAAAATGGGGCTGGTATACCCGAACTGACAGAATTTCAACGGTATTATAATCAATACAATATATGTGTGTATGAATATAGTACACGTGGTGAAGTGATTTTTGAGGGTGCAAGAGGTCAAAATTTTCCGAGATTAAATCTCTTGCACTATCAAAATCATTATTCGGTCATAAAGAGCTTAACAGCTGCATTTTCAGCCAAATATTTTTGCGAGCAGTGTCATATCCCGTATAATAATGCACTCGGCCATACTTGCGAAAATATTTGCATGTTTTGTAAAACATCTCCCGCTTGTAATTATACACGACAACTATTATCATGTGACGACTGCAACAGAAAATTTAGAGGACAAGACTGTTATAACAATCATAAACCGGCAGTATGTAATTTATTAAAAACATGTAAAAAATGTTTGAAGACGTTTAATTTTCAAAAAAACAAGAACCACGTATGTGGTGAAATATACTGCAGGCTTTGTGATTGTTACCAAAAACCCGGACACGAATGTTATATTCAACCAGACAAAACAGCCATGAAAGACAAGAACTTATTTATTTATTACGACTTTGAGACGCGACAAGAAAAAATTGTAAATGGACATAACGAACATGAAGTAAATTTGTGTGTGACTCAACAATCTTGCTCTACTTGTTGTAATATAGACGATTTAAAATTTTTATGCAATGCATGTGGTGTTCGGCAGCAAATATTTAGGAACGACCCGGTTAAAAATTTTATTTTGTATGTTTTGGCCCCACGGACTTCATTTTCTTCAGTGACATGCATTGCTCATAATGCGAAATCTTTTGATGCGCAATTTATTTTGAAATACCTTGTCGAAATTATGAATTTAACGCCTAAATTAATATTGAATGGAAATAAAATTTTGTTAATTGAAGTTAATAAAAACATTCGATTTATTGATTCGATAAATTATTTATCGATGTCTTTATCTGCTTTACTCAAAGCAATGGGTTTATCAGCTTCAATTAAAAAAGGTTATTTCCCCCATTTGTTTAATACTTTGGATAATGTAGATTATGTAGAACCTCTACCTAGACCTAAATATTATGGTGTGGACTCTATGAATTCTTCTGCGCGACAAAATTTTCTGGATTGGTACGACGAACAGTTACAAAACAACGCAATTTTTGACATGAAAAAAGAATTAGTGGAGTATTGCGTGTCGGACGTTGATATTTTGCGTCGCGCTTGTACGAAATTTCGACAAACTTTCATTAATGATTGCAAAGTTTGTCCATTTTCGGAGTCCGTAACTATTGCTTCAGCTTGTAACAAAGCGTTCCGTCGCTTATTTTTAAAACCAAATATGGTTGGTATTATTCCACTCAACGGTTATAGATTGAAAGATAACCAATCTAAAATTGCATTGCAGTGGTTAATAATGCAAGAAAATGAGCGAGGGATACGTATACAACATGCGGGGCATGGTTCGGAAGCGGTAATTGGCACTAATTTAAAAGTTGATGGCTTTTACGCACAGGACAAATTAGTATTTGAATTTTTTGGTTGTTTTTGGCATGGATGTAAATCTTGTTATAGATCTAACCGCGATAAATCAATTTATAGTAGTACAAAAGAAACAATGGAATTTCGGCTTCAAAATACATTAGGTAAATTAGAAAAAATTCAAAATTTGGGTTATAGAGTAATTAGTATATGGGAATGTGAATTTAGAAATTATTTAAAACAAAACAAATTATTAGAAAAAGAATTGAAAAGCCATCAGCTTTTAAACAATTTACCGTTACAAGCTCGCGACGCTTTGTATGGAGGTCGGACAGGCAATACACATTTGTATAAAAAAGTTAATAACGATCATGACAGAATAAAATATGTCGACGTATGCTCGCTATACCCGTACATATGTAAATATGGCAAATTTCCCATCGGTCATCCAGAAATTTTTGTTGGCTCAGAATGTGATGCATTATGTCCTAACAATAATATAGATCAGGTAGAAGGTTTAATAAAATGCACTGTTTTACCTCCTACTACTCTACATCATCCGGTATTACCGTTAAAAGCTCACGGTAAGCTTATGTTCGTTTTATGTCGGGTATGTTGCGACAAGCTAGAGCAAAGCGACTGTACTCATAACGATGACGAGAGACAATTTTCCGGGACATGGGTGGTCGACGAAGTAAAAGTGGCCGTAAAATATAATTATAAAATAATTAAAGTGCACGAGGTTTGGCAATATAAGATGACACAATACAACAAAATTTCAAAAACGGGGGGTTTGTTTGTGGAGTATATCAACAACTTCTTAAAAATCAAGCAAGAAGCGTCGGGTTTTCCCGAAGAATGTACCACGGATGAGTCCAAAGATAAATTCTTAAGAGAATTCCAAGAAAAGGAAGGAATTCAGCTTGATGCAAATTTGATGGAAAAGAATCCAGGAAAACGGGCCGTTGCGAAAATTTCGCTGAATTCTTTATGGGGTAAGATAACAATGAAATATGTTTATCAGAATATTTAATTAATTTGTTTGTATGTTAACAGGTAAATTTGCACAAGCTGAAAACCGCCCACGTACAACAACTGTGTCATCGGCTGGAGAACTCTATGAGTTGCTGGCCAACCCAGCCGTCATCGTCAATAGGATTATTCCGGCAGGTGACAAGATGGTGTACGTGAATTGGAAATATCAAGACGAATCCGTGGAACAACTTCCAACCGTGAATGTGGTGATCGCGGCATATACAACTGCCCAAGCCCGCCTCGAACTTTTTAATTATTTGCACCGGTTAGATGATAGAGGTCTTTATTACGATACAGACTCTATTATTTACTATCATTCTCCAGGACAATATGAACCAAGTACAGGTAATTTTTTGGGTGATCTAACCGACGAATTAGCTTGTTTCGGTCCCGGAACGTTTATAAGGGAATTTGTTTGTGGAGGTCCAAAAAATTATGCGTATAAAACATATTGCCCTGAGAATGATAGTAGTAATGAAGTTTGTAAAGTTAAAGGGTTCACATTAAATTATAAAAATTCAAAAAAAATTAATTTTAATTGTATAAAGGACTTAGTATTAGGAAATAGTAATAGAAAACCAGTGATTAGTAGTAATAATATAAAGTGTACTTTAGATCATAGCGTAATAACAAAAAAAGAAAAAAAGAAATTTTCCATTAATTTTATGAAACGTAGGTTAGTTGATAATTTTAGTTCTGTACCCTATGGTACAAAACGAATTAGATTAGATGATAATTAGATTTAGCTGTAATTATATTATTTATTTTTTTATTTATTTATTTATTTATTATTAATCACTCAACAGGAACGAACTTGTTTAAGAAATAAAACTATTATACTTATTTAAACAAAAACTATGCTTTTATTAACCTAAAAATATACAAATGTTAAAAACTATTATTAAAATAATAATTTGACATATATCTTACAAAGCTATCGTTTTCATATTTATTACATTTATTAAATAATGATATAAAATTATTGTGGCTATAATTATTAATTCTAAATAACAAATATACTAAACAGTAATGGCCACAAACACTTGTGGAATAATCTTGTAAAACAACAGAATTATAGGTCCATGTTTTCGTGTTGCGTTTTATAAATTCTTCATGATTCTTGACCAAGGGTGCTCTTCCGAAACTATCAAAATACATTCCATGACCGTAACGATCAATAAAAATAGCGACCCAATGATATCCAGGTTTGGTGTCAGGGTCCGTGTTGACAAGAGTACTCTCGCCTCGTCGTGCATCAGTAATGACGTCGTTTTGTCGAAATTTCGTACAAGCGCGACGCAAAATATCAACGTCCGACACGCAATACTCCACTAATTCTTTTTTCATGTCAAAAATTGCGTTGTTTTGTAACTGTTCGTCGTACCAATCCAGAAAATTTTGTCGCGCAGAAGAATTCATAGAGTCCACACCATAATATTTAGGTCTAGGTAGAGGTCCTACATAATCTACATTATCCAAAGTATTAAGGTGGCAAGTCGTACGCGATAATATGATTCGCATTCGATAGATGGCAGGACAAGACATCATGGGGAAATTAATTTCGAGTACATTTTGAGCATAAGAGAAAACCCGCGAAAATATGAAGTGATAATAAAAATAACATAAATCATGTGTTGCTTTATAAATAAATAAATTAATTAATTAATAAGCTTTTGAAATATATCAACAAATAACTTTGTTTCTAAATCATTTTTCGAAGGATAATGTTATTTTGGAAATAATTGATCATGTAACAACTATAAAGCTCATTGAACAAAGTTCAAAAAATGCACCAACAAGGCTTAAAATTTAAGGTAGGTTTAAAAAAAATAAAGAAATGCAAATCGAAATTTTGACACAATGTATTATAATTAATCTGATATTTCATATCGATGTAATATTATCAATTTAAGCCGAGTTTAATATTTAATTTACGTTGGTGCAACCATGAACCGGAATTTAAATTTAAACTACAAATGAAGGAAACTAATAATAAGTGTAGGTATAGGTAAACATTTTATTTTATTTGTTTCTTTTTTTTCTGTATAGCAACTAAAATGTCATCAGGTTCTTTACATTTTTTGTTTCGTGGGATTCTTTTTAAAATTATTTCCGGGAGTATGCAGTCTTTGTAGAATTTTGATAATTTTGGTAACATAATATTTTGCCATAAAGTTTTATCTCGCTCTATGATTTCTACAAATATTTTGTCTTCCTTGGACGTAAATACAATAAGGTAACAAAACTGTCTTCGGCAAATGTTTAATTGCCCTTGAATCTAGAAAAAAAAGATTTACAAAATTAATGTAAGTATATAATACATAGTAATTAATAAAAATTACCTGGTAGAAATAATTGTGATTTCTTTTAAGCCTTAGATCCCCATTTAAAATTTCTAAACAAAAGTTTTTTTGTTCTGCAGCTGCTTTTTCAAGTGTAATTCCTTTTTCAACAATTGATGGTACACACTTAACTTCTATTAAATAGTTTTCTCCTAATAAACCTGAAGATATATACATACATATAACAAAAGCTTCGAGTAATCACTAAAAGTAGTTATTTTATAATAAATGTGGAAAACTTTTGATTTCGAAATGAATGTATTTGTTACACAAAAAAAGGATAGCCTACTTCTACGTACTGAGTTCCTAAAAGTAGACTAACATTTTTTTAGTACGGAAAAGTAACAATTTTCCTCACTGAAATACAAAAAAAATATATGTTGGCTCTTACCAAATCTTGTTTTCCATGGACTTGAATGCCATTCTACACCTGAATTAAATCGTAAGGCAGATAAATAGCAGCGCCTCTGAAATGAACCTCTTGAAATTAAATTTAAACGTTTGCCAGAATTAAATCTAGAAACGATGTTCATATACGTTTCTGACAGGTTATTTGTTTCATTATATAACAACCGTGGTGCTTTTCTTATTACCAATTCTAGTGTAGTAATTATATGCTGCCATAAGCCACAGTCTTTCAAATATTCAGTATGATTTAAATTCACATCATTTGTATCACAAAAGTAATCTCTACAGTTACTGTGATTTCCGAATACGTGACACGGTCCATTTTCTAGATCTTTTTGTAACATAGCTACATTACCGTTTCTTGCATTATACTCTATTGCACCTTTAACAGCACCTTCCAATCTTTTAATATTTTTTGAATTTAATAATTTTCTTGCAGCAACAGGAAATTTTGTGTCGTTTGCAAGTTTGTATAAATTCTTTCCATATGATTTCACTACATGGTTTGTGCATTCAACTTTTTTTATCTCCCTACCATAAGTCACAGACTGTCTTAATTTCGCGTAAACATTCGAGTCACCATCACCAATGAACTGTTTAAATCTTAAACCATGCATTTTCTCACTCAAGCGAAATCCTTCTACTAAAATATCAGATTCCATCCCACTGGAACTTCCTTCCCAATTTTTAAAACAGATGTGCTCTGGAGTTGCCACCCCTTTACCAGTTGATCGAGAACAAACCGAACAATATTTGTTACGAATACCCACATATAAGCATTTTTTTGTATATCGGCCAATAATAATTGCCTAAAATAGTAACGACTTCTAATGAAAAAAGTTATCATGTTATGTTAATCATACCACTCCCGATTTTGCGTTAAAATTGTGCCCATAGCTCCTCTTACTCCATCCCCCATCCACCATTACAGTTATCCAGGGCACATTATCTTCATCAATTTGATTTCTTTTAATGGCTTCTTCTCTTTCAAGTTTTCCTGCTCTTTCCATGTCTAACCAGAGATAATCCTTCCAACTCTAATTTAAAAAGTAAATTATTATAAAATATTTGTATCGTATGCATGAATAATAAATATATACAATGGCCGAAAGTTAGCACCCCCACTTTGCGCAAATAAAAAAAAATAGTCTATAATTTAGAACTAATTTAGTACTAATTTGTACCAACAAAATTAGAATTTGTACCCACGTCTTCGCCGACTCGAGTTTTGTGCGATTTAAATTTCATAAAAAATGAGTAATTTTAGCCTCTTTTGAGTTACAGGATCCAACAGAACTCCTTCCTAGTTAAAACCACGGTTCATGGAGTTCTTGCCGTCCCTGAAAAGTTATAAACATTGTGGGTACAAATTCTAATTTTGTTGGTTTTAAATTAGTTCTAAATTATAGACTATTTTTTTATTTGCGCAAAGTAGGGGTGCTAACTTTTTTTTATCTAATATATGTATACCTTAGATAAATTATTTTCAATTTTATTGAAGGAGAATCTCGACATAAATTTTATATTTGCCACTGAAAATAATTCTTCGATACATCCATAGGTGCTCCCTGCTGCTAATGTACCCCAAACAATGGCCTCATTGATGGATGGGCTTTGGTTAGGATTGAAAGTGGTCTTTTTATAGGACCTATGACACACGTCACATTCAAAAAATAATGTACTGCTTAAACCATTACGGTACTCCTTCTTTAAATATAGTTTTCCAGTTGTACATTCCTTTGTATGATTATATTGGAGATTTACAGACCAATTCAAAAGATAACTCAAATCCACTATTCGATTACCTTCAATTGGAAATTTGTTTTCCTGTGGTATTCTGTCTACTTCCATAATTAAGTTCTCATCGAAAACACTAAAAACGATGTTTTTCGTTACAATATATTTCAATGAAAAATGGGCCCATAAACCATAACAAAAAATTATAAAATGTACACTTTATTCTTAAAGTACTACTCAATAAATAACGATTAAGATAAAAAAAAACATTTTTTAATAATTACTTTGCGAGATATTTGAATTTATTTCCAGTGTCACAAATGACATCAAACTATTGGTATCTTTCTCGCGCAGCCTACTGCAGAAACTGACGTGAGAAAGGTAGCTATAGGATTCTGTAAAAATCAAATGCAGTTATACTAAAACAATTATGACTTTAATACTATGAATTGCTTCAAAATTAAACGAACTTTCGTTTCAAAAAATAAAAAAAATTGTTTCATATTCTCGAGATACATAAAGGAAATATTTGCAAATTATGAAAAACAAAAAAATAATAATAAAAATGATACTATCGTACTCACTTTGGACTAGGGGATAAAAAGTGAAAATTGTAATCGTTATCCTAAAACAATGACAAGTGGTTAGAGAAATAAAAATTGAACAAACAAAAATCTCATTAATATTTTACTATTATTACTACATATATGCCATCATACGCACATACGCTAAATAGACTCTCAATTATCAGTAATTAAATAAAAAAAAAATATATATATCATCACAGCATATTACCCATTGCTGGGTGTGCCAATCTGCTTTATCGCAGATATCGGTAATGATGATGACATATTTGTACCGTGCGGGCGTTTACCAGGCGTCACCTCACGGGCACCCATTGCTGGCGTGGGGAGTGCACCACAGGGGTCAATTTTGTGCGATTTACAATTCGAAATCAGTAATTCAATTAATTATAGCACTAATACTACAATATATTTACCTCCAACAATACGTTTGTATGTTTTTCAACCGCAGGAGTATCATTAGTAAATTTGCTAGTAATATTATCCGCATTATTTTCCTGTTTCTCTTCATTACAAACTTTTGACTGAACTGCTTCGGATTGCTGAACACTTCTGAAATAAGTGAACATTTCAAAATGTTAAATAAATACAGTATTTTCAGTAAATGACAAATGCGAGTGAAGAGCTAAAGATAGGTCCCGAATATAGAAAAATATGTCCAGTCTAACACATCTTTTATGCCGGATTTCATAATTATTCGAGAATTTCACTTTTTTTTGACTAGTTCGTTAAAATATTGTCACTGTTCGATAGTAATAATTAGAGGTCATTCATGTTAGTAGCGGAATAATTTTGAAAAACTCTCGAGCAGAGATTAAGTAATTAAATTTTCTTTATTCTTCTTCTGAATAGTATGAACTAACTACAGGAATAAAACACAGCGAGCATAAATATGGTACATTTTTCTCGATTATTTTTACTAATAAAAGACAAATAAAGAAAAGCATGAAATGGTCTCTATTTCGAAAACAGAAGAGTTTAAATTTACATTAAAGCGTAATTATTATATTTATTTATATTATATGCCTATGTATGTTCAATGTTCGTGAAAATATTAAATACTGCGTAATATTCATAATATAAAAATTCATTATATATGTCCTTACCTTTGAAAACGAAGTCTAGCTAATCTTGATCTTTTAGAATATTTTCTTCTATTACTCCACGACTTATTCACAATTTTACCAGAAGAAACCAATCTTACTTTAACCATTATTAAAATTGTACAGAAAGCACTGACAACATTCCACAAACCAAGTAGCAAGTAACGCAAAAGCGCAAAACGCAACGTGCTAAGAAAGAAAGTAGTTTTGATTGAACACGATCTACACACGCATCACACATCGCCAAGTTACATCCATCTAGCGGTCACAATAATAAATATAAATAACATGGAAGCTTATGAGTATTAACTTAACAACGATTACATTAAATAAACTTTTAATAGGGAACCTAGTTTTTGATAAAATACTATTCATTTAAAACTTACGCAAAACATATTATACTTTCGTTGGCTATTTTTCTACAGTGTCATGGTAAGAAAATAAATAGATATCACTTTTCACGAATGTTGTATAATATTTATTTGTCTGTAAATTACAATTAATTCTGAACTCAAATTGTAATATAATGTCCAAGAAGGTTCAATAAATGTTTCATAAAATTTTTACACTCAGAAGTTACATATTTTAGGAGATTAATCGTTGTTTCTTCTTATGTAAAAAATGTACAGTGATTTGCCACCTTAAACAAATGGGGGAAATAACCTTTTTTAATTGAAGCTGATAAACCCATTGCTTTGGGTAAAGCAGATAAAGACATCGATAAATAATTTATCGAATCAATAAATCGAATGTTTTTATTAACTTCAATTAACAAAATTTTATTTCCATTCAATATTAATTTAGGCGTTAAATTCATAATTTCGACAAGGTATTTCAAAATAAATTGCGCATCAAAAGATTTCGCATTATGAGCAATGCATGTCACTAAAGAAAATGAAGTCCGTGGGGCCAAAACATACAAAATAAAATTTTTAACCCGGTCGTTCCTAAATATTTGCTGCCGAACACCACATGCAATGCATAAAATTTTTAAATCGTCTACGAGTATATTACAACAAGTAGAGCAAGATTATTGAGTCACACACAAATTTACTTCATGTTCGTTATGTCCATTTACAATTTTTTCTTGTCGCGTCTCAAAGTCGTAATAAATAAATAAGTTCTTGTCTTTCATGGCTGTTTTGTCTGGTTGAATATAACATTCGTGTCCGGGTTTTTGGTAACAATCACAAAGCCTGCAGTATATTTCACCACATACGTGGTTCTTGTTTTTTTGAAAATTAAACGTCTTCAAACATTTTTTACATGTTTTTAATAAATTACATACTGCCGGTTTATGATTGTTATAACAGTCTTGTCCTCTAAATTTTCTGTTGCAGTCGTCACATGATAATAGTTGTCGTGTATAATTACAAGCGGGAGATGTTTTACAAAACATGCAAATATTTTCGCAAGTATGGCCGAGTGCATTATTATACGGGATATGACACTGCTCGCAAAAATATTTGGCTGAAAATGCAGCTGTTAAGCTCTTTATGACCGAATAATGATTTTGATAGTGCAAGAGATTTAATCTCGGAAAATTCTATGAAGAAAACAATCTTCTAATCTCTTATTTTAAAAATAAACGTTTCCACTGAAATTTGAGCTTCGATCTTACAAACATGTCTTATCTAATTACAAGCCAAATTCCCTCAGTATAGTTCTAGTCCATTCGGGACAATTGTTTTCTGTGCTAGCGAGTTTATTTGATTAAATCGATCAAAATAACCGGACAGGTAAATTATTATCTTTCTTTAATATTAAATAATTTGTAATCGTATTAATTTCCATGCTGGTTATTTTCATACAAAGTTTTATTTTCTTCAAAGAACCTATTTCATTTAACTTGAAATCCATTTCTAAACCAAATATGAATAATAAAGTTATTACTATTCCCTTTAAACAAATTTAAAATTATTAATAATAAATAAAATTCATGCATTAAATAAAGTAATTATTATCTGTCTTTAATATTAAACAATTTGTAATCGGTATTAATTTCCATGTTGGTTATTTTCATACAAAATTTATATTCTTCAAAGAGCCTATATCATTTAACTTGTTAAAATCCATTTCTAAACCAAATATGAATAATAAAGTTATTACTATTCTCTATAAACAAATTTTAAATTATTAATAATAAATAAATTATTCATATTAGATAAATTATATATCGAGGATTCACAAACTGATGTCGACTATGAAATTAATATATTTCACAAGTACAAATGTTCATATAATTGATAACATTTTTCTAAAAATAATTGAAATCTCCCCTTATCTAATTTTGCTATGTTGAAAACAGATGACGAACACAGATATTACAACCACACAAACATATTTTGAAAATACTTTTATCTATTTTATTTCTGACAAATATTTTTCGGGAAGTTTCCGATAAATTAGTTTATTTTGATATAAGGGAAATAGTGTATTATTCATTTATTTTGTAAGTCATGACAATTGTCTGTATTTAGAATAAGAGATACCCATTATCTTATTTGAAAATACACAAACAGTTTTATCAAAATATTTCTGATTCATACCAATTTCTATTTTGAACACAGAAGACATAAACACTTTTATCTATTTATTTCTGACAAATATTTTTCGGGAAGTTTCCGAAAAATAAGTTTGCGTTGTAAGTCACACTGAAATTTGAGCTTTGATCTTACAAACATGTCTTATCTAATTCCAAGCCTAATTTCGTCAGTATACTTGATATTCCATTTGGGGACAACGGTTTTCTGTGCTAGCGAGTTTATTTGATTAAATCAATCAAAATAACCGGACAGGTAAATTATTATCGTTCTTTAATATTAAATAATTTGTAATCGGTATTAATTTCCATGCTGGTTATTTTCACACAAAGTTTTATTTTCTTCAAAGAACCTATTTCATGTAACTTGTTGAAATCCATTTCTAAACCAAATATGAATAATATAGTTATTACTCTCCACGCCAGCAATGAGTGCTCGTGAGGTGACGCCTGGTAAACGCCCGACAAATATGTCATCATCATTACCGATATCTGCGTACAAAGCAAATGATATATTTATTTTTACTATTATCTTTAAACAAATTTTAAATTATTAATAATATATAAAATAAATTATAATATATCGAAGATTCACTGATGTCGACGACGAAATTAATATTCATACTTACAAATGTTCATGTAATTGATAACAATATTCTAAAAATAATTAAATTCTCCCGTTATCTAATTTTCCTAGTTTGAAAACAGATGACGAACACAGAACACAGATATTACAACCACACAAACATATTTTGAAAATATTCACTACTTTATCTAATTACTCATTAAATACTGATAATATTATTATTTCCACTTACCAATCTTCAACGCAATGACCTTTCCCAATCTAGCTAAAATTTAGAAAACAAAAACATCTAATCATTACAAACACAAACACTTTATCTTATTTATTAAACATTGATAATCTTATTTCATAAACAACCTGTGTAACCTCAATAACACCTTATCAATGTTTACTGATAACACCTTATCAATGTTTACTGATAACACCTTATCAATGTTTACTGATAACACCTTATCAAGTCTGGCGCCGATGCGACCTTTGATCGGATGTGCCAGAGCTGTCTTACCCACTACTACTCCCACGGCAGACAGAAAACCTAAAAAAATTAATATGGGGTTTCCGTATGTTTCCAGTCCACAGTGGATAAACAGGGTGACTTTTTTCAAGGTGTACATTAACATGGGAAATAATTTTTTTGCAAACCGTTGCCCCCCATTTTAACTTACGGCAATGATTGTGGTCTCAATACAAAGATAAAAAAAATCCTCATCTGAAAATACCAAATAGATGGAAACTATCCAATATTTTAGGCCCATAAATAATTTTTAAAATTCACTCATTTTCCTATTAATAGCAACAGCCATGCCCAATTTTAACAAAAAGATAAACAAATGCTTTTTATCTGTCAGAATAGGTTATTTGACATTGACAAGAGACATTAACCTATTCTGACAGGTAAATTGTCAAGTATTTGTTTATCTTTTTGTTCAAATATGACATGGCTATTGCTATTAATAAGAAAATGAATAAATTTTAAAATTCATTTATGGGCCTAAAATACTGGATAATTTTTACGTATTTGGTATTTTCGGATTGGGAAATCTTTGTATTGACATCACAACTATTAAAAAATATTTACATTTCTAATTTGTTATAATGTTGATTAAACAGAACAGTAAAAAATAATATTTATTTTTTTTGTTTTCGCATACAATAAATTGATTTTATTTCATGTTTTGTATATAATAATAAATTTAACATACAGGCTGATTTTTTTCAAGGTGTACAACAATATTATAATTTTTTAAACAAAGATAATAGCTCAAAGTTCACCATTATGGCGCTTCGTTAACACAGAGTGAGACCTTATTCATCAAGTATGTTATTTGATGTTTTGCTATGTGGTTTGGCTGACACGAAATTTGGCTACGTTGCGGAAGTCAGTCATACGCTTCAATATTTTGTACACAATTACAGTGATGGAAGTGACTTTGTATTTTAAGTATGTACAATTATATATTAATTTTTAAAATAATATTTTTTTACCCCTCTTTTGAAAACCTTAATATAGAAGTTCCCCTAAGCCTATATATGTAATTTTTAATAATATATATCCATTAATTAATATGGAAGTCAGGACGCCTTATAAACTTCACGGAAGTGACTCCTTAACAAATGCCAATATATATATATATATATATATATATATATATATATATATATATATATATATATATATATATATATATATATATATATATATATATATATATATATAGTGTAATCGTCACTGTCGATTAGTTAAGGAGATAAACTTTAGTGGGTATATCAGTGGGATGTTTTTCTGGGCTTAAATTTGTTTTAGTAGATTCTTTTAAAATAATAATAATAATATATTTATTTTCTAAAGACACAAAATGTGTATATAACACGTCAATAAAATATAAAAATATACAATACCCAAATGTTGCACGAATAAAATACGTATCCATTACAAACTGTGATCGAAAATCTTTAAAGCTAATGGTAATAAATAAGCGAGATATTTATATCATTTCAATATATATATATATATATATATATATATATATATATATATATATATATATATATATATATATATATATATATATATTGTAACGTTTTTATTTATTTGGGTGAAGTGTACATATTAGACAATTATTAATAATGAAAATAAAAGTTTATTATAACGATAAATAGATATTAAATATAATTAAAAGATGATAAATATAACTAACACTACGATTAAACAAATATTAAACACTAATTAAAACAAAGAATATTATAAAACACTTAAACACTAAGATTATTTATTTAAACAATATATAGATCACTTATTTATTTATACAAATATATTTATTTATATTCACCACTTGTCTACTATCTGTTTATATCACCAACTGTTTAACACGCAACGAATATTTATATCAGACTGTCCAGTGCCTTCGCCAACGGTGCTTATATACCGTAGCCGAACATTCGAGAACGCACGGGAATACTTCTAGATACAACACAATAGGTTACATCAACCGCGTAATTAAGCAGGTGCCGACACGTCTGCTGCGTCATCGTTAACAATAGACACTCGCTCGTCCCTGCGACAGCGACGGGGACAGAGGCGGTAACAGTGGCGGCGACGGCGGGCACTGCACATAACACTATATATATATACAGGGTGTAAATGAAATAAGTGCATTAAATTTGACCAGTAGTATAACTCATCGAGAGCAACAATATTTCTTAATAAC
The DNA here is from genome assembly GCA_963082715.1 of Harpalus rubripes. NCBI lineage: Eukaryota > Metazoa > Arthropoda > Insecta > Coleoptera > Carabidae > Harpalus > Harpalus rubripes. The sequence goes on from OY720461.1 coordinate 21,111,205, forward strand.
TTTTTCTCGAAATCGCATATTTTTTTAGCATTTTTACCACCCCGTAAATTGACGAGTCGTTCCAAATATTTTTGTGATACTTGAATGCAGCAGCAATAGCTATGAAAAATTTTGTTTTAGCAATTGACAGTCCTGTCAATTGTTGCAATTAAATTTTGACAGTAATAAACTTGTTTATAAGGTAAAATTCTGTCAAAATGCGAGTACACAGACATTGTAATTACTTACCTATGGTTTATTTATTTATTTTTTACTCGTATCTGTACTACATGTTACTTGACATCACGGTTCTCATAAAGACAGTGTCATGGAGTTGCCAACGCATTTACACGGAGCGTTTCCAAATCATCACCAAATCATTCTGTTCTTAATATTCGCACATTTGTTAATCTTGTACATCTGTATCCATACCATGTGCAAAAAGTTCAATGTTTTCAGCACATAACAGACTTCAATTTTGGGAATGGCTCATAATGTTCATTCATGAGACTGAATTTACTTGAGAAGGTGTATTTATTATGCACAATACACATCTTGACAGACGAAAATACTGTAAAAATTTTCATTAAAAAATGTTTGGGGAACAATAAATGGACGACTAATTATTGGTACTCATGTACCTCTTTTAAATGGACAAAAGTTTGTACTTACATTTTTTGAATAACGTATTTAAACTATTATGATTTATCGACGATAAATAATCATCTCATAACCTAATAACTATGCTTTTTCTCTTCCTCTAGTTACCCCGTCACTCCTTGTCTTCCTCTATTCACACTATTCACAGGTAAAGATAAAAAGCCTGTTTCAATACACAACTTTATAATTTTGTTATCCAAAATTTAAATTTATTTATTTTAAAAATTGTATTATTACGTATTAATTAATAATAATGTTATTTCCCTTGATTCGTTTATTAATTACTGTGACTATAAGTGTAACCGATAACCGACAATTTTTGAGCTGCTTGTATCCCACTTGAATGGCAGCTGCTCATTTGTTCTCCATGAGCGGGTAACGAAATATGCAGCAAATCTTTAAAGAATTTTAACTCAAAATCTAAAAGACTTAGAAAAAAAAGTTATTAAGAAATATTGTTGCTCTCATCGAGTTACATTACTGGTTAAAATTAATGCACTTATTTCATTTACACCCTGTATATATATATATATATATATATATATATATATATATATATATATATATATATATATATATATATATATATATTGGTTATCTATTTGTTTTGCCAAACCTTTTCCGAACTTGTAATCCTTGGATATACAGTGCGCGAAGATGGGTGTCGTTGTTACGTCACCTACTTTAAAATTTATTTTGAATGTATTTCTGATTCTACTTAAAAAATCTGCAATTTTATTCGTTTTTCCTGCTATGTATTCTATCTCGAAATTATATTCATTAAGTTCAATTTTCCATCTCATTAATTTTTGGTTGGCATTTTTCATGTTAAACAGCCAGGTCAATGGCCTATGATCAGTACGGATAATGAATTTTCGTCCGTATAGGTACGTTTTGAAGTTTTGTATGGCCCAAACTATTGCTTTTAATTCTTTTTCGATGGTAGAATAATTTTGTTCATGCGTGTTAAATGTTTTCGAGGCGTATGCTAATGGTTTTTCTTGTAGGTCTTGTACCTATGAAAGTACAGCGCCCATCGCATAATCGGATGCGTCTGTGGTTAATATAATTTTTTTATTAAAATCCGGGAATGAGAGTATTGGGGGGTTTGTTATTAGTTCCTTCATTTTCGTGAAACATTCTCTATACTCATTATTATGAATATCTATTGTGGATCCCTTGCGTAAACAGTTAGTGAAAGGTTTAGTTAATTTTGAAAAATTTGGTATAAACCTGCGGTACCAGGATAACTTGCCTAATAATGATTTTATTTCTTTCACCGTTCTCGGGATTTGAATATTTTGTATTACTTCTATTTTCTTCTCGTTTGGTTTAAGACCTTCGCTCGAGATTACAAATCCTAGGTATTCCACTTCTGTTTTAAAAAATTCTGACTTATCTATTTGTATTTTTAGATTTGCGTTTTTCAAGTACTCAAAGACCGTTTCAATATTTTGCAAATGTTCTTGTTCTGTATTCCAGAAAATGATTATGTCATCCAGATATACGAGACATATTTTACCTATTAAGTCTTGTAGGACTTCATTCATGCACCTTTGGAAGGTGGCTGGTGCATTAATTAGACCGAAAGGCATTCTCAAAAATTCATAATGTCCCGTGGTAGTGCTGAAGGCTGTTTTTTCTCTATCACTTTTGTCTATTAATATCTGATGAAAACCTGAGTGCAAATCGAGGGTAGTAAAGAATTTTGGGCTATTTATTTTATCAAAAAGTGTATCGATATTGGGGATGGGAAATTTATCTTCTTTCGTTTTTTGATTGAGTTTCCTGAAGTCAATTACTAATCTGGTTTTCCTTTTGCCAGATGCGTCTGCTTTTTTTGGTACAATCCAGATGGGTGAATTGTACGGGCTTTTAGATTTTTGTATGACTCCTGTTTTTAATAATGTTTGCACGTGTTCTTCAATATCTTTTTCATAAATTTGGGGTAACCGATAGTTTTTTGTGTATACGGGCACGTCATCAGTGGTATATATTTTGTGTTGTATTTTGCTAGTGGATGTTAATGTTTCATTTTCTTTAGGAAATAGTGAGTCATATTTTCCTAATAATTTATATAATTTACTCTTTGTTTCTGTTTTTAAATGTTCATCGCGTATTTGCACATATGTTTCTTTATCTTTTTTGTCCAAATTTTGAATATTAAACTTCATCTGTTTCATTTGAATCGTGTTATTTGTAAAGTCTATTATTGTGTTCGTATCGCGGAGTATATCTGTTCCGAATAATAAATTACATTCTGCGTGAAAATTTAAAATGAAAAATTTGTGGGTTTTTCCGAATATTCTAATCTCTACATACTTATCGCATTTTACTTTGCTCGTCGCTGTTCTAAAAGTAAGGAATTCTTTAAGAACCTTCATTTTATTTTGTTTTATTGTCTGTTCCGTTATTAAGTTTATATTTGAACCTGAATCTAAGAATTTTGATATGTGATAATCGGTATCGTTTTTGTGTTTGATAACATCACATATTTTTTTTTATCTGGTCGGGGTCGTAATCTAAAAAAGATTGATTATCGAAGTTTCATCTTGGTCGTTATTTACGTCCTCATCATTAATTTCGTTGTCACAAGCACAGAACACTAACACTAACAAGAAGCGAAAGTCAATGGTAGGGATAAGGCAACAAGATAGTGCTGCGACCCGTGTCCTCCTGGCAAACTAATGTTATGCAACATGCCCCCTCCCGTCCCTCTTCATATGAAAAGCGCGCTGATTTTAAATTTATTCTTTAATTAATTTTTACTATTTTGATATATCGTGAAAATATTGAATATTTTTAAATATTAAAAAGCAATGAAACAAGTTATAAATAAAAATATTTTTAATCATTACTGTGTTATACTCATATATGAATACGGATAAATGTTCAAATGATTAAAAAATACTTTTATTCACAACCTGTTTCATTGCTTTTTAATATTTAAAAATATTAATTATTTTCACGAAATACCCAAATAGTAAAAATAAATTAACCACATTAATCGATAACACATGTGTGAGTTACGGCGTTAAAGTGTGCAGGTAATAAATTATTTAAACTTTTTTGTTAATTTATCTAATACAGCTTTTGTGCAATATAAAAAAATATACACATCATTTCAAGTATAGTTAATAATTAAGATATTCTCTAACATATGTTATATGTTATCAATTAATATGATTAATTTATTTTTACTATTAGGGTATTTCGTGAAAAATAATTAATATTTTTAAATATTAAAAAGCAATGAAACAGGTTATGAATAAAAATATTTTTTTAATCATTTAATCGGTGACCCGTTTATATATATATATATATATATATATATATATATATATATATATATATATATATATATATATATATATATATATATATATATATGTGGTTGCTCAGCAACGAGAAAAATATGAAATGTATTGTCAGCAATGATAAAAAATAAAAAATATATCTTTTAGATCAAAGTAAGTGAATTGAAAAACAGTCACGAAATATATGTCAAAAAATTATGTAAAAAGATGAATCTTGTGTTACAATTGAATAAAATAAATTGTGTTTTCTTTAATTCCATACTGGAAACTTGTGGCTTTAATTTAGTGCGAATGAACGCGAGAAAATAAGTGTGTATGCAGACACATTTTATGGTGACCCCAAGACGTGATCCTTTGAGCGCATTAGAGGTCAAGTTTCCAGCCCTGAACCTTAAATTTGAATCCGCAGGAAGCAAAAAGGACGATATTTCCCTTACTTGGCTACCTGTCAATTATCCCAGTGAGGACCCTGAAGTGCAGCAATCACTTTAACTTTGCATATGAATATATCTGCTTAGTGTACAGCAGTATAAATAACAGTACACTTCCTACTGTAAAATTACTTCATTATTTATTTGAAACGAATACTTTAGCCCTTTTTTAATTCGATTGTTTTTTCTTTGAGCAATATGAGTGAAGAGACAACTTTGGTTTCCTCCGTAAGAGAAAAACGGTTTCAGCAACCACCGTCTAGATTAACCTACCCTCAGCTTGGCAACCCAACGGAAAATGTTAGGATCGTGAAAAAACCGAATACTGAAAAGCCGCAAACGAATAGAAACGCTCCATCCGTTAAGTCAGTACAATCTTCCACTTCTACCAGAATTATGCAGAACAAGTTAGAGACTCAGAAGAAAATTGCAGCTTTAGAAAAGGAAATCGAAGAAGCTTCCGATCATGTTGCAGATTTGATGGTAGACCTAAATCATGCCAGAAAAGAACTAACCTACTATGAGGGTGAAAAGGCTGATGAAGAGTCCAAGCAAGCAATACGAGAAATCGAAATGAAGATTATCAATCTGGAGGCACAAATTACCAAAGGTGAAAAGAAACTTAATAGACTTCAAGCTAGTTTTGAACGCAGTAAAAAGCTAATTGAAGATGAAAGCGAAATAATTAATAATATAATCATAGAAGAAGATTTTAATGGTGAAAAATGTGAACAAGATCATGAAGAAATTCCTACATTCGAAGAAGAAAATGAAAAACACGACCGTTTGAAGAACTGGATAGAAAATGGAGGAAAAACAAACCATGACGACATCTCGACTTCATTTTCTCATACTAATCAGAAAAATCAGCATGAGCCTGAACCAATCCCTGATATTTTTGAAAAATTCGCCACTGCTTTAACCCGAGCCATACACAACCAGCAGCAAAATACACTTGTAGTAATGAAGTCAAATGATAGCGACTTACCATACTTTGATGGAAGTGCCGAAGATTGGTTAATTTTTAAGAATGAGTTTGATAGAACCAGCAAGATATTAGACAACTCTCAAAAGATGGTACGACTCAGATCCCACCTAAAAGGCAAAGCCAAGTTTGCAGTGAATCATCTCTTGGCCAATCCTGATAACGTAAACAAGATTATAAAAACTTTAGAACAAGCTTTCGGTAATCCTGAAAAGATTATTACAACATTGATAGAAAAAGCTAAATGTGTTAAAGCCCCTGATCTTAACAGACCAGAAACCATCGTGGGATTTGGAACTGCAGTAGACGCACTAGTTACCAACGTAATATCTTTTCAAGTTGAAGAATATATGAACAATATACAATTATTAAACGAACTTGTAGACAAATTGCCTAAAATTCTACAACGTGAATGGCACAAATTTGTGATGCAATCACAGCAAAAGAAAAATCTACAAATGTTTCAATCATGGATACAAGATGAAGTGAACACTGCTTACCTACAAATTAAACCTGAGCCGGATCAAGAAAGATCTTCTGAAACTAGAAAAATGAAAAATCAAGGAATACATACAGCAAAAGAAGAGAAAAGGAATTTTTGTCATAACTGTAACATCGAAAACCATATAATAACTTCATGCAGAAAGTTCATGGCGTTACCAATATCAGAAAAGCGAAAGAAAGTAAGAGAGAAAGGATTATGTTATCTATGCCTTGAGAAAGGTCATCGTTCTGCAGATTGTTCCGAAAAACAAGTATGTGGCCTAGATTCTTGTACTAATATTCATCATCGTTTGCTTCATCCTCCTTCAATGAATAAAGAAAAAAGCAAGAAAGACAAGAAACCTTCTGAATTTAATTCTAGTTCCTCAGATGTACTCAATACAGTCACTTCAGCTGGTTACGGATTTTTACCCATCATTCCAGTGAAAGTCACTGGTCCTCGAAAAACTGAAACCGTTCTGGCTTTGCTGGATACTGGTGCAAGTTTCACAATGATAAAATCTGACATTGCGAATCAACTTGGTTTGTCAGGGAATGTGAAACCGTTGTCATTTAATGTATTTGGAAATGATGTAAGAACTGAAAATGAATCCAGGCTAGTCGATTTGACAGTTGAAGGAGTTCTCCGAAATTCGAATAGATATTTTATTAAAAATGTTCGTACTATTAAGAATCTAGTAGTTCCTTCATCTAAGTTGGACTTTGATGAGATAAAAGAAAAGTTCGTCTATCTAAATGGAGCACGTGTTAAGTCCATTCCTGACAAACGACCTCAAATGATAATCGGTTTTGATAACCATCGCCTCTTCTGTCCACTACAAACAATTGAGGATCCTAACGAAAATGGACCATCTGCTCATCTTTGACGATTGGGGTGGTATTTGTCTGGTGTCACGAGCGGGGAGTACTCTTACTTCGCTTGTGAATCATATCACTCTGAATCAAAATCTGAAATTAAAGAGACTGAAAAAGAAACAGTAGTAGAAGAAACTAACGAAGAAACGCAAGACAAAGTAGATATTTCAACTGAAACTGAAGAGCAGCCTAAAGTAGAAACGAAAGAAGTCACCGAAACAATGGAAGAATGTGTAGAAAAACATGTTACTGAAAAGACAAAAGTGACTGAAATTGTAAATACTGATTCTGAAGTAGCGAAAATAAAAGACACAAAACCAGTAGAGAAAGTTAATTCTACGTCCAAAACAAAACCGGTAGAAACAGAAAATGACAAACCGATAGAAAAAGAAACTGAATCTTCAGTAGAAAAAGAAAAGAAAGTAACTGTAGAAAAAGAAACAACCATAGAAAAAGAAACACCAAAAGAAAATGAAACAACAGTAGATGCCTCTAAAGAATCAAAAGCCGAAACAAAGAAGGAGGAATCTCCCACGAAAAATGAAACGGTGAGGAGTGAAACTCCTGTTCCTCTACCAAGTATCTGTAAAGAAAGGGACAAATTCCGAGCTACGTCGAAGCATTGTCAATATCTTAGCAATGAATTTTGGAGACGATGGACGCATGCATGTTTACCACTATTAGCTCCCAGAAAAATCTGGAGAAAGAAGACTGAGCCATTCAAGGTAGGAGATGTTATATTAAAGGATGATCTGGTCCCAAGAAACACATGGAAAAAAGGGATCATCAATCAAGTGTACCCTGGGAAAGACGGGAAAATTCGGGTATTGGATGTACGGGTTGCATTTGCAAAAAAAGAAAAAGATGAAGAGCCTACCATTAGAACTTACCGCCGACCAGTCGTGAAAATCAGGAGAGAATGTCGTTTTGAGGACAAAACGGGGAGGAGAAAATGTGGTTGCTCAGCAACGAGAAAAATATGAAATGTATTGTCAGCAATGATAAAAAATAAAAAATATATCTTTTAGATCAAAGTAAGTGAATTGAAAAACAGTCACGAAATATATGTCAAAAAATTATGTAAAAAGATGAATCCTATGTTACAATTGAATTAAATAAATTGTGTTTTCTTTAATTCCATACTGGAAACTTTTGGCTTTAATTTAGTGCGAATGAACGCGAGAAAATAAGTGTGTATGCAGACACAATATATATATATATATATATATATATATATATAAAAGGAAAACCGGTCAAATGATTCAAAAAAATGTTTATTCATAACCTGTTCATTGCTTTTTAATGTTTAAAAATATCAATTATTTAAAAAATACCCATATAGTAAAAATAAATAAATTATATTAATGGACAACATTTGAGTTACAGATTCAGAATACCTTGAATATTAATTATATTTGAAAATAAAACAACTTGTATGATTGTGTAGATTTATTTTTATATTGCACAAAAGATATATTGGATAAATTAACAAAAAAATTAAATTAATTATTACCTGCACACTTTAACGCTGCGTATAATAACAAATAATTAACATAACAATGTATGTTTACTTTAATGTTCATGTACTTGTCTGTGCTTGTATGACAGTTGTCGGTTATCGCAAGTAATGAACCTAACCTCAAACGTCAAAACAAATTTTCATTTTGTTACTGGCAGAGACATCTGTTGTTGTCCTGGCAGATTAAAGATATGCTGCCGGTTTCGCCATATTACTTTCATACCCCTGGCTATAACTTCATTGACCTTCTTTAGAAGGTCGATGTATAGAAGTGAAACTTTTATACATCTAGCTTAGAGAACAAATAAAGAGATGGCGCTGCAAACGGTCCAAATATCAACCATGAGAGTTTTATTCCGAGTTGAACATGTACATAGAACCATGGCATTGTTTGTTGTCAACATTAATAAGTGTATGGTTATCAAACTGTTTATAAATAGTACATTTACACTGTAGTTTGTAAAACAAATAATATTTTGTTCATATTACTTTAGTGGACGAGATTATAGATCATATAGACTTTGTTAAACATGTGTTCCCTGATTGATTTGTGCTTTATGTGCTCAAAGGATAACAAATGTAACGTAGTGGACAACAAAATTGTTACTCAAGTAGAATATCTTATGCCTGAAATTGTAAGTAATTGTATATTTTATTTTTAAAGCAGTGAGCAATTATAAACTTATACATATATTGAAATATAAAGTCATATGCATATTTTAATGAGAAGTTAACCTCAAATATTTTAACGTGAAATAATATACCTAGTTAATGCTCAGTGGCACAGTTACTTTATAATTTTAATTGTTGAGAGTTATCATAGAGAAACAAAATGTTAAATGGGTTATTAAATACTACCATTAAATAATTCTGGTTTCTATTTATTAATCAATGATATTACTGTTAAAATTTCGACCAGTAGTTTTATATTTAACAGTAGCAATGAGTATACAGTATACAGAGGAATAACCTTTATGGGATAAGTGTAAATAATATACCTATAAAACTAAAATATACTGCTGATGCCCTATCTCTCACTTAAGAGGAGTCTGCTAAAAACATTGTCTAACCTTGTCAGTTAGTGTAAGAATTTCCCTTCCGCTAGTTCCCCTTTACCGTTCTACACCAATAAAATCTTTTCTGTAGCTCTATATGTTCCACTCTCAATGAGCAACAACCCACAGTATCCGCTTGGTCTTCCCTTTTCATTACAAGCCCTGAGCGTCAGCTCAACAATGAAGTCCGACGCCCCCGCCTTCTGTCTAATCCACTTCTCCCAGCTCTTGAAGTCTTCCTTGTACTTTCTTCCGGCTCCTACCGAAACGCTCAGCCATTTTGCCTGTGTTCAACATCACTTGTTATTTTCAGTCCAGGAAGCGAGCCAAGTAGTGACGATGGGATCGTGGCGGATTTCATTCCATTTCTGGTCAGGAGATACTTCAAGCTACCAATCTTCTCTTTAAGCCCATCGGTGATACAGACCCTATACTCGTTTTGTAGCTCTTCATTCTTCTTCTTCTTTAACTCGAGCTTTTCTTCCTTGGTTCTGTTCCCATTCTTTTCTGCAACTTCCCTGAAATACGTGTACAGGTGTCTCATTTTCGGTGTTTTTTAAGGTATCTCGGGAAATATTAACGATAGATCAAAACCAATTGCACATTGCAGGGTCAAGTTTTCGAAAAAAGTTTAATAGTCACCACAGGAATTTTCGATCTTCTTTTGTTTCTGAGCTACAGGCAAAAAATTCTCGAGATATAACACAAACTTATGATTTTTTAAATGGGAACCTATGTTGAAAATAGATTCGTCTTTTTGCTTAATTTATAAGCTTTTCAATGATATATAACAAGTCTACATTCTTTTGTTTTAAACATTAATAAAAGACGAATTATTAATTTATTGGGGAGAAAATATTTAAAATTATTAAGAAACAAATGAAAAAAATATATTACAGATCATCATTTGCATATTTTTAATACTATTTGTTTCAGTTTTACTAATTTTTTCAATTTATTTACTTCAAAAGCATATTAAACCATCTTTTTCGGATTGTGTCAAAGCCAACTGTAACGTCGATAATTAGTAATTTAACTATCCCGAAAATAATTGGTTAAGAATAATTTTTAAACATATAATTGATAGATATTGAATCAAAATAAACAAATGATGATTTGTAATAATTTTTTTCACTTGTTTCTTAACAATTTCCAATATTTTCACCTCAATAAATTAATAATTCGTCTTTTATTAATGTTTAAAACAAATAATGTAGACTTGTTATGTATCATTGAAAAGCTTATAAAATAAGCAAAAAGACGAGATTATTTTCAACATAGGTTCCCATTTAAAAAATCATAAGTTTGTGTTATATCTCGAGAATTATTAAGTTTTCAAAAAATCTAATTACGCCATTTTATTCTATTTAAAAAACGGTAAAATTTTTGTAAAAACAATTTTTCTCTAACTCTCATTTAAAAAATCATAAGTTTGTGTTATATCTCGAGAATTATTAAGTTTTCAAAAAATCTAATTACGCCATTTTATTCTATTTAAAAAACGGTAAATTTTTTGTAAAAACAATTTTTCTCTAACTCTCATAATAAATAAGATATGATACATTTTCAAAATGAGCGAAAAACGAGTTTTTGCCTGTAGCTCAGAAACAAAAGAAGATCGAAAATTCCTGTGGTGACTATTAAATTTTTCTCAAAAAGTTGACCCTGCAATGTGCAAACGGTTTTGATCTATCGTTAATATTACCCGAAATACCTTAAAAATCATCGAAAATGAGACACTCTGTACATCTACTTGAAGTTACACTTCTTCAAATCAGTGATGGTGGGTCTCTCTTTCGCTATCATGCAGTTGCGCCAGTTCTTGATGATGATGTTGAATACGTCCTTGGTTGTATGATCGAGCGTCTTAGCGTATAAACCAGCGACTTCTTCAAAGTCTTGAGACAAGCGCATTCTTCCTGTCACCATTTCTAAACGTTCACTTGAGCTTCTTCTTCTTAACTTTCTTCCTTGTGATGAGAAATAATGTCATCGCCGTCATCTAATTCAAGTTTTCATTTTTTTTTCACTCGAGCTGTCCACACGCGTCTTCCTCGCTGTCTTCTGACTCAGTTTTTAAATTACTTAGATTATGATTGCAGCTGCTGGTCTGGGTCTATTCATTTCTGGTTAGCTTCTCTCTACTACTTCTTCAGCGTCCTTCTTGACTACCAGCTGATCTTCATTGTTCATACTCTCTTCATACTCTTCCTTTATCTCTAGAATTTCGTCTTAAATTTCCTCTTTAGTCTCTTTCTGAACACGCTCTCGTTCTCTCTCGCGTTCTCTTCCTTTTCTCTTTCGTCTTCTTTTGTAACAGCGGAGTTTCTTTCTTCTAATAAAGACTGTGCCTGTAGTTCGTCGCACCTTCTCTTCTGTGGCTTCGGTGTTCTTATATCTCTCAGCATAATTATTTCCCACTCGCAATAGGTTGCGTGAAGCTTGTTTAGTAGCTTCATGATCGAGTACGTATGATAGTGCGTCATCAATCGTTTTTGGCCAAGCTAAGCGTACTGCTTGCTGAGTTTTATTGTCTCCAACTGCGTAGATGAGTGCTTGCGTGCCCAGACACCCCAAATCGCTGTCAGGAGCCGCAGGATATGCGAGACGAACCACACGAGCTACGTCGGCCCCAAACTCCCAAAGGCCATCCTCAGTTTTTCTAGAAGTCTCCAACTTCCCCTCCAATATTTGCTTCATAATTCTAGAATTCTCTACTTTTCCAGAATGCACCTCCAATTCCGATTTCTTCCCCAGAATTACAAAATCTTCGACGCTTCTAGAACTCTCATCAAATTCCCTTTTCAATATTCTAGAATGTTCTATTACTTCTTCTTCCAGTGCACCAAAATTTTCCTCCGCTATTCTAGAACTTACCTCGAATTCTTTTTCCAATGTTGTAGAATGTTCAAATAATTCTTCCACCGGCGCGCCGGAATTTTCCTGCAAACTTCTAGAAATTTCTTTTCATTTTGGTTCACATCTTCTAAAACTTTCTCTTATTACTTCTTTCAATTCTTCTTTTAGTGTTCTATAATGTTCTTCTCTAAATTTACAAATGTCGGATGGCTCAAGTAATTATCGGGATTTTCACCAGAATCGATTAATGCTTGCCGAAGTCTTTCTTGAAGCTCTAATTTCTTTCCTGTTGTTTCTAAATCCCGCTCTTCCAGTTCTGAGATTACTTACTTTCAGTTCACTTAATTTTAATAGTTTCGTCATTTTATTTGTTTTTACTTACACTTCACAGTTTATTAACCCCACACTTGACACCAGTTGTAACGTTTTTATTTATTTGGGGGGAAGTGTAAATATACTCAACAGCGTCTGTATATTCAACTGCTCGGACAGAAATCTCACCTTTCACCTCACTATCTGTCTATTTATGTAACATCTCACTTCCACAGCCTCAGTATCACCGACTGTCCGTATGCCACAACTTTTCAACACCACTGCCGAGTATCCACTCCAACTCGCTGTTACTGTCCTTGTATACATAGCTTCACAATACTCGTCAACCCTACCGAGTATTCACTTCCACAGCTATCCCAATACATCAGTAACTTCCAGACTCGTCGTTACTGTCCTCGTACACTATAGCTTTCCAATACTCATCAACACTACCGAGTATTCACATCCACAGCTATCCTAGTATACCAGTAACTTCCAGAGTACCTACTCGCTACTCCAGTCAACACCGACACTTTACTGCATACGCTCACTGCGATACTGCTGTGCTTCTCAAACTCAGTAACACTACATGTGAATATCTCTGTCTCTGAATGTAACCAACTCTCGACAATAGCTGCGTCCCTTTTATACAGCTGCCATTACCTTCTAGAAAGCTCTAGAATTTTCGACCGCATAATAACAATGAACACAAAAGGTTCAGGCGACCGCAAGTAATTAAACATGTCGCGACTTGTTTGTTTACGTAGCCCGACTACGCTTTGTAAAATAATTGCTTTAGCAGAACCTTACAAACTATATTCTACTATAATTATTAGACAATAGTCAACCAGTATAACAATATTTGTTTTAATTATCACTTAGTAACCAATTAAAACTATTATTTGAGAATGAATCAATATACCTTACTTTTCATCAAAAATTGAGCTTTGTAAATTAATTGCATTAGCAGAACCCTACAAAGTACATTCTACCATAATGATTAGACAATATTCAACCAGTATAAACATTATTTGTTTTAATTACCACATACTAACCGATTAATACAATATTATTTGAGAATGAATCAAAATGCCTTACTTTTCATCAAAAATTGAGCTTTGTAAATTAATTGAAGTCAATCAAGCTGGAAGAGCCAAGTTAGCACAACCAAATGTAAACATAATAGAAATTTTTAACTATTTTATTACATTAATATTAATTGCTTTAGCAGAACCATACAAACTACATTCTACTATAATGTTTAGACAATAATCAACCAGTATAAACTGTATTTGTTTTAATTACCACCTAGTAACCTATTAAAACAATAGTATTTGCGAATGAGTTAATATACCTTACTTTTCATCAAAAATTGAGCTTTGTAAATTAATTCCTTTAGCAGAACCCTGCAAACTGTATTCTACCAGCATGTTTAGACGGTAATAAACCAGAATAAACCATATCCGTTTTAATTACCATATAATAACCGATTGAAACAATATTATTTGAGAATGAATCTATATCCATTATTTTTCAACTAATATAGAGAGCTTTGTAAATTAATTACTCTCGTAATTACCCCAGCAGAACCAAACAAACTGTATTCTACCATAATGTTTAGATGTGTAAAGTTGTAAAGTCAAGTGTTTTGGTGACTTTAAAAACAACCATAGGAGCAGCTGGCCAGCGACTAGCATGTTTTGTTATTATTTAATTAAAGCTAAAAGATAGCTATGTATATTTAATTTGTTAAAATCACAGGCTTCTGTAAAAAAGGAATACAACAATGAAAAGCTTCATAGCAATAAAACATTTTATAACAAAAATAAACGCAAGTCGGTAACGAGCCAAAAAATGGTTCGAACGTGTTTTAGTTCAGCTCTGTAAATCTTTCATTTTTTTCATTTTTGTACTTTCCTATGGGCCTAACATTTTCTTAAATCAAAATTAAAATAAATTCCTATTGAAATCGTGTTATTACTGAGTAGTGGGGACAAAATTTATATTTCAGAAAGTGTAAGTTTTTAAAGTGCATTTGTGTTTGTGTTCCGAGACCGCTGTTGTTACTAAACAGCGGACAACCCTAGTCAATTCTACGGATCGGACCGACCGTGCTGTCGCCACTTGGCGGCTTTCATCCGGCGAGCTACGCCACACTTCTACATTGTCCTCCCCTCATCTGCCTCCCTGGTGGATCCTGCCAGTATCCAGCCCTGCGCCCTTTGATTTCGCATTTTGCCAGCCTCATAACCTAGTGAGGCCTGTTTCCTGAACTTCCTGCCTTCCTGAATCTGGCCGTTATCGCTTCCAGACCAGTTGCGTCTGCGATTTATCCTGCCGTCGAGCACCGTCTGCAAGATTCATCATTATTCAAGACCCGTCGAGCTCCTGCCTCCTAGTCATATTCCTAGTCAAAGTCAGTGCCCCTTTTAGTTGTTTTTATAGTCACCAAAATTTCAACTTTTGCGAGCTTTCGTTTATTTTCTATATAAAAATTATTGGTCCTTCGAGCATTTTACATTTATACATACAAGATGCTAATCAGTAAAAACCATATTTGTTTTAACTACCATTTAGTAACCGATTAAAACAATATAATTTGAGAATGAATAAATATACCTTACTTTTTATTAAAAACAAGGGAAAGTTAAACATAATAGTAGTATGGGCCCTATTCTGTAACTCTGTGGTTAATTTTTAACCACTGGTTAAAATTTTTATCCATAGTTACTGATTTGACAACTAAAAATCCCTTTTTTGTTATATGTCAACATACTTGATTGGTTGAGATATAGAATAGGCCCCAGGGCTGGACTGGCCCGCCGGGATACCGGAAATTTCCCGGTGGCCCGTGACGGCTCGTGGCCTGTTAAAAAATGTATTATAAAAATTTAAAGTTGAAAAAAATAAATAAATCGATACAAGATTGACAGATGAATTCTTGATTTTGAAATAATTTCCCACTACTGTTGAATATGCGCCAATATTTTTATTTTTTTGACAACCATTTGTTATATTCACAATACATACTTATATTTTGTTTTACCAACATCATGCACATTAAATGATCATTTATGTAAGGAAGTATAATAACATACCTGTTGCACCTTTTCATATAATAATCGATATAATCAATAAAAAAATTGATAAAAATATAAATACGAATGATATTCGGTCAATAATTTTCTTGACTTTGCAAGCTTCGTCACGAAATACTTGACTTCATGTCATAAAGCTTCTGTTTGCACTCTTGTTGCATAAATAACTATTACATACTTTAGCATACAAAAATTTATTTTTACTCTACAAATTTACTGTCAGATTGTTATCAACACAAGTATCCTGCTAACTATCATTTTCAAAATTAAAGTACCTACAATTTAAACATTGTTTAAAGAAATTGTTTCGATCAAAATAAATTAGAAGGATTCGTGATGTCATGCGAAAAATACATATTAAATACTATAAAAAATGACCAAATCATAGACGTTTTGAAAAATAAATTAATAATCAAAATATTATAATGATTATTTCATTCATTACAAATTTGACCAATCAGAATGTCTCATTTACCATAGTTGTGCATTTTAAATAAGTGATTAAATAGCACCTAGCTTTTAACGATTAAATTGAAGCTAGCTTTTATATGCAAATTTATAACATTTTGAAGGCATATTTAGCCGGATAATTAGTCGCAGAAGCAAGATACATGTTTTTTACCTTAACTGATATTCTATATCTGTAAACATGCCGAATTATTCAATTCAAGCAAATTTTATTTATTATTTTTTGACATGGCCGCATTCAGCACGGCACAGCGCTGGCAGAATTTCATACTTATAAAAAAAACGAGTAATAACGCAAGTCCAAAGTTGCGTAAACGCAACATTATTTAACAGAAAAACTAGCTGTAAAAAATATCAATCACAATTTCTATATCTTCTTTAATGTAATTTTATAAGAAATAAACATTTGCATTAAAAAAATTCTTATTATTTGAATGCTTGGTCCTTAATGGGTTGAAAGTGCTGGCTTGTCGGCGAGATACAGATAGCCGAAACGTTTATGTTGGTTTACTATAGTCGAAGCTTTATGTTAGAATACATTTTATATGTTTCTTTTGAGATAGTTTTGGAATTGAGGAATAAAAATTATTCGAGTACATCGTTTTTAATCCAAATGGAACCTATGCACACCCATATTTATCCTACATGGAAACTGCATGGATCCATATAGTTATTGATATTGAACTAATAAATAAGGTACGCAGCATTTAAAATTTAGATGAATACCGAAAATATAATTCTTATGTCAATGGTAGTGGAAATTTATATATTTTAATTGTTTTGTGTGGTTTTATTTAAATCTTCAATAATTATTTGCAATTAAATGGTAATTAATTCCTGCACACTAATATTTTATAATGTAAAGCATTACAGCCCAGGACACTGCTAACTTGACTGTCAAGCTAGCAGTCCCCCCGTATTTTTTAAAAAATGAGTGGCAATTAAATTGGCATTGTGGTAATTCATTGGCAAATAAATAGCAAAAAATATGCAGTAGTTTTCGTTAGGGTCTGCTAATAGGGGCCTGCTAGCTATACGCAACCGTCGAACAGTTGAATGTGATATAAATAAATAGTGGCATAAATAAATAGTATCGGATGAAAAATTAATAGTGACATAAATACCGTGAAAATAATTAGTCGTATTGTTTAAATATATAATCTTAATGTTTAAGTAATTAATTATATTCTTAGTCTTAAAGTAGTATTTAATATTTGTTTAACCATAGTAATCGTCATCTTATTATCTTATATAGTTATTTATCATTTTAATAAACATTTGTTTTAATTAATAATTAATTCTCTGATTTTTACACTTCATCCATATGAATAAAAACGTTAAATATTTAAAGTACTAAGAGGAGATATAACTGTATATTTATATTAATGATGATAATAATATCTATATACCATGAGCATGTAGAGGCTCATTCCAATGTATTAAGGTTGTAAAATAAAGAATATTTTGTTACGCCTTTTAAAAATCATAGCAACATGTATACAGATTTATATATTCATTATTTCGCTTCGTCATATGTTTTCAAAGACTATTTCGATCAAATAGTTTAATGTATTGTGTCGTAAGTTCCAATATTTTTTTTTTCAAATTATTTACGATTCAGTATATCATAAAACGTTGTACAATGCTCAACCGTTACCCGAAATTTACGTGCTCGCACGGATAACAAGCTCGCTTCACTCGCTCGTTAGGTATCGTGCACGCCTGTAAAGTTCTGAGTAACGGTCTTGCAATGTAAATTACTATTGTTCCATATTTGATGCCTATATTTTGCTATCATCGTAATAATTCAGAAGTGGGATAAAGAATCTGGCTTTAACTTAAATAAAATATCAAAAAGAGTTAGATACAGTGATAGTAGTTCTGATGATTGTGTTGGTGATGGTGAAAGTGCTACACACACGGAGCTATTTGAAGGGATTATAAGAAGAAGCGTCTAGAAGTCTAGATCGTGTATCCTCGTCAAATTATAACACGTAAGGCTGTAACAAACAAGTAATGCCAATATTCAATAAGTAATAAGCTGGTTAAATAAAATCGAATAATTATCGAGAATTCACAGTTGGAACACAGAAACATTTGCAATCAATTTCGAAGGCTTATTAAAATTGTGGCACAGCTATATAAGAAGTTGCTGCAAATCTTGGTCAAAATGGGAACATGAGTTAGTGTTGGTGGATTGTTCTTCTATACAGCAGGATTACGCAACATTGGTTTAAAGAAGTTACAAAAACAATCCATGACATCTTATTACGATAAAATGCATTATTAGGAAAATGTGAAATGTATGGACAGAAAAAGATACCTCTAATCATTGATAAGTTTTCCTGAGCAATTTAAGAGCAGTGTAAAGGCAGGCGTTTATGAATAAACAGAAGATCCTTTCCAAATCATTATCAATTGCAATCTAGAGATGTACAAAATGGCAATGTTTTGACGATTTCTGAGGTACTTATATGTGTTTATGTATATGTGCGGTATAAGCTAAGTGCAGGCCATACAATCATAATTAGAGCGAAATGCAATCAATTTAATTTTCCCTTTAAGGCCGTCGCGCACTTGGGCGAGACGAAGTGAGGCGAAGCTAAGCGCGGCGAAGAGCCGTTTTTACTTCCTTGTACGAAGTAAAGGAAGTATTGTAATCGCGAAAAATTTCGGTTTTGAGATTTCAACGGAAATATCCATTTTGACCATCCCTGAATCCATTATGACTAATTTCGTCGTGATGTCTGTACGTGCGTGCGTACGTGCGTATGTATCTCGCATAACTCAAAAACGGTAAGCCGTAGAAAGTTGAAATTTTGTATTTAGGACTGCTATAACATCTAGTTGTGCACCTCCCTTTTTGGTCATTACATAATTTCTAGAAATGGTACTTTATTTGAAGCCTATAATAGATTTTAATGAAAAACTATCTTAAAATATAATCTAACACTTTTCAAATTTGGTATATATAAGACTTTTATGTCAATTGGAATAACATAGTGGATTTTGGTTAAAACAGGCTAACCGGAAGTGGCATATTACCTGAAGGTGTTAACAGTTTTTCTTCAATAAAATGGTTTCATTTTGATTGTAGAAATAAATGCTCCAAATAAAAATTTTAGAGAATTAAATTCTGTGTCTAGCACATCAAGTACTATTAAATTAGCCCTTTGTATAAGCGAGATATGTATATTTAAAACTTATATAATTTTTGGTTTTTGTAATGAGCTTGCTATGGATTAAGACAAAAAATAACAAAAAAATAAAAAATAGATGCTAATGTCAAATTACGTCAAATATGTGCAATTATATACTTGGGTCTATACTTCATATTGGTCTTGTGTAAGTTGTGTACAAGGAAGTCGTGTGGTGTCCACATCAGATTTTTTCATTCAATATATTATTATGTGTATACGCGCACTTTGGCGAAGCGAAGAGCAGAGCAGCGAAGCGACTTGCCGGAATACTTCGGGGAGAATATTTTTCTCTGCTCTTCTTTGCTCTTCGCTTCGCTGAGCTGAAGTGTGCGATAGCGCAGCTACCTAAATCCGAACGAATACGCCCGAGACACATTGGAAATAGCCGGTTTAGAATTAAATTTCACACGTTTCATATCAAACAATACGTATAGGTTCCATGAAAATGTCAAACACAGAAGAAAAATTAGTTCTTCAGGTTTCAAAATATAAAGATCTGTACGATGTAGGATGTGTCGAGTATTCTAATCAGACATTGAAAGACAACTGCTGGTTAGAAGTAGCAGAAGAAATGAATATAACCGGTATGATATACTATGTATATTAAGTTTATTAATTGTAAATATAACAATGTACATTACAAAATGTTGAATTCTAAGCGATTCATTAAGTATTTCATCCAATGGAGATCCAATAGATATGGATATGACAACTGAATATGTACTACTACTCAAAACAAAAAAACTAAAAATATTATTATAAATAAAAATGAAGTCAATTAAAAAGGAGATTATCTATTTAGTTATACAAAGTAGAAGAATTTTTCAAAATATTTATATTTGAAAATTCCTTACGTATTAAACGATTTCTATTATACAAAATAGTATTGCAGACTCAACAAAAAAGGAGATTAACTACTTGGTTACAGAATGTAGTAGAATATGTCAAAAAAATTAAACATTTTTTCAGTCTCTCTGTACCATGGAATTTTGTCACTGCACTTGAACCTACGGATGAAACAAAATAATTTATAAATTTGTCTTGTATTGATAGTGCCTGCGTTGTTGTTTCCTCCGAGCTGTCCATCTTTTGAAGCAAACGCGGCCGTTTCTCGTTGAAAACTGCTCGCAAGTGCGCGTTGGTTCTAAAAACGGCTCTTCGCCGCGCTTCGCTTCGCCTCGCCTCGCTTCGCTCAAGTGCGCGACGGCCTTTAGATAAACCAAATATAAGTGAGGACACTGAATGTTACGCCACAAATTATAGTAGTTAATTAATTTGTATGTGATATACGTAATACACTATTTATATACTTTGTAAATAGTAATTTGGGAGTTAGTTGTATTTGATATGTGACTAGAGGAAGAATATTCGTAATAAAAGAGTGTTTGTTTCATATTTGATGCCTTTATTTTGCTATCATTGTAATAATTTTAAATTTTATATTTTTTAATATACTTAACTAATGCGAAATTATATAACGCCAGAAGTCTTAATTGTTAGTAAAAATTTAACCGATGAACTGACTAGCTAAATTTCATAGGATGCTGCAGAAGAATATTTTAGAAAGCATCTATGTAGCGCAAATCGATATAGGCGTGTTTTCAAAATATCTAAAAATTAAACTGTTTGCGAATCGTGGGTCCACGAAAGAGCACTGGAAGGTTAATGCTAATTTAAACATTATAATTTATAATACACTACAGATGCAAAATAATTTTATAAATTATATTGTACGTGATTTGTTGTTCTGCTACTATAATTTGGTACTTCCTATTCGACCTAATTTTTGCAACAGATTATTAAGCAATTCGTTTCTTCACTCGCCTAAAATAATGTTACCAAAATCATTCTCCCTGTCAATAAATTCACTGGAACAATACTGAATATTATTTGCCAAAATTTCTGTTTTCCTTATAAAATTGTGTAGACAAATGGTAGCTGCTACAATTTTTTCCACCGTATCTACTGCAATTATATTGTTCTAATTTTGTCCGTCCTTAATTTCCGTTAACATTCCAAATTTTCTTCGCTCTCTTCCCCTTCTTCCAAGTATTTTCCCTTCAATAATAATTTTGTGTATTCTCCCGCCTTAAAATATATCCAATCCAATTAGCTTTCCTTTGTCTTACTTCTTTCAAAATTCTTCTCCTATTCTTCTCAACAGCTCCTCGTTTCTGATTCTTCCCTTCCAACTAATGTTGTACTTACAGAAAATTGATTGCTTGTCTATGTTCTGGTGACAATGCGGTTTTCTTGTCATCCTGCATTTCTGTAATTTCATTGCAACAAGGGATACACTTATACGAGTATACTTGAAAAATTGTTCATAATTTTGTTCTTTCATTTTCGTTTATTTCTTTCTTCATTAAACAAATCAACAATAGTAAACAACGTTCTTGATATTATTCAAAAATCATCTTCTTCATTAGTATTTAACAAATCAATGGCTAAGAAAATAAAATCGTAACATATAATTTGAACTGGCGAAACGTCAAAACATGACAAGCAGTGACAAAGTCATATTGATACTGATGGGTCAGATCTAAAATTAAAAAATCTGATGTGGCTAGCACATTACCTTCCGTCAGTTCTATGTATTTTGTACAAATTTCATACGGAAAGTTCCTTGCTAAATTAAATATTCTATTTCTTGTACATTACCTTCCCGCAGTTGCATGTATTTTATGCAAATTTCATACAGAAAATTATTATTTTGTGCCTTTTTCTATATACAGTGTAATGTATCTGCAGAAATAAAAGATTTATTATTATTTCTTGTATATTACCTTAAAGCAGTTGTATGTATTTTATACAAATTCCATACAGAAAGCAAAAGATCCTATATTTCCAGTAAAAATTATAAGACAAACACACTATGTCAATTTCACTTGACATTGACATCTTTCAATCAGAATTTTCTTAATATAGTAGCTGTTTCCATAGCTATGGCTATTTTATGAAATTTAATTTCTTTATAATTTTTACCTTCCGTCACCTTTAGGTAAGGAAGGTATTGTCTTTGGTCAAAAAATTCGGTGGTGAGTTTTTGATGAATAAGCACGTTTTAGAGTCCCTAGAATACGATTTTACTATTTTTGCGATGATGTCTGTATGTGTGTGTGTGTGTGTATGTATGTGTGTGTGTGTGTGTGTGTGTGTGTGTGTGTGTGTGTGTGTGTGTGTGTGTGTCTGTGTGTGACAAAATTTTCTAATGCGATAACTCTAATACTACAATTCCAAAAATTATAATTCTTTCGTATTCCTCTTCATTACATCCATGTGAAGAGCTGATTAGATTTTGGTTATAATTGGTCAACCGGAAGTACCCTCATTTGAAGATTTTAACAGTTTTTCTTGAAAAAACGGTGTTAAATATAATTTTTTCACATTTAATGTTATTATAAATATGAAAGAATTATTTATTTTCTATACGATTTGAATTCATTTTATACTTCATATTAAATGGACATAGAGTTAAAAAATTATAAAGAAATTAAATATCATATATATTAGTCAGCTTTGCTATAACTCTGGAAACAGCTGCTACATTAAGAAAATTCTGATTGAAAGGTGTCAGTGTCAAGTGCAGTTGACAGTATGTTTATGTTATAATTTTACTGGAAATATAAGATTTTTTGTTAGAAACTTTCTGTATGGAATATGTATAAAATACATACAACTACCTTAAGGTAATGTACAAGAAATATTATCTTTTGCAAGGAACTTTCTGTGTGACATTTATACAAAATACATAGAACTGACGGAAGGTAATGTGCTGGCCACATCAGATTTTTTAACTCTATATCCATTTAATATTAAGTATAAAATGCAGTCAAATCGTATAGAGAATAAAATATTCTTTAATATGTATAATAACATCAAATGTGAAAAAATTATATTTAACATAGTTTTTCAAGAAAAACTGTTAAAATCTTCAAATGATGGTACTTCCGGTTGACCAATTGTAACCAAAATCTAATCAGTTTTTCATATGGATGTAACGAAGAAGTACACGAAAAAATTATAATTTTTGTAACTGTAGTATTAGAGTTATCGCAGACGAAAATTTTGTTACACACACACACACACACACACACACACACACACATCCACACACACACACACACACACACACACACACACACACACACACACACACACACACACACACATATCCACACACACACACACACATACAGACATCATCGTAAAAATAGTAAATTCGTATTCTAAGGACCCTAAAACGTGCTTATTGATTAAAAACTCATCATCGAATTTTCTACCAAAGACAATACCTTCCTTACCTAAAGGTGACGGAAGGTAAAAAGAAAAAATTGTAAATTAAAAAAATGTTTTTATTTCATTTTAAAAACTTTTTTAAAAATTTGCCGATTTTTTATTAATCTAACTTCAAACAAAATCTAGTGCAATAGATAGTGCAATTATCGTCTGACTTGAATTTTACATCTCCGACTTTTATTCTGACATTTACGCAAAAATGTCTCAATTAAAACAAATCGGGGAACACATATTGTACATGTTTCATGAGCAAATCTATAATCTTTACAATGAAAATTTTTGTTTCAGACAATCTTTAAGATGAGGCTTTCCTTGCATATCTGTTCCATTTGCGAGAAGCACCTTCAATTATTCACTACGTTTAAGCAAGGCTGTGTGGAGAATAGTCTACGGCTGGAAGCAAAGTTCAAGGAGGCACAGGACAATATAGACATCCAGGAGAAGTGCGCGATATCTGAAATGTATATTAATAAAATGTATGATGTTTATGTTAAAGAGGAAGTATTAGACGAGAGTGATACTTCAACGGTAAAAAATTTC
The DNA here is from genome assembly GCA_963082715.1 of Harpalus rubripes. Lineage (NCBI taxonomy): Eukaryota > Metazoa > Arthropoda > Insecta > Coleoptera > Carabidae > Harpalus > Harpalus rubripes. The sequence goes on from OY720461.1 coordinate 21,135,286, forward strand.
TCCATAGAAGAAATTTCAATTAAAGAAGACTCGCTACAAAAAAATCTTTACGACTGTGAAGTTGGTGATAAAGAAGATGCACTGAAGGAGGAAAGTCCACCACAAACAAGCAGTCATTTTCATGAAGGTAGCAGCGTTAACATGGACGACGAATGTGATCAGAATTTTTATGACCGTAGCGACGTACTTTCTGTTACTGTTAATAATGAAATTAACACTGAAGAAAATACTTCAGTTACCGGTAGTCTAGACCGCAAGTCGTATACTTGCTTAATTTGTAATAAGGATTTTACAGACTTATCGTACTTGAAAACTTTTCATATGAAAATTCATATTGATAAAAAAGATTTTCAATGTAATGAGTGTAACAAATGTTTTTCACTAAAATCGAACTTAGTTACACATATGAAACAACACTCTGGAGTAAAACATTTTAAATGCAAAGTATGTAAAAAATTGTATTTACACAAATCAAGCTTATCCCTACATATGAAAAAACACACTGGAGTAAAAGATTTTCAGTGTGATGTATGTAAAAAGTGTTTTTTTCGAAAGGCAAGTCTAGTCGTACATTTGAAAACACACACTGGAGTTAAAGAATTTCAGTGTAACGAATGTAAGAAATGCTTTACACACAAATCACACTTACACAGGCATATAAAACAACACTTTGGGATAAAAGATTTTCAATGTAATGAATGTAAAAAACTCTTTGCACAAAGATCAACCTTAGTCAAACATATGAAACAACATACTGGAGTAAAAGATTTTAAATGCAATGAATGTAAAAAAATGTTTTCAAGAAAATCAAGCTTAGCTAATCATATGAAACAGCACACTACAATAAAAGTAACTTAATTAAATAGCCAAGGATTAGGGATGTAAAATTACCGTAATTTATTTTTGTTAAATTGCCGTTATATATTTTAAATTACCGTAAATTACCAAGAATTAACTGAAGAATTACCAAATTGAAATTACGTACAGTGCGTGCAGAAATTTACAAACAAGTATTTTTGCTTTATACGGGGTAATATGTAAGTAACGAGCCATAAATTATCGCTTAATAAACAATGTTGCAATGAATGAAAGACATAGACGAAACATGGATGACACTTTATGAATGGCTACTGTTTTGGCCCACTTCTCTGTGTATTCTTGATTAGTGAAAACAACAGGCATTTCTAAATATCTAAGTAGTATGCCACTTATTGCAAATTCAGCGTCATTTATGACAACCAACAAATATTGTTTTTATATTTTGCGTTCATAATGAAGTCATTACGATACGCAATTGCGTATCGTAATGACCTTCATTTCGGTACGCAATTTTTTGTTTTAGACGGTTGGTACTAGATGACGTTTCTTTAACCCATTGTTACCTAATTTATTTTTAGTTAATTGACAATTCATTTTAATAATATGTCATTATTATTATTTTTTATATAGGGAAGATTATTTACATGAAAATGTACAAATATAATCACAAATTGAGTAAGTAAATGTTAATATAATGTTCGAATTAGTCCACACAGATGGACCTAGTAGTACTAAAAATTTGTAGATTGAACCTTTGAACGATAGAAAATTATTTTTAATTAATTTTAAAGCAAGTTTTAATTCAAATATAAGAAAAAATAAAAATTTCCTGTACACAGGCTGAAAGGGTTAAATTGTCAAACGTCAAAGCTGGAAGATAAGAAATTTCAATATAACCTCAAAATTTCTTTTACTTAATCACTTTATTTAATGAATATAATAATAATAATACATATTTTCGTCTTTGCATTTCAAAATAAGCAATCAAAACATTCTCTGTTACGCCTTTGACATTATTTTCTTTACATCATGTGTCAAAATTTGCAAATTCTTTCTCATAAATCTCGCGCGATTTTTTAGGAAGTACATTATTTCCTGTAGTCTGAGCTATATTACGTAGCTCAGGCGGAGTGCAACTGATTTCATCTTCCATGATTACACTAAATTTACTTAAATTTGTTCGTAAATATTGAAATGACATGAACTTTCAAATAATAATTGAATATGGTCAATTCAATGTTACCAACTACAACATTTCACTTACAAATTTCCCTAAATCAACTCGGTTTAATATTAACAGTTTTTTTAAAATATTTTAGTTTGTAGAAGGTGCAAAATATAAAAAATAGTATAAAGAACTCATTTTATAAGACTTTTTTTCGCACTTGTCAATTAGAAAACTCGCTGACGCTCGTTTTCTAAATTTTGACGCGTGCGAAAAAAACGTCTTATAAAACACGTTCTTTAATATACTATTTTGGAACAACTTGATTTTTCGATTTTAATTTATTAAGAAGCTAGTTATTGATCGACTTTACAGTCCCATAACTTTTACAACTTGACAAATTGGGCGAAATATATTTCAGATTAAAACATTTCAGTTCTCTATATCATACTTTGAATTATGGCACTTTACTTACATAATGCCCTGTATAATTACAAAATTAAAATCATAATATACAGTGTGTCGACCGCGACACCGGAACATAGGACATTAAAATGTAAAATAATAATTTCGTAATTTCCTACTTTCCTAATTATTTTATGTAAAAATGCTTCAAATAAAAGTATATTTATATTAGGTTTTATTTGTAATATTTGTTCAAATGAACAATTATTTATTAATTTAAATAAAAAAATCACTTTAACTGAAATTACACTAAACAAAATAGTTTGACAGATAAATCGGTAACATTTGTTTAATTTTAAATAAAAATTGGATAATAAAGCCGGGTCCACATTGTTCGTTAACATTTTTTGAGCGAACAAATGTTCAGCAACATAGTTCGTGAAAAGTGTTAATTAACATATATTTAGAGGGTAGTGACCTCGATATCAAAACACAGGACTTTAACATGTAAAATCATACTTTCGTAATTTCCTCCTGTCATTATTTTAGGTAAAAAGGCTTCAAATAAAAGTTACAGGGCTTAAAATACTGCATCTGATTCATTAAGCAAAATTAATTTTACGTGCTTTGTAACGGCAGAAATTAGGAATGATAATGTTGAAAATCACCCCAAAAATAGCGATTGTCATGGAATTGAAACAGATAAATTAACAAATATTTGACTTTTTATGTGTCAGGTTAGGCTAATGTATTTTTATTCGGTATTATTTGTGATACCTATTCAAGTAAATAATTATCTATTAATTTAAATAGTATACTGTTTTATTAGGAGTAAAAGTGATACTTTGTGTGGCGAGCATGGAAGTTTGCACGACGAGAGAAGCGAGTCGGACAATTGCATGCGAGGCACTCAAAGACGCTTTTATTCCGAATGACACATTATTTTTTTTTTCAAAATCACTTCTTTTATTCGCTAATTCTATATAGTTTCTATGGATATTTATTTTATTTCTACGCCGCCGGGTGGGGCAATTATAATTTAAGTTAAAAAATAAAATTATATAATATAATAAAAAATCTTTCAGAATTCATAATACAAGAAATAATGTATTTTACATTCTTCATATTTGATTGCTTATTTTTGAATATAAATTTTGATTACATAATATGGATGTTACTTAAAATATAACTGTAATAATAAAAGTGAAGGTGATTTTCACAGTTTAGACAGTTTGTCTTGGCCAAAAATGTTCTGTGATCTGGCAATTTATTTTTGTACATGATAGGGGCAAAACATGCAGCTTCATATCCATGATAAAATGTAACTTTCAATTAGAAGGCATTTGACCTTGAATGAAAAGAATGTCTGCGGCGCCTGTTTTCTGGTTACCTTAACATGATCTATTACGACCCCCCCCCTGGTGCCCACCCATTCTTTAATTGTGCCCATTCTACATTTACATCCTGGCGCCGCCACTGGCAACAGGCAACCAAAAAATTGTTTTATAATCACTCTCGATACGTCGCTGGGGCCGACAATTGTACTCCAATTCAACGAAGATACGAACTGAAGCATCATCGTCGCATGAGGTATCACCATATGATACCCTAATATCGCTGGATGGCTGGGCATCAACCGACGAACCAACTACGCACCATACATCTACCATACTATTCGCCACCGGTTTGTGTTAGAACCTTGGAACTGGTACTCAGAAGTTAGTATAGGTTTATTTTAGATTATAAGTATACAGATGTCCAGGATAATTTTGCCAACATGGGGATCTCGAGAACTATAAGAGATACGAAGTTGGTTAAATCAGATAAAAGTTCCCCTATTAGGAGACCATTTTAATGGTGTTTTGTTATTTGGAGAAAATACATAGGTCACTAGATATAGGCGAAAATGTAAATTTTGCAGTTTTTTACCTTCCGTCACCTTTAGGTAAGGAAGGTATTATCTTTGGTCAAAAAATTCGGTGGTGAGTTTTTGATGAATAAGCACGTTTTAGGGCCCTTAGAATACGAATTTACTATTTTTACGATGATGTGTGTGTGTGTAACAAAATTTTCGTCTACGATAACTTCCATACTACAATTCTAAAAATTATAATTCTTTCATATTTCTCTTCGTTACATCCATATGAAGAGCTGATTAGATTTTGGTTAGAATTGGACAACCGGAAGTACCCTCATTTGAAGATTTTAACAGTTTTTCTTGAAAAAACTATCTTAAATATCATTTTTTCACATTTAATGTTATTATAAATATGAAAGAATATTTTATTCTCTATACGATTTGACTGCATTTTATACTTAATATTAAATGGATATAGAGTTAAAAAATTATAAAGAAATTAAATTTCATAAAGTAGCCATAGCTATGGAAACAGCTATTATATTAAGAAAATTTTGATTGAAAGATGTCAGGTTCCTCCTTGGATGTCAGTGTCAAGTGAAATTGACATAGTGTGTTTGTCTTATAATTTTACTGGAAATATAGGATCTTTTGCTATAAATTTTCTGTATGGAATTTGCATAAAATACGTGCAACTGCCGGAAGGTAAAGTACAAGAAATATAATCTTTAGCAAGGAACTTTCTGTATGAAATTTGTACAAAATACATAAAACTGACGGAAGGTAATGTGCTGGCCACATCAGATTTTTATTTTTGCAAATATCTTCCAAATGTGAAATAATACTGGATTTTAATTTGTACATGTTCAAGACATTTTTTATGTTCTTTCAAATGGCAATGCTCAATTTTTTTTGTCACTATTAGTATTCGAGTTATAATGTCAAAGTTTAAATTTTTATATGGACACCATATTGAAAAGTTGCACTATTGAAAAATAATTTTCTTAGCTTTCCAACCATGTATAATTTGACTATTTTCATTTGTTTCAAACACCGAAAATACAACAATTTATTAATTTATAGGTTAAAAACAATGGTTGTTGCAATGTAACATTTGAAAAACACAATTGGAAATAACAAATTGATAATTTCTTTAATTCGTTCTCAAAATTTCTTAATATTTTTATTTGGACGTTTATTTTTTTTATCACTTAGTTTTCGAGTTATGATGTCAACGTTTTAATTTTTATATGGACGCCATATTGGAAAGTAGCACCATTGAAAAGCGATTTTTTTAGCTATCCTACAATGTCTGTTTTCATTTGTTTTAAACATCGAAAATACAATTTCTAAATTTATAGATTAAGAACAATGGTTGTTGCAATTGAACAATTGGAAAAACAAATGAAAATAGACAAATTACACATGGTTGGAAAGCTAAAAAATCTCTCCAGCGGTGCAACTTTCCAATATGGCGTCCATATAAAAATTAAAACTGACATCATAACTCGAAAACTGATAGTGATAAAAAATTGAGCATCGCCATTCGAAAAAACTTTAAAAAGTGCCTTAAAATTGTACAAATTAAAATCCAATATTATTTCACATTTGGAAGATATTTACAAAAATTAAAAACTGAACAATTCACATTTTTGCCAATATCTAGTGACCTATTTTTTCTCAAACAACAAAACACCGTTAAAATGGTAATGGTAATTTAACCGACTTTATGGCCCAGTTGCATGAAGCATTGTTAACTTTAATCCCGTTGTTAACTTTGACAAGGCTTCTTTTCCAATGTATTTTTGATACCTATCCATGGTTTCAATGTCTAGTTAAACACATGATCAGCTAACAACGTTTTATGCAACTGGCCCTCTATCTCTTATGGTTCTCGATATTCCTATGCTGGAAAAGTTATCCTGAACATTCCGTATATTTATGTATAAACATTTCATTTCATTTGATTATTACATTATATTGTGCAACCTGTTTCAATATTTTTGTTCCACCAATGAACCCCGAACCCCTTGAGATTATACAAATTCTTTCTTTCGGGCAGGTCAGTAGATAGGAAATCCCATTTTGTCACAAGTACGCATTAAAGAATGTGCCTTGAAAATCACTGTTTTCCATTCAAATTACAAAAGAAAACTAGAATATTTGTAAAAATTTATTGGATCCGAATATTTTCATGGCGTGTTCGGTGCGGTGGATAATTCCGGACTATTCTATACATTTCTGGCAATTTTAAAAAAGGTAGGTATACATATAAATCTAAACTCTGGAACTTTATGAAAAATCGTCTGAATTTTTTATGAACATTTTAGAACATGTTTGAACCATTTCAAATTTTCTAGAATATTTAAGTAAACCTATACAGTGGATTTCTTACATTAGCTAGTCATTAAATGCAGTGAATTTAAGAATAATGTGGTGAGTATGTAAAGCCGCATTCACAGCCCGAAATTTGGTGAAATTCGTGGAGTTTGTCTTATGGCAACGTGTACTTCCGTTCACAGCGCTGAAATTTGGTGTACACGAATTATAATTTTTACAAAAGTTTGCTTTTGTGGCTAATTTAGGGTGCGTTCTACTAATTGTGTAAAATATATGTAATTTGAATGCACTCGTTTTGTTCACGTTAGGGCACGGTGTAGTATCTATAGGTGAGTGCACGGCGTGTTCCAATGCATTACGAAGAATGGCTAACTAACTGGGCTAGTTCATGCAGTGTGCCGCTAGATGTCAGGTTTTGTTGCGACCCGGTTTTTACACAAAATATTTAAAATATTAAATTATTCATATATAACGCATAATATTCTATATTTTCAATCATTACCTTTTATCTTTTGTCAGTTCTATGTATTTATTTTGTACAAATCTCATACGAAAATGATTCTATACTTCCAGTAAAATTATAAAACAACATATGTCAAATGCACTTGACATTGACACCTTTCAATCAGAAATTTATTTTAGTACCTGTTTCTGTAATTATAGTGTAGCTGGCTGCCGCTAAATTGCACATTTTGGCACCTTAAAAAGACTAAATTTCTCTTAATTTGATCCATACCCTGTTGTGCATCTTGTAGCAAAACATTTTTTGTCAAATGGTAACGGGTCGCGTTAGCGCCATTTTGTTTCCCAGTTACTTAGCCATGTCAACGCATCTCGTGCTCTCACCTATAGATACTACACCGTGCGTTAGGGTGATTTAATGGATTTCATGATTTTACTTTGTTTTTGATTTATTTTCTGTATTATATGTTCAAATCTGCCTTTTTCAATAAAGTACAAAACATAAGATGAAACTTGATAATGAAAATTAAGATAAATAATTTGTTTATTATAATTTATCAGCAATTCTTTTAAAGAATTAAAAACAAGAACTTTTGTTACTTTTGTTTTGGTGAAATAGTGAAATGTTGCGTAGGTATAAGAAAATAAATAATACACATTTAGATTCAGGAAGACAGTATTTATTTTTTAGAAACTATATTATTGATGGAAAATCTAACATCTATATTTTATGTATTTAGCGTAGAACACTTTTTTTATAAAGTCATAACCAAAGTTGTTATGGTTATTGTTATTTGAATGTTTTTAATTTGATGTTTGTTGTATTATTATCTAAAAGAAGTAGTGCAAAAGTTCTAAATAATGTATTTATTTAACATCATTACCGATATCTGCATACAAAGCGAATTGGCGCACCCAGCAATGGGTAATATGCCGTGATGATATATTTATTTATTTTATTTATTTATTTAAAATATAACAAATATGCTTATGTATAATTATAACCAAAAAATAAAATAATTTTTACAATTTTAATTTTATATGACAATCTAATAACGAGTAGAAATTGAAAGGGAAGGATTGTTATTTTATTGACATGGTTTTTAATAATTTTTAACGAGTTTATGCATTGACAAACAAATGATTAATTTTCAAAAACGTTTAGTTTTTTTTTTATAGTTTGCATTACGGCACAAATTTCGAGCTGTGAACGATCAAATTAATTTGTTCAAATTTCAGTGCTACAAATTTCGGCTGTGAATGCAGCTTAAAGTCCAAAGCGCATATTTTACTGTTGAAAAAAATTAAACATAATTATTGCCTAATTACTAACTGGAAGTGATACTTTATTTAAAGCTCATTGCTGTTTCAAACATGGAATTGACGGGAGATCATGTATTGGCCACATCAGGTTTTTTTATTTTATGAATGAATGAATTGTAAATGAAACCTATGACATTTGAAATAAATGCTTTTTACAATTTAATTTATTTTTAATATTAAAGTTGACAGTTGAAGTAGCGATTTTTCGGAAGTAGCGCTACTTTAAGAGGTAAGAATAAGGGCCATAGTTTTTTTAAGGTGCCAAAATGTGCGATTTTGCGGCAGCCAGCCATGCTATAACCATAGAAACAGGTACTACGATTAAGAAAATTCTGATTGAAAGACGTCAGTGTCAAGTGCATTTGACATAATGTTTATATTATAATTTTACTGGAAATATAAAAGCCTTCTGCATGGAATTTGTACAAAATGCATACATAGAACTGACAAAAGATAGAAGGTAATGTATTGAAAATATAGAATATTATGCGTTATATGAATAATTTACTATTTTAATTATTTTTGTAAAAACCGGGTCGCAACACAACCTGACATCTAGCGGCACACTCTATGAACTAACCCGGTATATCACTAAAAAAACAAGTTCACAAATAAATAATGTGTTTAACACAAGATGATGTACCGGGGGCACGATTTGTGTTTAAAAACATTGAAAACCAATCAGTCTTACAGTTGTAAAGATGGTTAGAATGCCGGGGTTTGAAGAAAAGTGGAAATAAACATGAATTAATTGCAATAATGATATAAAAATGTGTTCAGTCTGACATGTTTACGTTTCCTTTCAAAGCAGTTAACAGTATTGTGGTCACGTGCTGGATCACAGATAAATGTCAAATTGTAGTGCTAAATCTTGCTCACTACATAACTACTTATTAATTACTTTTTTACTCACTAGATGGTGTCCAAAAAGTTTAAATTATATGTCCCCATTAGTTATTACTTTACACCTAGCTTTTAAATTACTGCAGTGTTTTTATATTTATAATTATTTATTTTTTGTCCTGTACTTGGTCATGAGACTGTTGCGAAATAAAAATTTATTAAATAAAATAATTGAAAATGCAAAAAGACATTTTAAGACTAGGTGCGGCATCTAGGATATACGTTACAAACCATTTTGGGTGTTCCATTTATATTATTTCGCTCCTTTAAATTTGAGTTTTATTGATAGTAAAATTAAAGGCAAATCCCAACATATATAAAAAAATTTAATATTGGTGTAATTGGACTTTATCAAATATTTTTTTATTCCTTGCCAATAAAAAATATGTATATTAATTATATGTTTTTTCTACATAATGCTATTTGTAAATACAGGTGTTTCAAAATATCGGTATTTTTAATTCAATCTTTATACATCTATTTTTATTATTCGATTTATAGATATGTAAATCAAGCTTTACATTACGGAACCTTCTATGATCCAAATTGTAATACATTCATCCTAACCTATTCAGGATTATATTTCAACGAACTAATGGTTTACAATTATTCGATATAGAGAGAGGTTTGTAATTTGATAATTCTTCTTTTATGGTAATACTGCGTCATATATTTTCGATTTTTATTATGTTTGCATCGGCCACTTGAATTAATAAACTCTTATAGTAAAGAAATCCATTCTTACTAATCCACCTTATTATAACCATTGCTATTTGAATTGAAACAAAATAAAAACGAAATTTATATTTCAGACTTTATCAAGTTGTGAGGAATTTCGTGTGCTTCTGTTCCGTTAGCGGAACAAATCTTCACTCGATTAGTAATTGATCAGAAAGCACCCATGGACACTGAATTACAGACGATTGGCGCTGACGCAAAGGAAGAACATACAACAACAAATTATCAAAAGTTTGAAGAAATTTATATTAAACAAGAACCGCAGGAAATAACTTCTCAAGACAGTGAATTTTATGGAAATGTATTGCTAAGTGCAAAGAAGGAAGAATGTATAATTGATAATAATGAACAGATTGACAAAGAATATGAGATCACTGAAAATAATGATACTCGTAAAACTGAAAATGTTAATTCAAATAGTTTGTATTGTTGTGTATGTAATAAAAGTTTTACACGGAAGGTTAATTTGTTAAAGCATTTGAAGATACATAATGAAATTAAAGAATACGAATGCTCTGTCTGCAAAAAAATATTTACGCAAAGTTCTTATCTAAAAAGACATATGAAGAGACATTCAATTACTGAAAATAATGATAATCGGAAAAATGAAATCAGGTTTTGTTGTAGTTTGTGCAATAAAAGTTATTTGCGAAAGGAAAGTTTGACACGGCATTTAAAAATGCATACTGGAATTAAAAAATACGAATGTTCCGTGTGTAAAAAATTATATGCATATAAAGATTATCTAAAATTACATATGAAAGTACATACCGGAATAAAAGATTTTTCTTGCCCGACATGTAATAAATCATTTTCACAAAGTAGTAGTCTATACAATCATATGAAAATTCATAGTGAAATAAAAGAGTATAAGTGTACAATATGCAGTAAGCAATTTAAACAACATAGTACACTAAATGGGCATATGAAATTACATACTAACAGTAACAGTAAGGAATATCAATGTTCAATGTGTGAAAGGACATTTAAACAAAATTATGAATTCAAAATGCATATGGCCACTCATACTGGAATCAAAAATTATCATTGTAAAATATGTAATAAACAATTTACAAACCGTAGTTCTCTGTTCAGACATATGCAAATTGAGAGAGGAATAAAAAACTTTAAATGCACAATATGTAATAAATCATTTTCCCAAAGTAGTAGTCTAAAAACTCATATGACAATTCATAGTATGACTAAGGACTATCATTGTTCTGTGTGTGGAAATTCTTTTGTAGGAAAATCTAATCTCAAAGAACATATGACCATTCATACTGAAATAAAAAACCATCATTGTAAAATATGTAATAAACAATTTGCACGCAGTTGTAGTCTATCCACACATATGAAAATTCATTCTGAGACTAAGGACTATCATTGTTCTGTATGTGGAAAATCGTTTGTAGATATTTCGTATCTCAAAAGGCATTCGAAGGTCCATAACCGCGAAACTACCCCCACTTGATGTATTTTTATTGCATATAAAACATAAGTGGATAATAATAATATAATAATTATTTCACAAGTGCATAATTGTTACAAATTTAATTAATACGACTGCTAATATTAAAAAGTGCGTACTAACAAACTGATAATTGTACGAAATATTTGTTTAATTATTACTAGAAAAATAAATAATAGATTTTATATAAAATTTTATGTACTTTTCTTTGACCTGAAATACGTATATCACTTTGTACATTTCTTCTCATATACATTTTCCTAACGTACAAATCTGCCCTTGAAATTACACTGTCATGCACACTTTCAAAATAATCTTGGCGCCGGTCGGGATCAAACCCGGTTCCTTAGATTTGTGACCAGGCATATGGCCACGAGATCTTGAACACATACAGGAAGTTCCCTAACGATCCGACAATCTTTTACCATGTATTCTAGGGGTTATTCTAAGTTAAATAGTTCATACAAACTATAAACGATGGGTCAATTTTTATCCGTTTTAGATATATAGACAGAAACACGCAAAATCTTTAATAGTCAATTTACACTTTTATATTTAGTATTTATTCAAGTAACAATATTGGGATTCAAAATTATTGAGATGGCGCTGACAACAAATGTCAGAATCAAAACGTAAGGTACACTTTCGCTGGCCTCCAAAAGTGTAGCATTGCTGTTGTAATTTTGTTCTTTTTTAAATTTATTTTGTATTTTAAATTAGTGTTTTTTTATTAATTTTAATAGAGTTTAGTTTAAAGTTTCCCCTAGTTGTAATTATAGTGGTAGTTTTATTATTTTCATTTTGTTAGTAAGTAGTTGTAGGTTGACATATCTTAGTTTAGTTTGTATTAGTTTTAACCTTCCGTCACCTTTAGATAAGGAAGGTATTATCTTTGGTCAAAAAATTCGATGATGAATTCTTAATGAATAAGCACGTTTTAGGGTTCCTAGAATACGATTTTACTATTTTTATAATGATGTCTGTCTGTATGTATGTATGTGTGTGTGTGTGTGACGATTCTTTCGGATCGCATAACTCCAATACCATCTTTTCAAAAATTATATTTTTTTCATATTTCTCTTCTTTACATCCAAATGAAGAGCTGATTAGATTTTGGTTATAATTGGTCGACCGGAAGTACCCTAATTTGAAGATTTTGACAGTTTTTTTTGAAAAAGCACTGTTAAATATCATTTTTTTCATATTTAATGTTATTATATTATAAATATTAAAGAATAGTTTATTCTCTATACGATTTGATTACATTTTATACTTTATATTCAATAGATATAGAGTTAAAAAATTATAAGGAAATTAAATTTCATAATACAGACAAACAATTATTTTTACTTTTAGTAGTTTTTTACGTTGGAAATTCTATGACATAAACCCATTAATTTTAATTGAAATAAAAACTTACCTTTTATTTTAACAGTATTTTGTATATTATTATTAAAATAAAATAATTATATTAAACCTTACTTTAATCCACAAAGGTATTTTTTCAATAACAAAGACAAACTTACAAACAAACGTAAACATTACGTTTACTTCAGAATTCTGCCGCTAGTAGCGTTTTCTTATTTTGGAAGCCCAATGCATTCTATCTATTGCATGGAGGTAGGAATAAATTATTTTTTGCACAGCTGGAGTATTTTTTATCTTCCGCTACCCTTGGTAAGGGAGGTATAGGGATCGTGTTAAAAATCGCATATCGAGATTTTGGTAAATGAGCACGTTTTAAGGTACCTAGAATCCAATGTCTGTGTGTATGCATGTGCGGATCCTCCACTCTAACTCAAATACTATCATTCAGAAAAATTTTAAACCTTGTATTTCGAACTTTTTCTGTAATGGAAAGAGCCCATTAAATTTTGATGTAAATCGGATAACCGGAAATGGCACTTTACTGGAAGCTCAAAATAGTTTTTCTTCGAAAAATTCCTTTAAATGTTATTTTGTCGACATTAATGTTATTATAAAAATTAAAGATTATTAAATTTTCTACAGATTTCCATTAATACTTTTTCTATATATTTTATGGATAAATTTATAAAATTATCTATAATTTAAATCCCGGAGCCTACGCTTTAAACAAACAAAACTGCTTGGTTGCGCAATTATTCAAATGTATGTAACTCACAGATAAATATCACTGTCAAAGAACTAATCATTTCAAATTAATGATAGTAACGTTTTAAAAAGAAAAAAAGTAAATAGAACAATAGGAAAGGAAATCAATACAGTTTCCAGCATACGTAAATATGTAGGTATGTATTTAGATTAATAAAAATTAACGATTCGCAAAAAAGTTTAAGCTAATTCTCATTTTTGGATTAGTGAATTCTATTTTATCCCGGTATTTAAAATTTAATTTTCATTTTATTATCAAAAAAGGTAGTTACTTGAATTAGATTAGACTATATTTTAAGAAATAAATTGCCAAAATAAAAGTAAAATTCGCTAATCCAAAAATAAGGATTAGCTTAATCTTTTTTGTGACTTGGGCGGTACATGGTGGGAGGTATTGTGTTGAGTGTTGGCCACACCAGATTTTTTATGTTTTCCGCTAGTGTTTTCAAGACAGTAAGTCTATTTATGAATCACTGAACAGTAAGTGATGTGATTCACTTACCGTTCAGAAGGCGAGACGGTAAATAAAAACAAAAACCAAAGCTTAGGCTGCATCCCCATGCATCCGTGTTCACGTGTACGTGATCATTTGTAACTAATCAAAACCGTGTATTGATACAACGGTCCGTTTCAAGAACGCAACGGACGTAAGTTGGTTAATTTCAACTTTTTACGGATACGGATGACTTGGCGCATGCGCATAGGAGTTAGTTTGTGAGATTAATGTATTTTGATGTTTGTTGTGGTTTAAATTGTTACTAGCACCCTGAAGAATCCGCTTCTATTCAGTAAAAATACTTCGAACTCAAAATTTGCGTTTATATTATTAAGGTTATTCAGGAACTCTGATTGTTGTTATTGTTGTTGTGATAAAGCTGTTGTGCTCAATAGACGAGCCAAACTGAGTAGTTCATATTAGTGTTTCCGATTCCATAATACAAAACACTACTAACATCGATTTATAAATTCAGTATGGATGTTGACAACGTATCTACTGGTCTCATGGAGACGGGCTAAATTTTTACGTACGTAAATCACGTAACACGGATACGTGAATACGGATGCATGGGGATGCACCCTTACTTTTAAATTTTGTGCGTCGATCGTGCGAAAAATAGTATAGTATAATAAACGTTAAGGAATTACCGATCTCAGACAATATTGAGACTTTTGTTTCGCTCAGTTCATAAACATTGTCTTCGATCGGTAAACTGTCCTTATTGTTCCTAATACTTACGACCGGCTATTCTTAATGTTTACCAATAGGGTTTCCAAGGCAGTAGGTTTTATTTACAAATTACTGATCGATAAGTGTTGTGAATCACTCACCGGTCAGGATGTGAAGACGATAAGTAAAAAAACAACTATCAAAGTTTATTTTAAAAGTAGCAACCAAACTTTTTTAATATGTCAAAATACCGTAAAATGTCCTAAATGAGAATACGGTTCTAAATCAGAATAAAACTTCAATTTGCAAAAGTTATAAATAATCATATTTTTTTTTTTTATTATGGTCGCATTTCAGATGGATGGTGCTAAATGAGAATGAGAGCAAAATCTATAAGAGATTAGGGTTCAAACGTTCAAAGTCAATTTTAATGATTTTTAGATTTTAAGTACAAAAAATATTAACTGTATTTTTGACATTTCAGAGTTTATTTTAATTTGTTTTATTTGTTAAAAGAACTTCTACGTTTATAATAATAAACCTTTATGAAAATTGTTTTAATTTACCAAAATCTCCAAAATATTTCTTTTATATTATTTTTCTGATTTCGGAAAGAATGTATTTAAACAGATTTTGTTTGGTTCTCAAAATACATATAGTATGCAACTTATTTTAATTGGAACACCCTATATATTTTTATACATTTGGAATCTATGTAAAATTACTAATTCAACGAAATGCTTCAAGTAAATTTTTATCGAAAAAATAAATTACAAAAACGTAGAGAAAATTATGCTGCTAAGTAATGAATTAAGCAACGGGTATTTATTTTTGAGATTTTGATTTTGAGGAAAATAGTAAAAATTAAAATAACTAACATTGTTGTGATTTTATAATTTTACTTTTCGGACAGAAACATAACAAAAAT